>CP092089.1:32822625-32930125 GCA_029203775.1 Neoneuromus ignobilis
CGTCACCCAAGTCAAGGCAATTGTGCTCAAAAATCGTCATGTGTCCGTTAGGGAGTTAGCAGCTGAGGTGGGAATCTCAAAAACACAATTCCATGTCATTTTGGCTGAAATGTTGTATATAGATAAAAATAACAAATTTCGAAGTTAAATTATCGTTTGAAATGATCACAAATATAATATTTTTTATTTGTATGATAACATTTTTTATTCACATAACGATAAAACTGTGTTGGATATTTAATGCTGTCAAATATGAGGATAGAAGAATTGTGGTATGAAGAAATGTGATATTGTGATATGACTGTTTCGTGTGTTAGAAAATCACATAAATGTAATTATAAATAGTAATGACTACTTTTTAAAAAAATACTATTTTAAATACTATATATTTACAAGTCTTCGATTTAAATTTAATTTAAATATGAAAGATTTAAAATACGAGTAAAAAAATAATATATTTTAAAGGAATAAAAAGTAAAAATCATTTTTACACAAATGAATTTCAACCACAATAGTTATAAAGTGTTCAATAATCACTTATTGTTCACTAATTATTTATAAATATGTCATAATTTGTATAAAGTAAATCAGCCACAGTTCCAAAACAACAAATAAAAATCATCTTGTTATACGAATGGAAAAAATTGGACCAGTATTTTAATCAAGCATCAAAGATTACAAATTAAACATTAATGAAAACAATTTTTAGTGTTATATAATTTCAATATACGTGTTTCAATTTTTACATAGCAATACATAACACACACACACACACACACACACACACACACACATATATATATATATATATATATATATATATATATATATACAGGTAACTCTCGTATAACACGGTTGTTAGGTTCCTAACAAATGCCGTGTTATGTGAATTCGTGTTATACGAAACAAAGAACTAGTATAAAAAACAAGGTTAAGTTCTAAAAATTAAAAAAAAAACTATTTTCTTTTTATAACTGAGAGATATATTTTTATTAAAACAATATTTAATATAAACTGTTACTTATTAATATGACATAATGTTTTCTTTTTCATTATTGCTAAGCACCATTAAACAAGAGCGTTTTCTTTATGGCAAAATAACCTCATCTTATCATCTTTCTTCTGTAACTCTTGATTTCTATGCTCTGCTTTTTACAAAAAAATTGTTATTTTCGTTTGTTGGCTCTTATCTCAAAAGATCTTTATAAATTTCGAATCAAGCATTTGTAAAGTTTTCTCTCAAATTTTATTGCTTCTTTCAGTGGAAGAATCTGCATTTAGATAATAAAACTCCAATTGTTCAACTAAGTTTAAGCCTTTCTTTATGATTTTTAAGATAACATTTTAATCTTTTGAGTTTGCATCTGTGTTATTGTCCTCTAAATTAATTTGGTTTATTTCAGATACCATTTTCACTAAATTTGCTTCATCTACCTCTTCTTTTACCATTAATTCTTAAATATCTTCAAAATTCATATCATCAAAATTCTCAAACCGTGTTATATGAATGACGTGTTATATGGGGATTTCTCCCAATTCTTCAACCGTGTTAGAGCGAAAAAGTGTTATAAGAATGCCATGTTACGAGGGTTACCTGTATATATATATATATATATATATATATATATATATATATATATATATATATATATATATATATATATATATATGTATGTATGTATACAATGAAATTTATTGTTTGCATACATGTTTAGTTGTTTATTATAAATATTAAAGTAAATGAAATCTGTCTAACTTTGGTCTAAGAATGCAATATATAATTTAATTATTCTCTACTAATAAGATTTTCGTTTCTAAATTGTAAATATGTTAATAATTTTTCATAGCACTTGTATATTTTTTCAATAATTATTTTTAATACTTGATACTATTAAATGGATATTAAAATCTCATATATTTTTCAATAATTATCATATGATTTCTTCTGTGCTACTAAGAATTTGTAATTGTGTCATCTTTTTCTTACCGCTAACTGATTAAGTATACATCTTGTCTTAATTCTTTTCATCCATCTCTGTCGTTTATACCTACATATATATGTACATTTGTACGCGCACACACATATGCAATACACGCACATCTATAAACTATGTAGTCATATACTTATGGTATAGCTTGGCCAGCAACACTTAACACGAGACGGTGTTCAGATCATTGCGCGGTTAGCATACATCGCGTGAGTTTGGCGTATACACACCTCATTGGTAGTTCTTCGTCTATTCTACCGGCATTCTGCTGTCAGACATAAAACGTGGAATAACTCTCCGAGTGTCGCGGTTCAAGGTTTCGATTAAGACCACAATATATCCGTAGTGAAAAATTATAAGAACTAAATTAATAAGTAATATAATGTTTTTGAAATTGTAGATGTATTAAGAACAACAAATACTTCTGTAATTGCAATAATTGAATGTGTAAAAAAATGTTTACTATTAATATATAGTATGTTTTTTAACTATTAATCAAATTATTGTAAGTGAAAATAAATACGTTTTTTTATTTCCAAAACAAATAATTGTTATTAATAATTAAAACATTTTTTTTTAATTTTCTGATAAAATACAGTGTGTGTGTTTGTGTAAATAAAAACGACTCAAATGTATTTCTACCAAAATTATTATGTAAATTACATAAAAATTATACACCACCCTTAATAAATCAATGTGTCACGTGTTGGCCACATGTAGCTGTAAATAAATCCGTGAAAGAGATACACAAAAGTGATGCAGACAAAATAATATTAAAGTCTTTTGATACTCTGTTGAGATAGGTCTTGTTTTAAAACATATGTGCCAAAGCCGTGACCTGAGACAAAAAACACATTGAAATTTGTGATTTGTATTGTAGATTTTTTCTATTTTTAGATTTATATAAATCAATATTAGAAACTTGTACGAATTCGAATACTAAAGATTACATTTACTTCTTTATAAATATTTTCTTTGCTTTCGTGTTTATTTTTTTCTATTTCATTTTTTTTCTTTTTCTTTATATATATATATATATATATATATATATATATATATATGTGTGTGTGTGTGTGTGTGTGTGTGTATGTATGTCTGATTATATGTATGTATATATATATATATATATATATATATATATATATATATACACATTCCTATATTTATCTTTTTTAAATAAAAGGAATTAATTCAGCGTGTAATGAAATTTTCATATTTTTTATTCATGAATTTGTATTAAAAATCAATAATGAAATGAAAAATAAATGATTAATGATATAAATATTGTTGTTAATTTAAAAACATTCAATCAATTTTTTATCGTAGCAGAAGTACATTTTCGAACGATTTACCGTTTCTGTAACAGATTTTTTGATACTTGTTTTACGAGATTCATATATACTTATTGTTAAGAATACCTAATTATATGTTACTAAACTAATGTAAACAACTTTTGCTCTCTTTCTCTCTCTAATTACTGTTAGTTACTTCTACTGTTTTTTAAAGTTTGACTTCTCATCTAATTTTAAATCTTTTGATTAGTATTTTTAGAATATTTTCATTAAAATAAATTTAAAAAAATATTTTCTTATACAAAAATACTTATTTATTTTTATATATCTTCAGAAGATTAATATTTAAAGTGAACATATTTTCAATGGAAATAATAAGGATTTCTCATTTATGTAATGTTTATTTAATTTTTGAAATAGAATTTTTTGTAAAGTTATGTTTTGATATAAAAAATATATTTCTTATATATATTGTATATATTCATCAATAAAAAGTGTAAAAATAAGCCTATATTTTGCGAAAAAAAATTGACTGAAATATAAAAACAATATTTTAATTTAATTTTTGCTTAATACCAAAGAGTTTAATTGAATTATATTTCACTTACCTTGAATTGTAAATTTTATTAGTCAAATTCGAGTTTTTATTCAATTTTAATATGTATACTTTTGAAAATAAATTAAAGATTTATTTTTTAAATTTTAATTACTACTTATATATTTTTGTATTTTAATTAAAAGTTCCAATATAAGTAAACTAAGTACATATTAGGTATAAATAATAATTGTAATATATTATAATTTATTTTGTTTGTAATATTTCTCTACAATTTTTTATGCATTTTACATAAAAAACAATATTTAAACCTTTTAATTTTTCTTTTTTAAGTACCTAAAAAATATTTATTATTTGATTGTTTTGATGTTCTATAATCTTTTTAAAGTATTTTCGTCAGTTACTCAAAAATAAATTTGTTATATTAAAAATATTCTTTTTATAGAAATTATTAATTTTACCATAGAAAAAATCTACAATTATTAATCATTGAAAATTTTATAATAATATTAAATCAGTAAATGATTTATTTGTAATATCTGTTTCAAAATTGATTTTATTACGTTCGAAAAGAAAATATTTTCAGTATAAAATGATTTTCAAGTTCAATATTCATAGAAATATATTAAAATTATTTACAAAGTTATATGAATAATATACTTATTTATTTATTACACTTATGAAATTATTTATTACATTTGTGAATAATTACACTTATTTATTTTCCAATAACTCATTCATTTCATACAAATATTATATTTCTTATGTATGCAGTTTCATATCAATTATCATGTTGGGAGTGAAGGATGAATTTGTCATTATAAAATTAAATATAGAATTAGTGCATTGATAAATTTTGGATTTTTTTTAATTAGACATTAACTTGTGTGTATAATATTATAATAATATATATATATATATATATATATATATATATATATATATATACATACATACATGTTTCAATATTTATTTTAAAACAGACTAAACATATTATTAATTTAAAATATAACATTTATAAGAAAAGTAATTTTTTCACAGTATCATTTTTGCTTTATTTTAATATTTGTTTATCATTTATTTGGATTTTCATTTATTGTGATTTGTAAGTTATTTCTTAATTTAATAGACATTTAATACGCGTGAATTAAAAATCAATAGTTGTTAATTAATTTAACAGAAAATTATAAATGTTTAAATCAGTTCATTGGTATTTAATCTATGAATATGAAATCAATGATTAATTTCTTTACATAAATGCTGATAAAATAGAATTATTCTGTAATTGATAATTTAAAGTTAATTCATTAAATTTTTTATGTTTATTTTTGTATGATATTTTTAGTTGACACACATTTATTTAAATAAATAATAAGACATCGATCTTGTAATAAAGTTCATATTGATAAACTTGAATTTTTTTAACATTTGATATAAAGCAGTTAATAAGTATGTATTTAATATAGATTTATAATGAATTATGTGGAACTTAAAATACGATTCTTTAATGAAAATCTTTGATTTAAACTGGTGTCGTTCGATAGTGGATCATTTAAAAATGAACATATGTAAAAAGTGTATTTCTGTAATAAAAATTCAATAATATCATAAAAAATAGTATAAAAAGGTATTATTTTTTACTGCAATGTATGAAATGAATTTGTAATTCTTTTAGTACAATTTTTTATTGTCCCACAATTATTATATTATATTGAACTATATGTAAGTTGTCTGTGACTAACATCGTGAAATATTACAATGTGACAAAAATTGGTATGTGTGAGTGTGAGTTAAACTATATCATAAATCATAATTTGGTGAACGTATAAAAGTATAAAAAAAACGTAATGTTTATCCGTGACTTATATAAGAACTAATCTAGTTTTATAATGATGGATCGGTCAAGTGTAGCCGTTGATATAGTCACGCCATCATTCGTTCTTAAAGGTAATGCTACAATGTCACAGTACCGTATCGTGGTATCAGCTAGGTGACCTGACACAATCGTAGTGTGACATAAACACACGTGCTTATATTGACTGCGGTATCAAGTTCGATACCCGGACCCACATGTTCGAGAAACGATGGCTCGGCGCAAAAGAACGTTACATATGATCCTCGGTGTTTTCATTGGTGTCCTTATCGGGCATCTAATAAAATATCATAGGGAAACTACAACGAACGTATGCAATAATGTGAATAAAGTGATGAGAAAAACGTACGCCGATACCGGAAACACGTGGCCTGAATCACGCCAGATGACTTCTTTAAAAGAGACTATAAATTATACATTAAATGAAAACAGCCCTGATAAAACATTATTGTTTGTTGGTGTAATGACTGCTGCTAAATATTTAGAGACACGTGCGAAAGCTGTATATAAAACGTGGGGCTCAGAACTTCCAGGAAAAATCTCATTTTTCAGTTCAGGTATTTCTCACAGTGACACTGTTCCTTTAGTTGCGTTACCAGGTGTCGATGATAGCTATCCACCTCAAAAAAAATCATTCATGATGCTTAAATACATGTACGATCATTACGGCGATCAATATGAATGGTTTTTAAGAGCTGACGATGATGTCTATATTAGAACTGATAAGTTAGAGATATTTTTACGATCAATCGATAGTCGAAAAGCACAATTTATAGGACAAGCAGGTCGAGGTAACAATGAAGAATTTGGACTATTGTCTTTGGAGTATGATGAGAATTTTTGTATGGGCGGACCTGGTGTTATATTAAGTCGTGAAACACTGAAAAGGATTGCTCCACATATTAATTACTGTTTGGATAATTTGTACACGACGCACGAAGATGTCGAACTAGGCAGGTGCGTTAAGAAGTTCGCAGGAATTCCTTGCACGTGGTCGTATGATGTAAGTAAACTCATGATTTTTTTTTTTTAATATTTATTTAAAATGACACCTTTGAACATTTACCTTGAATGTACTCTACGATAAGATAATAGTTAAAAATGTTTATGTAACAAGTACCCATTTGAAGCTATATATATATATATATATATATATATATATATATATATACATACATAATTTAGTTTTGTTAATAAATTCCAAGCAATAAAATTTATGCGATTTTTTTAATAGTTGTTATAACTTTCATTCTACCAAAACCTTTAGTGAAAATTAATAACCCTTTATCATGCAAAGTGAGTAAAATACAAAATATATACATACACACAAGCAAATATATATTTATATATATATATATATATATATATATATATATATATATATATATATATCTTAGTATATAACACTTTCGTTTGAATTGCATTATTTAATATGAAATATAACAAACGCATTGAAATATTGGCGTTTTAATAAATTAAGAAAGAAAATATTTGATTGAGTTTAAAAATTTTTCATTATGTATATTTAATTTTTTTGAGAATCGTAATTGAAATTTCTTTACCAATAATGTATAATTAAATTTCAGAACCACATTTTTTGCTATTTATTATATATTATATTTATTAACTATTTATTATATATTGAATATTGGTGTAGATTTTTCATTATAACAAACATGAAAATATCATAAATTTTGTAAAAAAAATCTTTCTCTTATATCCATTTGAAAGTCGGTTGAATTTATATCCATTTTTACCATTTATTTCTGTTAATTTCTATCTTCGTTATCTTTACCATTGCATCCCTCTCCTACTTCCAAAGTTCTTAATCCCATTTAACTATGTCTTTATTTGTTTTCATCTTATTGTATTTTCTTTCAGCCTTGCTTTCAGCACTTATTTTGGCATTTTATTTACATGCCCAAGCTACTTTAATTGTCTTTTTGTTATCGTTTTATTTATGACTTGCTATCTGACACTTTATAACTACGATTCTTCTTACTTTATCTCTTCTCAATTTACCTATGATCTTCCTATAATCTTATTTTCTACTACTATAATTATATTTGTGTTCATTGATCAGCTCTCAGAATCATATAGTAGGATTAGGGTGATTATTGTTTATATTTATATGTGACACATTGTGTTAATTTCTATTTTTTCTTAAAGATAGAGTTATTAATTTGTAAATAAATTTGGTTAGCTTTCTTCTCCCTACTTAAAACTTTTCTATCGACTCTTTCATCTTAATTAACAATTATATCTAGGCAATCATAGTATTACTACTTCGTCAAGCTGCTGTCAATTGTATGTTATTTTGACATTTTTTTTACCTGGTTGATTTATTTTCATTACCTTACACTTTTATAAAATATTACATAAATTTAATGGTCAGTTGTTTAATATAAACTAAGTATTGTTAATTTTTCAAATCCATATTATTATATTTATAACATCATTTTATTGATTTTTTATTACTTTATTATGAAATTTAGTGGGTTGCTCAGTTATTTGAATTAACTAATAAATTTCTTTTCTATATGAATATATTTTTTTAAAATTTACACACATATTTACATTTTATTGATATTTTTATTATCTTGAGTAAGATTTTTTTGCGGAGTGATGTAAAAATTTCAACAGATTCGCATCACTCCGCAATTACAATCGTTAATGTTAGGAGGGATGACGATCGAAGTAGATTAATGACATTAATTTTGCAATGGAACTATTTTATATATAGAGAGAAATAATAAAACAAGAAAGAAAATAGATATTTATTTGCAATAAAAATATAATTTGAATAAAAATGTTTTTAAAATAATAATTCATACTTTTATGTAATTTCGCTGTGATTCAAGAAAATAAAAAGAAATGAATTTTAAAGTTATTAAATATTAATATACATTAGTTTTGTTATTAGTTATTTGTGTGTCTGTGTGTATACACATCCGTTTTTAAAAATATAAACAAATAATATTCAAAATAATAATTATATCGTTGTTTTGATTTTGCTATATTAAGACTTTTGTCATGTTTTTGCTACGAAAAAATGTTACAAGATAATTGAATTTATGGTTATTTTTATATAGATTTTATTGAATTTCTATTTTTTTTAAAGTGTGTGGAAATATTCAATATTTTTTGTTACTAGTAAATATTAGTATTCATTGTATAATCGTTGCAGTATGTAAAATTTTGAATTTATTTTATAAATGTTTTAAATACATCCAATAGTTAAAGTAAAAAATATATTTACAAATACAATTATCATTATATTCAAGGAGATTTTTATAATAATACATGTTTATTTTTGTCTTTAATATAACACTTTTATTTTAGTAAAAGCAGTGTTTTGATTTTGAAAATGATTATTAAAGTAAATATTAAAAAAAAAACACTAAGATTGTGCATGACATTGTTCTATTTCAGTAGTTTATGAGATAACATTATTTAAATTAAAATTTGTTTTTGTTTTAAATATCAAAGTGATATTTTAAAATTGTTAATATTGCTTAAATCACTGTAAAATAAAAAAATCATTGGAATTAAATATATAGTGACCTTTTTTCTAAGTAAATGATTCAAAATTTATATAGGAATTATTAATTCATTTTTTAAATAACAAGAATCTATTTGTAAGAAAATAAATATTTTCAATGAATTTCTAGAAAATACAAAAAGTGGTAATTTTTAAGTAAAAATTCTGGGAAATTTTCACATATACGTTTTTTGATTAAGTATATTTTTTATATATAATGTGCGAATTTTTAATTTCACATTATACAACAGTAAATCGAACCATCAAATTTCATATTTTTTAATGAAAAAAAATTGTAACAGCTTTAAAATATTAATTTATTAAAAACAATTTTATTAAAAATACCATCGTTGTCAAAAATCTCAATTATTTGGTAATGTTTTTAATCTTCAACCTCCAATATACTAATAACATAACAAATTGAAATATTATGATAGATAAATAAAAATAAATCTATAAATATTTCTATTAAACAAATTGTTCTTAATTATTATAAAAAAATGAATCTAATTTTTTTTTTATTATGTTTAATTTTAAGTTAATTTTTATCATTTCTCATTAACTATATATTTGCCAACTATAATATCATAGTTTTGTTTTGATAAAAATGTTCTTTAGCAAAATACAAATACATATATACAAATGTATTTATAAATATTTCTGTATATAAGTACTATCATTTATACATACTTTTATATCTTCTTTAAATATTGATTTAAATACATACAAATATTAAACGTGGCTAGTGCTAAAAAGAATTATTCAAAATTAAATATTTTAATATAAATAAGTATTTTCTTCAGCGTATTTTTTATAAAAATAATATGTTTATTTTGTCCAATTAATATTGCATAATTTTTATATATTTGCTTGTTGCTTATAAATGCATATGTGTATTTAGATATATATTTATGATTTTATTTATTTACCTACATTTATGTATAGTATCTATTTTAATCAGATTGTTTTTATATTAAACATTTTTATTGATTTTTAAATGTTATCAGTTGTATAAATGCTCTTTAAATATGAATAGTGAATTATATTTGGTATTACAGTGATAAATATGCTCATTTGCTAATTTTTAATTGTAAAGAATATAATTTTATTATTTTCTAAAAAAAACTGCCTTATATAAGTAATTAAAAAAAAAGTGATATTTCTTATTAATTTGCATGTAATAATAATAATTTAAATTACAAGCAAATTATTTATCATTTTACGAGCGAAGATTAACATTAAATATTTTACAATGTCAAATATTTTTATATTATACTCGTATGTCCTTTTTGATATTTTCCAATGTCAAATAGTTATATGTTAAACTTACCAATACTAAGGAACTCCATGTATCAGAATTAAGTTTAAATTTTTGATATGTTATTTCTCAGAAATATATTAATTGTTTCGAATACTTAATAAGCTTATACTTGTATTTTGACAGGGTATTAAAATAATATAAAAATAAAAATAGCATATAAAAGATGTTTCTGAATTAATAAGTAACTATTCATACAGTGAAACGTAGAAAAAAATATTGCATACAATTATTAATTTTATTTATAACTTTCATATTATCTATTTTAGTTAGTTTTCTTTTAATTCGTCGTTGAATTAATTAATGATTCTTTTAAGTATCAATAGATGTATTACTCTTTCATTTATGAAAGAGACTTTTTTATAAAATCGAATTTTTGGAAACGATGATTGATTCTTTAATAAATACAATAGTTTATAGTTAAATGTGTATCTATTACTAAAAATACCTATTTTAAATAAGAAAAGTAAATATTTTTATTAAATTTAATATATATATATATATATATATATATATATATATATATATATATATTAGGTTGGCAAATATCTCCCTTCCGCCTTCTGGTCTTTTGAATTTCGCAGCTATGTACAAAAAAAAAAAAAAAAAAAAAAGCGGAAGGGAGATAATGGCCAACATAATAAAAAAATATTTATATATATATATATATATATATATATATATATGTATATATGTTAAATAAATTTAACATGGAAATAAATTTACCATTATTACAATTTTGTTGATTATAAATAGTATAAGTAATTACAAACTTAATAAGTGTGCATTTATGTATGCACTGAAATATAATTAAATTTGGTGCTATTAAAATATTATTTTTTCATTTATTAATTCTGTAGAAAGAAGCGACATAAGATGTTATGTAAATTTATTTTTTATTGCTAGATGATTGATTTAGAGATGTAATTTTCTGTTTTAATAGTCTTGGATGGATAAGTGTAGGTCAACGGATATGTTAATTGAATTGAATCACTTTTGTCTTGTAATATTATATTATATATATATATATATATATATATATATATATATATATATACATATAATATTATTGTTTAATATGTTGAAAAGTTAAATATAAATTTATGATCTCATCTAACATTTTTTTTAGTTACTATTCTCTAGGGCCACTCGTTAACAGTGTCTTGTTATAGCTGGTTTTGATATTAATATCATCATAAAATTAACTATTTTATGAACTGAAAGCATACTGAAGTTAGTTTAAATTATTTGATGATGATAGTCATATTAAAATCAATCATTTTAACAATAAATATGAATGATGCAAAAAATATATAACAACTAAAAATGTTTTTGTTCATATTGTCAGGTGGAATTATTGACAGTTTGTGATATATATAATAATTTTATTTATTTTTCAATTGATTATGATTCATAATATGTAACATAATAATTATATATATATATATATATATATATATATATACTAGGGTCGTTTGATAAGTATGGTAAAAAAGTAAGAAAAACTAAATTAAAAAATTTAATTAAATCAATTAGTTAATTAAATTAAACAATATACGACCCTCGTAATATATATATATATATATATATATATATATATATATATATATATATATAAAACGTGCACATATTGGCAGAATATTTTTTTTAAAAAAAAATTAATCACTTTTCAACACAATAACATTTTACTAAGTTTTATTAATCATCTTCAGAGTAAACAGAACAAACCTATCTTGAAATATTTTTTTATATGTATGTAAAATACTTCTAATGATTTACAAGAATTGTATAAGTGAATCTAGGATCTGATATATGTTGGTTTAAATTTAAAATTTATTTAATAACATAAAGAACTAATATTTTGATGAAATGAGAAAAATGTTTGTTTGTGATATACCCTAATTTAAGCAGTGAAAAAGTATAAAAATTATATAAAAAATTTTGTATGTATAAACATTTTTTATATAAGTTAGTTTATAAACTGTAAAAAATTGATGTTATACAAAATTTGAACAATATAAATGTAATAATAATTTCTTAAAATGTATATTTTTTTAAAATATTTTATTAAAAATATATTAGTGTATATTTTGTAGCCGGCTTTAAAAAAGTATTTTATATTTTCATTATATTTATAATTATAGCTATTATAAAATATTTTTAATTAATTTTACACACACACGCACACATACACACACACATACATATATATATATATATATATATATATATATATATATATATATCTACAAGTATATTTAGTAATTAAAATAATATCCAAAAACCAATCATATTCACATAGTTAATTCTAATTAAAGGAGTTTTGTAATTTTGATTATTAATATAAAATCATTTTTATAATATTAAAGTAAATGTTAATTAAAAAGATTTTAACATGATCTTAAATATAGATTGTTATGCATATATATATATATATATATATATATATATATATATATATATATATATATATATATATACAGATAGATAGTTTTTTTTTTGTAAAAAAGTATTTTTTAATAAAATGGATACATAATCTAGACATTATAAATAATTACTGATTTTTAGGTAGGTATTAGAAGTAGTGAATATAATTTTTATATTTTCAGGTAGTCAAAAATATATCTACCTGTAACTTTCGTAACTATATTTAACAGTGTTGTAGAAGGTCTACAATAACCCCTATAACATCGTTTTTTTCACATGTAAATAACATTGTTTTGAAAATGTAGATTTTAAGGAATGAATGAAGACAAAATTATAAGATAAATGTAGTGCTAATAAATTTATTAGATGAAATAAAAAAATATGAATATTAATTAATACAATTCATATTTTTTGTCAAGTAGTTGTATTTGTATTAATTGTAATAGCAAATGCAGAGAAATGAAAACACATATTTTATTTATTAAAAATTGTCACTGTTTAAATGTAGTTCAAATGTTGCAAATTTTATTGTATCAGAATAGCCCACTCTGTTTCTGTATTCAAGGTCAATGTTGAATGCGTGTAACAACAAACAGGAAAAGTCTTCAATGATGGCGTTTTCGTTTTTTAATTTTTTACTTTTACCTTTTATCTTATAAGTGTTAATTTGTAAAGGAATGTGAATAATTTTTGAATTTAGCTGAATATAGGCAACTATGATCAAATATGACTAGCACATTTAAATATAGTTTTTTTGATTTGTTTAAAAATATATTCTTGCAATTTTTATATAGTTTAATATTTTTTACTATTAGTTATTATTAACTACAATATTAGAATTTTATATTAAACCATCATATTTTTTCAAATATTAATTGATTTTTTCATATATATATATATACACACACATACACACACACACACACACACATAAAGGTATAGTTACTGTATCTTTTCGGACTAGTTTCAAAATTTTTTCAAATTTTATGCTTTTGCTGTATATATGCTAATCTTAAAGAAAACATTATTATCCTTATTTCTTGAATATGAAATAAATGATTTTAAAAAATAATCGATCCTTTCTATCTATTAACTTTCAAGACAAATGTGCATTTAGTAATTCGATACGTTAGTTTTATCTTTATGTGAGGAGAATGCTTTTCACAAATAATTCACGCGTCGTCTGCGAAATGATTGTCGACTCACTGTAGATCAATTAAAATGATAGACTTAATTAAATGCGAAGTGTAAATTCCGTAATTCTCTTTTTCCGTTAGAATGTCCTTTTTACTTGTGTGTGTCACTAAATGATTTATTAGGTCAGTTTTTAACACATTCCATAGACTGGAAAAATATTGTTGCAATTATATAGTTTTAGATGAGTGCATAGTACTAGAAAGGATATCCTTTAACATTTTAATTAAATATATTTATACTTGTAGTTATTGCACAGCGCTTAACTTTTTTTAAGCTTATATCCTTATCATGTTATATAGTGTTATTAATTTTACTCAAAAATTTATTTATTGTATTATAATTTTTTTTTAGTTCTGTTTATAACTATATGCATATGAAATTATTTTTAAGTGACCTTTTGTTTTATTAGATATTATTTTTATTTAATAAACTCTTGAAAAATACAAAATTCATAAAAAATCACATGGCAATATTAAATTCACCAAATAAAATTCAATATTATATATATGTATCAATGTTTGTATATATGTATGTATATTTAAATCGTTTTCAACAAATAATATCTTATTTTTAGTCGAAACATTCCGTTGACATTTATTAAAAATACTTTTCATTTTGCGTCATTATTAATAAATACAAAAAATCCCACTCAAATAGCATTTTGTTGAAGTGAAGTGAGATTTAATATTCTTATTTCTGAGTACAGAACTTCAATATATTGAAATGAGAATTGAAATAGTAGTAGGTGGTAACTTAAAATGATGACATCGTATTATGCATTGCAAACAAAGAACTGTGATTTACTTAATTATAACAAGAGAAAAGTCTATAGAAAACATTTACAAGTCAATAAAGAATTTATTCAAGGTTTGATTGTTATAGTTTGCAGATCAGTAAAATTAGAATATTGCTATTAATGCGTTTCGAAAGAAATTCTTGATGAATTATTAAATAATATTTGTAGTTTATTTATATTCATAATCAATTTCAAATATGAAAATGTATCAAACATTAAATATTATATGACGTATTAATTATTATAAAAATTTGAACACTGAATATTAAATTAAACGAATACAATTATTAAGCTCAAGTTCGGATATTGGGATTTTTTAAAAATTAAATTTGCATGTGACATTTGTTGATAATAAGCATATCAAGAAATATTTATCAGTAGACGTGACATTACTGATTTGAAAAAAATATTAAGTGTAGACGATTAAGGAAATGATGGTTCGAATTACTGAACGTTTGTGAAATTTAACTCCCAGTCGTTGATTCGTCTTGTTGAATAAGTATTGTATATACACATTTAAAGATAGCGTATTTATCCAAATGCACGTAAGGGAGTTAAAGTGAATAATAAACAACTCGTATACGCTTTGATAAAGAACTTTTGTAAAAGTTGAGATTAATTGCAAAATGATTATTTATTATATTTCATATATATACAATGATGTACAAAAGTATTCGCCATATGCAAAAATGTAACCTGTTTTTATTTTAGCAATTTCTATTATATAATAGAATTAATTATTGTTTTTTGTATTTCTTCCTAATGAATATTATATTTAATATCAATAAATGGTGAAATTATTTTTTTTTTAATTTCACCATTTTATTATATAATATTATATCAATAAATTGCTTATGTTACTCATGTGGTGAAAACTTTTGCACGTCAATCTATATGTATGTGTGTGTTATCCCGACCGATAGTGCAGTATAATAATTCCCGATCGAAAATATAGTGATATAGTAGGGCTGGCAGAGCTCTTTAATCAAGATGAAGGTAGCCTACATAAGGGAGTAAATTCTAAATAAAAAATCTTCACCAACACGCCTGATTAAAGTGATGAGTATGACCAAATACGACCAGTAAATGGTAACATTTAATGAAGTTTTCGCTCAGCAATGGGATGGCATAAGATGAATGATGATGATAAATATATATATATATATATATATATATATATATATATATATATATATATATATATATATATATATATATATATATAAATATTTGTGGGAAGAAAATATCTTGTAGGTGTACATGTTTGTGTTTACTTAAAATAAAAGATTTGGAATAATACACAAATAAGATTTGTTTTAATAAATAATCCTTCAAAAATATGTTCTTAACAAAGAAGACACTTCAATGAAAGTAAACAATACGCATGTAAGATAGATATACATGGAAAAAGTACATTAACAAGTACTTAAACACTTGTGGAGTATTTGTCTGATTGGATGAAGCGTAAAAAACATCTAAGTACAGGTATTTTATGTACGCATATATATATATATATATATATATATATATATATATATATATATATATAAATATACATATATATATATATATATATATATATATATATATATATATATATATATATATATACACATATAAATGAATGAATGAATGTATGTATGCAAATATGTATGATTATAATTCTGTTTTTATATGTAATTTCTCAGTATTTTTGTTATTATTTACATTAAAATCATACAAGAAATTAAATGTTGTATTTATTGCAGTGTGATTTTTTGTATAAAATTTGATTAAATAAGAAAATTGTGTTCATATTAAAAAAGAAAAATGCAAATTTCGAAAAGAAAATTGCATGCTACATATATTCAATTATGTTTTATAAAACCAGTAATTATATTTTATATGTTATTAAGTGTTTTCTTTAAACTGAATAAACATTACTGAATTTAGTAAAAAAATATTTGTGATATTTATCTTATTATTGGTAGTTACAAGTTTACGTTTTTCTATTTATGTAATTGTGAATAATTGTGAAATTAACTATAAATGACGTTATATAAAATATATATTCAGTATTGAATGTCTATAGCAAATTTAAAGGAAAGTATGATATTAATTTCAAGATATGATTAATAACGGAAAAAGTATAAATGATTATTTTCTTAGAACATAATATATTTTAATATAATTATTTAAAAAAAGTATTGGGTTTAACTTTTAAGTAAATTGGATTGTTCTCCGAAGTTCGAAATTTGAGGATGATTTTTTATGTAAAAAATAAAAAAAACATATGGAGTATTTTTATGTATATATAATTACTGTATTTTGTTTAATGATTAAAAATCTGTTCAATTTTTCTCTATTGATGCAATGAAATTTATGTGCAAAACGTATAATATTTAGTCAATAAATTAAATAATTTTTATTATTTAATTCGTATTTAATGTTCTGTATATTTTATTGTTTAAGAGCAATAAATGATATTTAAGGATTTCGAAATATTTTTTTTGGTTATACTGTTGTATTATAAAATGACTAGAGAAAAATCATAATTTAAAAAAGAAATATAATAGAATTATGTCCTATTTCTTGGAAGATAAGATTTTAAAAATTAATTAATAATATACTTTGAATAAAAACGAAGGACCCAAACTTTATTTTTGTCGTGACTTTGTTAACTATTCGATAAAATTTTAATTAAATAAAAATAACACTTTACTCATATAAATACACGAAGTCCATATCATTTTTAACGTGAATTATTATTAAGTAAATTTGATTTCTGTTGGAATTTTATTGTATATTTTTTTTAATCAAGAATACTATTGTTTTTTATATATAGTTAGTATCTGTCGCATTATGAAACATCTAAAAAATGTTAATTAGATAGATTTAATGGGGGTATTAATTAAATTTAAATATAATAGAAAAATATTAACATAAAATAATATTAAGAAATTAACATTATTGAATTTTGATACATCAATATATCAGAAAGATGTCAATAAAAAGTTATGAATTATTAGTTATTATTATTAATATATCAATAAAATAGTGATTGTGTATGAAAGTATAGAGTATTATACCTAATTGTTTCATTAAATATAAAATATATCAAGTTAAAATGAAATAAACTAATAAGTGAAGAAATTTTTATACTTAAAAAGAAATCAAATATATTTATAAAAAGTGAATATGTTTATAAAAAATAATTGTTTTAATGATGTATATCTGACAGTTTTATAATTTTTAAGTAGATGAAATTTAACTTAAAACATATGGCTTAGATTTGTCTTATAATTAAAATTAAAGAACATATGGTTTGTATGTAAATCCATTTTATTAGCAAGGGTTAAACTATTGAACTTTTAAATTAAATAATTAGTTTTAAAACAATTAAATTAAAAATGCTTCGAAGTCACTTTTTATATTTATATATCTTTTTTAAAAAAAAGATACTAATTTTTATACAATTTAAAATATATATACATTTATAATAATTATTAATTTATTATATAAATAATATATACAAGAAACAACTTCCATTAATTAATCTTCCTGATTTACTATCAGATACGATGATGAATACAGATAAATGTTTGTATTCAAGTAGTTAATCATTTTTAAAAAAACTTATATGCAACAGTATTTTTTATACTTTTAAATCATTGTCGATAAATTTTTAATAAAAGATATATAATTTGTCATTATATGATTTATTTATCGATTGGAATTTCAGATAGAAAAGATTAAATAATAGCACTCACATGCACTTATCATTTTAAATATGTATATAATTTGTTCCATGAAAGTGCGTAGGTATGCGTTTATAGATGGATAATTACATGTTTATATATATATATATATATATATATATATATATATATATATATATATATATGTGTATGTATATATATACATGTGTATGTATACATGACTACTATATTTATGTTTGTATGTATGTATGTATGCATGCATGTATGCATGCGTACGTGTCCATGTTAAAATGTGTGCGTGCGTGTACACGAAGTGAGCATTTTGTAGATCCCATTGACGAATGTAATTGAAATAACAGGATATGTCGATTGAAATGCACATAACGTGACACATATAAATGGTCCCTGTCACGTTACTAGGAATGCAATCTCTTTTGTTATGACGGTGGCGCATTTTTATTTTCGTTTTCCTCGATCAAAACAAATATGGGACAATTTTTAACATATATACATACACGCAACACATACATTTATATATATATATATATATATATATATATATATATATATATATATATATACATACATACCCACACACAATTTTATATGTGTTTTTAAATAATTATATAAATCCCTTGAACGTATTATAGATTACACGTAGAGAATATTTTAAAGTACATATTATAATTAAATATTTTTAATATTATTTTTATGTACTATAATATTTTCAAATATATCTTTTTTATGTTAAATTTGGTAATTGTTTTCATTTTTAAGTAATTATATTTACATTAAGAAAGCATAAATTATTTTTTCTATATATTTATTGTTATTCATAAAATAAATCTTTTGTTATTTCTTTTTCCATTCTCTTTCATATCTAAACAGTATATATTTACAGAGGGTGGGTGAAATGAAATTGAAGGGTTTAGACATATATTTACTTGCTTACTATTATACATTATTCGTTACTATCCTTCAGTCTTATTTGGGTCACCATATATATATATATATATATATATATATATATATATATATATATATATATATATATATATATATATATATATATATATATATATATATATATATATAGAGAGAGAGAGAGATAGAGAGAGAAAGGTATGTGAATAATTTATATACATGTGTTTATCAGCTACTAAATGTCAAGTAAATTGTGCGAAATTATGCATAAATGAATTCTCTGCATGCCTGTACAAGACACGGTCACAAGTTTGTCTATTTCAGAAAGCAATTCATTCGTATTTATATGTCATGGAGACATTTGGCAAATTGTCTGACTTATTTTTACAGATTCATTGCCCTACATAAGCACAAACTATTATTTCATTATTGTTGCTGTCATTTTTATTTGCCGAATATTTGTGACCTATTTTTTGTTAAAATTCATACATAAACACACACACACATACGTGTATATATATATATATATATATATATATATATATATATATATATATATATATATATAGTATGTATGTTTATGTTTTATTTAGTTACATATAATACTTCATTACATGTTATATTTTTAATATCTTTCATCAAAATGTACAAAACTTGATATTTTAACAATTCTTCATTACGAGTTAATTTTTCATAATTACTTTTTAAATAGTAGTTCGTTGCTCAAACAGTTGATCTTGATTACTGCATATTATACTCGCATTACATACATATATAGATCTACACATAAAATAACAATATATACGTTTACGTATACACACATTTATATATATATATATATATATATATATATATATATATATATATATTTATATTATAATTGCTTTTACAATTAAAGTAAATTTTTAAAAACCTGTATATCTCACGAAACTTAAAATTGACTTATACTTGTGAATTGCGTACATATTAGTTGTATGTTTTAATATGTACATAAAAATATTGATTTTTTTTCTATTTTTTTACGATATATTCTCTTGGACGTTTTATAAATATTCATACTTACTTTATATATATATATATATATATATATATATGTATGTATGTATGTATATAAGTTTGTATTGTTATTTTAGCTTATATTAACCAATTGCTGGGTGAAACCCTCATTAATTGTTACGATTCATTGGCACTTGATTACTCACTACGTAGGTCAGGCGAGGTGGTGAGAATTTTTCATTTAGGGGTTTACTCCCTTAGGCAGGCTCTCTATGCACACACACACACACATGCATGTATATATTCATATATATATATATATATATATATATATATATATATATATATATATATATATATATATATATATATATTTTTCAAAATGATGGGGCAAGTTCATAGTTGTTATGTGTGCTCTCTGTTGCAAAAGTTTATATAGATTAAAATTAAATATATAAGGGGAATTTACTATTTCGTATAAGGTTGCATATATTTTATAATAATTCAATATTACTGTATTATTTACATGCATAAAAAAAGTTTTAAAATTGAACTTTACTTTAATTGTTTATTGTTTTATTGCATGTTTTATTTGAAACAAAATTTTGATATTGTCACAAATTACGCTATGTTTTGTGAAGTACGATGTTTATTTTAAAGCATAAAGATTATGCTTACATTAAAGTAAATTTATGCTTATGTAATTATAATACATTTATTTTTAAGACATCTAATGAAAAATTCCTTGACATGTTTTTTAGATTACTTTTCATGATTACTCGATAATCTTTTAAAGCTCATAAAAAAGTTACGATTTACAATTTGCATACCATTAGTTAATTAGTTAAATATTGAACTGTTTTTATTTATGTAACAAAGATTTTACGATGTATAATTTTTTATTTTTAAAATATTTTCTTCGTATTACTTCAAATTAATTTTACACTGGTTAATTTATTTTTATTAAAATTTATTTTTCACTAATTTATTCTTTCTTTTATCAAAACTGACTACTTTCAAATTCCACGAGAGTTTATAAAAATTATTGATAATACTTATTATCGATTAGTTCTTTGTTTTCTTTTCCTTTATCGATAGTTCGATGTAATTTAGATTCCAACATTAGGAGCAGCATTACTATTGTCCAAAATCTAAATTTTAAAATTATCTAAATATTTAAATTGTCGAAATGAAATATTTGAATGTTAAATGCATTATTGTTAAATTTAAAATTATATATTTCTCAATTGAAATCAATATCATGTTTTCATAAATAAAATTTGTAATATATTGATCAATATACTAGTATCCTAGTTATTGATGTATGACTGTTGATAGGCGATTCATTAAATTTCTATTACAGTTGGGAAGATTTACGTTTTTTTTTATTAACTATTAATTATTTTTTTCAATATATTTTTGTAAATAATCATTAATAAATAATAATGATCAAAGTTTATATGATATAAATATGTATAATGCATTTGAATATTTAAATATTTTCATAGGTTTTAATAATCCATATTGAATTCAGTTAATATATATTTAAATGTGGAGTTTACTATTAAACAAAAAAAGTAAATGCGCTCGAAACAAAATCATTTATCTTATTTTATTATAATGATTATTTTTTCAGAGTCATTTCATGTCAACGTTAATGTCAAATATTAATTAATGTGAAAAATTAATAGTTGAACTAGAAATTAATTAACATTTGACATTAACGTTAAGTAGTGGTTCTAAATGAAATAATTATTGTAATAAAGATAAATTTATAGTTTAGTTCACAAAGCATAAAAATTGCTTGTTTAATTACTTTAAACGAAAAAAAATATTGTTGTAGAATACTATAAAAGATTGGCAAAAACATGTGACATATGTTTTAGTTATTTGATTAATGAACGAATGTGTATGTACTATTAGAATCAAATGAATGAATTATAGAGAACAGTATGTGATCTAAGATGATTCTGAGTTTAAATTTCATTGTAGTTCATTTATAATCATTAGTTGTTATTTGGAATTTAAAAAACGTAATTATTATAATGAAGATATAAATAGTGTAAAACGTCATAAATTTATGCACGAACATAATTACTATTTTTGTACTTAAATTATTATGCTAGGCATTATATATATATATATATATATATATATATATATATATATATATATATATATATATATATATAAAGTTTTTGTCCATGAAATGATTTGTAAAAAAATATTTTATTCTCACTTAAAATTTATGAAACATATATATATATATATATATATATATATATATATATATATATATATATATATATTGCATGTATGTATGTATGTATATACATAGTCATTGTTTATGTAATCTTCTTTACTTCATCGATTTTTCCATATGTATTAAACAAATAGGTGATATTTAATTACAACTTAGTATTAAGTAATTTATTACAAATTTTATATATTGCTAATGATAATAAAAAATCTAAAAAAAACCCTCAAATACTATATCCTTTGTCGATTAAATTTATTTGAGTGCATAATTTTATATTATTGAAAAAATATTAATAATATTTTAAAAACATCTTACAAATGAATTTCATGTTTATTTTCTTTTTTATAAATTTGTCTAATTTTATGATTTTGAATACCGCTTGAAATTAGAATAATTTTATTTGATTAATGTTGTGATAAAATATTAATAATATTTATAATTTCTTAATACTGTTTTCAAAATATCTTTCAAAAAAATGCGCAATGAATCATTTGATCCAGTAAATATTTTTTATTTAGAAATTATTTATTTGCTATATTCAAAATTAAACTCAAAAATCAAAGAGAAGATTATAAAAATATACGTATTCTTTTTTTGGCAATATTATATTATTTTTTACATTTAGATATTTTGTAAATATTAATTTAAATGAAGTATTATAGTTGAGAAATTCTTACATATCTAATAATGTCAGAAATGAATGCACTTCCTAGAATTCAGTTATTAACTTTACAACAAATAAATAACCAAATAAAAGATGGTAGATATATGTACTTTCTTATTTTATTTTGTTTTATAATAATACATTTTATATGTGTGTAGGTAACAGATTGTTTTATGAAAAACATAATATATATATATATATATATATATATATATATATATATATATATATATATATATATACATACACACACTACATATGCAAATTAAGGTTAATAAATCCTATTCTTCAAGAATGAAGTTAAGAGTTAGCCACAGATGACAGATGAACGAATACAAGAAGCAGGTAGATTCGAATAACTTGTTACAATTGAATTTGAAAGGTTCTTGTATCGTCAATAGAATGTAACAGGTAAAAAGAATAACCCAACATAAGTTTATTTTATATCTGTTTAACTCTGTTGCCGTTACATGCTGTATTATAATCTTTTTCTTTTTTTGCTCTTGATAGTCGATTGCATCAACTATAATACTGAAATAACGGTACCGAATTAACAAAATGTATTAAAAATTTGTCGTTTCATACATATAAGAACGAGTTCTTCTTGTACTTATATTTTATTTAAAATACTTTATCAGTGTACGGTAATTTACATAGAATAAACAGAACATGTATGTATGTTTTTTTATATGTTTTTTATATTATAATATATATATATATATATATATATATATATATATATATATATATTTGTTGTAAATTATATATATATATATATATATAATTTACAACAAAATTGAAATTAGTTTAAAATTAAAAAATAAGTTCAATTTACAATATAACAATAGTATGTATGAAAGTAAAAATATGTTGAATGCAAAATTGTTTAGTAAAGAAAAAAAAGAAATATTTTTTGTATACAAATATTTTAAATTTTCATTATAAACCCTTTTTATTTACTTGGTCTTTTTAATTAAAAACATATATTTTCTCTGACAATATATTTTTTTTCAATATGAAGTCTCAAATTTAAGTTATTTCAATTTCCATTATATTACATAATAGAATTTACAATGTTACTTTTAAATGCCTTATTTAGTACATTGTCATCTTACTATGAAATATGTTATATATTTAATATAGTGTATAATAAATATAATTATATATATATATATATATATATATATATATATATATATATATATATATATATGGTAAAATTAATTTTGTTTCTCTTATTTTACTCATTTTAGAAGGTATTGTATTTCATATATTATAAAATAGAATATAATATAATGATAATACCTGTAGTTGTAATAAATTCATCTCTTCAAAGTGGCATATGGTGTTTAATTCATAAAAATGTGTATTTTTTTAACCAAAGAAATAATTGTACTTAGTTTTATATTCCTGAAAGTTTTGTCTATTCAATTTATATTATCTTTTTGTATATATATTGATATAATGTTATTTTTTTTTTTGTATATGTTTTAAATAATATAAAGTTATATATATATATATTTATAAAAATAACTAAAGTTCAAACATTAGCATAGAAAAACTTAAATATTATATTATATGAAAAACGTTGTTTCACTATCTAACTTTTCTAGCAAATAAATAAGTTGATATTATTAATAAATTGATTAAAATTATATATTCTCTAATATGTATGTATATATATATATATATATATATATATATATATATATATATATATATATATATATGTAAGGAAAGATACATGTCAATTAATAAGAAATTTCCATATGACTGGATTAATTAACAAGAGTTAATTATAAAAAATATAGTATATATTGACAGATTTCTTCTGTATACTACTTTTTGTAATTTTATGTAAAAAAGTATTTTTTCACATACATATAGATATGCACACACGCAATTATAAAAGTGCAACGTTCTAAATCTTGCAAAAATGCTTATTCCACGCGAAAAAGTCATTAATTGTCGACGCATATTATTATGCACACATGTTAAGTCATACGATCAATACTCATATATTTCCGGTTTAAAGTAATATATATATAAATTTCTCAGACAAAATATATAGCAACTAAATTTTATTCGAATTTAATTATCGTATACAAAACTTGAACAGAATTTTTAATGTAGAATATTTTGTATTTATTTTGTAATTAAAAAAAAGTATAGGAAAATTTGCATTAAATAAAAAAAGACATTCCAGTAAATACAATTATAGTAAATATTTTCGTATCGAAATTTTTGTATCTCTCTCTCTCTCTCTCTCTCTCTCTCTATATATATATATATATAAATATATATATATATATATATAAATATTAGGTTGGCAAATATCTCCCTTCCCCTTCTGGTATATATATATATATATATATGTATATATAAGAGATATATATATATATATATATATATATATATATATATATATATATAAAATTAGTACTGTGTAGAAAAGCTATTACATAATTGTAATATTATATTATCAACGAATCAATATTTTTATAGTTTTTAAGTATGAAATAAAATATCTAAAAGCCACACGTGAACAAATATTTAATTATTTCAGTTCGTTTTTGTTAATCTAAAAAGTTGCCTTGCTAAGTTTTATCTGAAATTGTTATTTGACACGAGTCATTTTTGACTGTTTAGAAATCTATCTGTACAAATATATTTTTTTTATAAAAAATATTTAGAAAATGATATTAATTTTAGCATATATTTTATACGTACAGTGTACATATTTATTCATAATTATATATGAATACAACATATATTTTTATTTATAGTATAGTTCAAATGAAATTAAAGGGCTTAGACATATATTTATTTCCTTATTATTATTCACTCTCTTCCAGTCTCATTTGAATTATTCTATATTCGAGGGTCGTTTGATAAGTATGGTAAATTTATCTAATTAATTAAATTTTTCAGTTTAGTTTTTCTTACTTTTTTACCATACTTATCAAACGACCCTCGAATATATATATAAAATGTGAGTATACATTAATTTTTATTTCATTAAATATATATTATTATGTCTATTTCATAACTGAATATAGCTAATAATTTAATTAAGATCTGTTTTTATCGATTTTTAAACCTAATGACATACAAGAAATATTTTTATGATTATTAAAACATTTTTAATTTAAAATAAATTCACTCGATTAGCATTTATATATCTGTTACATAACTCTTAATACATTATTGAATTCCTAAAGAATAATTAATTTATATTTTTCTTTGGAGTTTTTAACGAAATCAAAAAATAACTCGTACAAAAACATTTAAATACTAAATTTCAAGGTTTGAAGGCGTGTGTTATTTATACAATAATATATTGTCACTTTCATCTTTATAATTTTTTAAAGTCATATTGTATGTTAATTGGGTTTATTAAAATGCAAATTTTGTCTTGTGATCACAAATTACTATAATAAATTTTAATTACATTTTCTACTGTTTTGTGAATCTTGTAAATCGTTGTTTATTAGTTGTAATTATATATATATATATATATATATATATATATATATATATTTCAATATAAATGTATAAAAATAATTATTCGGGTAGTAAAAGGTAAGTTCTCAAATATCACAAAATAAAAAGTAGGTAAAAACTTCAATACTTAGTCATGCGTGTCAGTTTCTTTTAAATGTCATGCTTATTAAATAAAAAAGAGAACATTAAATTGAAATAGTTTTTATAATGAATATCAGATAAAATAGATATACGTTTATATCTATTTATTTTGTTTATAGTTCCAATGACACGTTTTGTTTTCACAAACCTATTAAAAATCAGATAATCAAATGTCACCGCGTTTAACAATGCATGTCTGCGGTTGTATTTAACTGGAACATCCCGGGTTACATCGTTTATATTCATTAATACTCCATTCTAATTGCAAGAACAGTTATTTACAGCATATGGTTTATATAATCTTTCCTGGTTTTTCAATATTTCCTATGAATTTATTTAAAAGATTACCAGTGTGGTTTCGCGGTTAGTGTTGTCGGTTTTATTAATAAAATATTTCATCTATACATGGTAATTGTGAAATAAAATTAAATATATATATATATATATATATATATATATATATATATATATATATACACTTTTATTCAGATATTTT
Organism: Neoneuromus ignobilis; assembly: GCA_029203775.1. Lineage (NCBI taxonomy): Eukaryota > Metazoa > Arthropoda > Insecta > Megaloptera > Corydalidae > Neoneuromus > Neoneuromus ignobilis. The sequence continues at coordinate 32,850,297 of CP092089.1, forward strand.
TCTCATTTCTTTATTATAATTTTTATTTTATTTTCATAGAGTTTGTTGGTTTCTTATTGATTAAGTATTTAATACTGAACTGAAGTCTTTTTAATCAGAAACAGGGTTTATTGATTCATAAGGATTAAAAATACGTGGCGATAAATTGATACTATATGGGCAATGTCGAAGAATTTTTCAGTTAAGATTATGGAGAATTTGAACCGTTGAAATTTAGTACGTTGTCTTCTATTATTCTACAGAATAAATGTTTGTTATAGACATTTTTTATTTCACTGGTACGATAATATCATCCTTGCAATAAATTATAAGAATATTCTATTTCACAATTGTTAGATATTGGGAAATACTGTGTGAAATTATTTGAAGAAATTAAATTTTTTCTTGGAATTTAAGGCTTTTAATTTTTTAGATGGATGCAACAATGTTTAAAAGATTTTTGTTTTAAAAGATCATTGAATATATTATAAATGTATTCAATGATCTTTTTAATTTTTAATCGTATTTAATTGAATATATATTAAAAATGAGATAAATTACAAATTTTAAAAAATATAATAATAAAATATCAAATATAATTAATAAAACAAATATATACATTTTATGTAATTGCAAAATCTTATTTTAAAATATATTACAATTGATTGAGGAAGTCACTTGTGAATAAATATGGACTATGTTCTAATTATATATATATATATATATATATATATATATATATATATATATAAGTTTTTAAAATGTAAAAAAATCTTATCTCAATAAAATCAAGTATAAAAATAAATTTAAATTGCACATTATAAATATCTATTATATATACAGAAGAAATTCGCTTTAGTTCAGAAAAAGGTTATCTTATGAATTATTTATATGAAATTATTTTTATAGTAAATGTATGTCATATTTTTTATTTCTAATAGTTTTTTTTTGTCAATATTATATGATTTAGACGAACGATTTTTTATTCAGAAAAATATTTTTGAAATAATAAGTAGTATTTCTTATCGTACATTTATATACGTTTTTTTAAAAAAATATAACTAAATAAATGATACGAGGTTTTTGACTTCTGAAATTTGTTCTTTTTTAATTATAGTTTATTTACTTTTTAAAATGTTTTATAATTTCGTCGTTTATAGGTTCCAGAATTTCATAAAAAAACATTTTTCTGAATCATGCGATAGTTAATAATTAATATTAATATCGGTGAAAATATTAAAGGGTTATTTAAAAATGAAATTCGTAATTTCTTTATAGAATAAAATGAATTTCTTGAATAATGAAATTATTTATTTGAAATTATGATCAAATTTATTTTCACAAATTAAAACGTTCAGTGATTATTGTCCACTATGATTTAATCATGTTCATTTCTATAGTAATGTTAATATTCATATATAACAAACGAATTTAAGCGGATTAGCTCTAAATAGTGAACAATCGTTGAATATTTTGTTAAAGAAAATGTTGTGGTTTTTACGTGTGTGATTTATTTGTAAGAAGGAGTTTGGAAGGCCAGATTTGAATTTTAAGAGAATTGATCTAATAAATCTATCACTTATATGTCATTCAAATGTGATGCATAGATTTGTGTTTTATCAAGAAGAAACTATACATATGTTTCCCTATACACAACTCTTTATGTTTCTTTTTAATAAAATACAAATCTAGGCGTTACATTTGAATGATCCTATATTATTTGAACTGAATACGTTGATTACATCCATACATAGATACTTAATGTATACGCGTATATATATGTATATTAGAAGATAAATGAGATATTTTTGTGTTGAATGATACTGTTTGTATTTTGGTAAATAATTATTTTGTAACTTTATAGTTTGTTAGTATGATTAATTAAAATACAAAGTTTAAACGTACAAAAAATAGTAAACAAAATGTATAATTTTAATTATAAATATTTTGTATATATATGTATATTTATATGTACGAGTATATTTATATTTCCTTATCAACTCTCTTGGTTAGTGTGGTATGACCAAGTACCAATGAATGGTAATATTTAGTGAGATTTTTGCCCAGCAATAGGCTGATATAAGCTAATGTATATATGTATATATTAGACATAAGAAAATTCGTTGGAATTGACCGAAAGAAAAAAGCATTAGATTGGTGGAAATGAAAAGTTTAGGAGATGCCATTATCGAGCAGTGGATAGAAATAGACTGATATTAATAATTTATATGTTGTTTTAAATATTAGTACTCTAATATAATTTGATAACTCTTGAATTATTCAATAATAATTATGATTAATTATTGAATAAATTCATTACTCTTATTTTATTTTCTGAAGATAATTTTTCCAAATTTAATTTTTATATAATATTTTATATTTTTCATTAGAAGATATATTTGAATCACGTAATAAAACATCGGTAGGATTAAAATTTCAATTCATTAAAAATTGTGAGCATCATTTTTTTAATGAAAGATGACATCTCATAAATTCGTATTCGAGACAAGACACTCTCATTAACGTATTAATAAATCTAAATAACTCTGTTTGAAATTAACTACGGCTGATTAGAATCTTACTTTTCATTTGAAGATTTTATCTTAACGAAAATATATTGTTTTGTTTGAAAATAATGATGAAAAGTAAAATTGCATATGAGAGTTACATTTTTCATAATAATATTTAATGAAAATATTATTTATAAAATGATTGAAAATATATTTTTTTAATATAAGGGTTCATGTTAATCATATAAGTGGTTAATTAGTTAGTATTCGGTTGAATTAAAAAATCATTTATATTTTGCTAATAAATGATATTTGAAATAATTTATATAAATAATATTATTACCAACTTCTAAAATTAATACGTTTTAAAAGATTATATATATGTGCAATAATACATGTTTAGTGATTACACAAAGTCATTTCATTATAAAATCTATTGTGAAGTCATAAGTATTTTTGTTATTCATTTTTTTAAATAGAATATGTGATAACATAAAAATTAATGACATAAAAATTCACAGCATGTTATCAACAAAAATTGTTTTCTTATTTGATAATCCTATAAATATAAATAACAATGATTAAACTTTTGTATAAATTTGCATGTTCTTGATTGTTTTGTATTAAAATTTATTACCATCATTTATCTCCAATCTATAGTCCTTGGTGTAAGTAAAGGTAATATACGTACACTCTGATATTTAACCTGATATCATTCATATTTATTCTGATTGGTAGTATTTTTTATATTTCATTTAATTGATTGATAGGTTTATTCGATCTTATGCCCTATTGATCTGCATGGAATCCAAATATCGTCGTTGTATAGATCATTCAAATATTAGTTGAAGTTATTTATATAGAATTTTAAGAAAAACATCTTAATTTAAATAATGCATATAATATCTTTCATTGTTTATAATTATTTTGATTTTTATTTTGATGGCTGTTTATAATCTATTTAATTTGCCCTTTTATAAGATATGGAGTATTATTATTTAATTATTATTATGTCTTTTCATTCTTACTCAGCATAGGCAGCATCAACAGACCTTGTTTTGACTATAATATTTCAGTTCTCTTCAAATCTTTTTTTCTTTCTAGTTTCATCCCAATTCTTTTTTTATGATATTCTCAATTTGCCTTGCCTTTTTTTATAAAGTATGACCAATTCACTTCCATTTTATCTTTTTGATTTGATTAATGACTGACTACTTTTTCGATCACTTCCATACTCGTTTGTTGGATATAACATTAGTATCTTTTTATAATTATTTGAAAATTTCTGGCGATTTTGATAATAGCTTTCCAAATCTCGCAACCATTAAAAAGCACAGCTTTAATATTGCTTCTGTAAATGCGAAGTTTCATCGATAGTAAGATATCTGTGAACCCCCAGAATAAATATACATAGTTATATAAAAAGGCTGAGTAATCTGAAAATACGTACTTTGATCTTTATATCAGCTTTTCCATTTGCGATGACTTTATTGTTGTGATACGTAAATTCATTGACTTCTTCATCGATGATATTGATTTTTATTGTCATGGTTTTGCTGGTGTTCATCATCAATTTTTTTTGTATCTCTGTGGTTATTTAATATATTATTATTTAATTAGAATATAATAATTTACAGAAAAGTTCTAAACTATTAAATATTTTTTTTGTGGACTTGTTTTATTATTTTCCGTGAGATGTCTAATTTATAAATTAATATCCAATACTGATTAGTAAAAAATAATTAAGGATATCATATAATAGAATTTTATATGGTTTTGAAAATTAAATTGAATTTTTTTTGTTAATAAATTACATTAAATTGATATAGTTTTTTGATTCACTATCAGTATTTTTTGTTATTTTAAAATATTTTAGATGTTATATTTATTTCATTTGTATATTTACTTAAATCATAGTTTTAAAATATTATCCTTCTAAGACTTTTTTTAAAAAAATGGGAATTCGCAAATTATTAGTTTTGATTTTATATAAATATTATATATATATATATATATATATATATATATATATATATATATATATTAGCATATCTCCCTTCCGCTTTTTTTTTTTTTTTTTGTACATATTCAAAAGACCAGAAGGCGGAAGGGAGATATTTGCCAACCTATATATATATATATATATATATATATATATATATATATATATATATATATATATATATTTGTGTGTGTGTGTGTGTGTGTCACCCCCGCTGGGAGTTGAATATGAGGTTGATAACCTCATCTCGTAAAAAAATATAACCGTCACGGAATTCTGATAAGAAAATCTCTACTAAGCTAACTTTATCAAATATCCAAGGTCTTATAAGGGTTACATAAACAGTTTTAAAATGAATTGTATTACGCGTTGTTTATCAATTTTTTATAAGTATATCTTGTTTTTTATCGAAGTTCTATTAGAGAATAATTTTTGGAGGGCAACTCTAATGCAATATTAGATGAATACTTAAAATCTATCTTAAAAAAGGTTTTTTTTTTTAATTTGAAAATATTTTTTTAAAGAAAATAAGTGTTACAATTTACATTTCATTCTCATTATTATTATTATTATCATTGATAATTAAAGTAAAACTACATTTTATTAGTACAATTATGAAAAGTTTCAGATTGTCATAAGAAATTATGAACTTCTAAAGATTTCCAGACTATGAATTGAAAATTATTATTTTAAATTATTAATAATATGCCATCAGTTCTAATTACTTTACAGTTTTCTAAATTTTATAGAAAAAGTTACGCTGAATTAAAATCTATTCTTATATTTGTCTATTGTTTACGTTCATTATACAATATTGAAAGTTTAACATGCGTACATAAATTTACATACATTAAATGTAACTACGTTTTACGTTTTGTGTCTGATGCAATTTGATAATTTTCGCAATGAAAAGCATGAGTTTTACAATCGTAATTTAAGAGGATGTCGATTAAAAGTTTCAGCCGTAATAAACAAATGTGATTATTATTAGAAAAAATTAAACTCTTTTACATACTTGAGCCATTACTTTTTATTTCTTATTTGTTTGTAAATTGTTATTTTATTGTTATTTTTTTTAAAAAAAATCAATATTTCCTGTGTGTGGCATTCCATCGATTAATTAATTTAAATATCTTTTTTAATTTAAATTTCACATTAATGAATTTTTAATAATTACCTTATATTTATTTCTACTATAAATAAATAGTACATCTCGGTATAAAAAAAAAATTATGGTAAGAAATAATCGTGAACCTATATTTTAAAATATTTGTAATTATTTCTAAGAATGTGTAATAAAGCTGTGCATATACTTTCCATACTCTCTGTATATCAATTATGTCATTTTAGTAATATGGCGAGCATTACGCATGAAATATAAATGTTTATCTCATTAGTTTGCTTCATCATTGTTTAAAATATATATTTTTTTGATACGACGCAATGTAGTGTCCGTATTGGACATACGGGTCATAGGGGAATGTACTATACGCGAATGTATGAATCATAAAGATTGCAGAAGGTTTCATGCGACCATTGGTTTCTATACTTTCATTCTTAGTTCGTACATACAATCTCTGTTCTTGATCTCTATGAATCGATTATATAAAATATCAACGCAAATTACCTTCTTTCGTGCCATTTTGCTTTGATAATTCTCAAGTCCGTTGGTTTGGACACCGGACGTCGGTATAATTCATTCTTTGTTGTTATTGTCGTGATTAATGGACTTGTTTACGGGTTCTTAATTTCATATAAGAATATATTATGAAGCGAAACAATGTTTTGTATTTGTTAGATACAAACGATTTGTTTTTAAAACATATTGTTTGTTTCCTTAATTGTATGAGTGATGGTTGCTTTTTTGTAGAAAAAGTATTTATAAATATTTATTTAAGAGTTTTATTTATATTTTTTTGTGTACATGCTTTAAATTAATTCATTGTTCTGAATTTAAAGTATATACAAAGTTGTAATAAATTTTAATAAATATTAAAACAATTATATGAAAAGTTATAATAAACTGATGACTAACGGAATTGTGACTAATATTTCTTTATGCAATTCTGGAAATATGAACATTATTTTTTTATTAAAAATAACTTTAAATATTTTTTATGATTTTAAAAATCAAATATCGTTTTCTTCCGAGAAACTAAATATTCCGAAAGAACGATTTTATTATTTCTTAACGATTTTATATTTTCTTTAATTATTTTTATTAAAATATAAACTCACATTTTTTCAATAAAATATAATTCAGTTTTAATACTTTTTATACAAATTATTGTTTCACTTACAAATTATAGAAATGTTTTGATGATCTCAGATACATTAAACAGTGTTAGAAATATAATAATTGTTCTAATTAAAAAAGAAATTGTCATGAAATGTTTAACAATTGTTATTTTTATAATTTTTTGTCATTGCTGAATTAATAATTGTATTGTTATTAAAGGATGTTTAGGAAGTTAAAATATTAATCAAATGATTTTTTGATTATTATGAATAGTATTAAATGTGGTTATTGTAAGTAACTGTTTAAAATATCGAAGTGTTAACTAATATATAATAATATTTCTGCACAGAATAATAATTAGAACATTTGTAATTCGCCAAGTATGTTTCATATTAATTTTGAATAATTTTATTTATTTATTTTTAAATTAAAAGCTAATGTTGTCGAAGTAATCTTTTATTATTATAATGTTTGTCAATACTGAATAGAATTATGATCAATAAAAACATAGTTAATTTTATATATAAATAATTTCATATGGCGTGGTATTGATAATGTATTATTCAAGACGTGTCAGTGCAGATCCATTACACAAACCATAATTTAAACTGTACACGTGCGAATCGAATTATTAACATCAGTAATGGCACCTGAGATTACGTCTCATCGATTTGGGTTAGTGCACACACTGTGCGCTCTTTTTTGTGTAAAACATTCTACTCGTACGTACATTTCCATGGCACTGTTCCCGACATTCATATCACGACAACGATGTATCAAGCAGTAACTATCATTGTTGTAGTTTAAAATGATAATTTATCTGTCCCATCACAAAACGCTAACGAGCTATTGTATTGAAATTGGTCTGTATGCAACGGTCAGGCCTATGGCTTTGCTGAAGAGAAGGAACACTATAAGGAAACGACCACTTATGTCTCAAATGCAATCGTTATAGGTAATGTTTTCTATTTGTGTGGCTATACGGGCGATTCGCAACAATGATGTCATTTTTTCTATAAATTTTATTATGTACATACAAACATATATATATATATATATATATATATATATATATATAGGGTTATCCAAATGTGACGTCTAGATTTGTGTTTTATTAAAAAGAAATTATACAGATGTTTCCATATACACCACACTATATACATGTTTTTTTTAATAAAACACAAATTTAGGCATCATATTTCGATGACTCTCTCTCTCTCTCTCTCTCTCTCTCTATATATATATATATATATGTGTGTGTGTGTGTGTGTGTGTGTGTGTGTGTGTGTGTATGTATATATAAAAATTTGCATATGTATTCTCATATAACCTATTTTTGTATTTTAACATTTTTAATTTAATTTTTTTACGTTTTTATAAATGACAGTTAATTTATTCACAATATAAAATAAGCATAGAAATATATTGATGTTATTTGATTCAAATTGTACAAAAAAACAATTAATCTAAATCGATTATTTGGGTTTTGTCTTCAATTTTCATACAATAAGTAAATTATATATTGGTAATATATTTTGATAATATTTTTTTTAGAATACTAGAATTAGGTTAAAATAAGTACTTAAATTAGTATCAAAAAAAGATTGAACTTTAAAAATAGTCTAATTTTTAAAAATCCATCTTGAAAAGTTCTTTATTTAAAAATCGACTAAATTCTAGACCGGTAAAATAATAAAAATATTTTAAGATAATTGAATAGTCGAGAAAATAGAGAATATGTCTTTGAATAAAATTATATATTAGTATTCAATATTTAGTTTTGATTTTTTTCTACAATCTGAACAAATTTTCGGTTTAATATATATATATATATATATATATATATATATATATATATATATATATATTATACATGTTTGAAATATATATGTATTGTATACTTAACGTGGGTTGCAATAAAAAATGAACTAAAAAACATGTAGGATATGATTGATATTTCACTTTAAATCAAAAGTTGCTTTCAAGTATGTTTTTAGGTAATAAATTACTTTCAATAAATTATTTTAAATTAACGTTCATTAATCTTTCATTTCCAATTATTCTTTTTTAACACATGTGTTTTATTTGTAAATTTCTTAATAATATATATATTATAATATGTATATAATGTATTGCATTTACTTTATTTATATCAAAAACATGTACACTTTTGGTAAAATATTCTATAAATAAATAAAACCTTATTTTACTTATATTATTTAATGTTACAATTTTAAGTTTGTCCAATAAGAAAAGGTTTTATATTTAAATAAATTATAAAATAAAATTATTTTCAACTTTTATATACAAATTAAATTTATAAGCTATTTTTCATAACTACGTTTTTTCTGTAATTTTCGGCAATTGGTACTTTAAAATATATTTTTGTTAAAAAATAATATTACTTTACATAAAAAATATAATAAATTGGAAAATAGGATAAATACTAATTTTAATAATATACTCTTCATAGATAATTGAAAAAAAACATACGATCAAAAATTCAAATTACATTTTCTTAAAAAAGTAAGGATATATTTGTTTGGTGTAATATATGTACCACACTATTATTACAAAGTGTGTGGGCTCTGCCCCTACATACTTTGTTCGTTGATCCCCGATTTTGCTTCTGTTTAACAATGTAAATAAATTATAAAAAATAAAACGTTTAAAAACATATATTAATAATTCTGTGTAGACGATGTTTATTATAAATTTAGTGGTCTGATGAGCATAAAAATCTAATGCCAATAAAATTAAAATTTATTTTTCCGAAAATCTTTCCAAAAAGTATGTCACAAAATTCCTTTTTTCCATTTTTTGTTCATTTTAATGTTATAAAATTTGTACTACGGTAATTTTCGGAAAACTTGAGTTCGGAAACAATATTTATCTCTTTCTCTATATATAAAATAGTTCCATCCCAAAATTAATGTCATTAATGCTCACGTTACTTTGAAGGTGAACGATTACTTTTGAAGTTTAGTGATTGCAATTCCGAAGTGATGTGAAAATTTTAACGCACTCACATCACTCCGCAATTGCAATCGTTAATCTTCGGAGGTGTTCATGATCAGAGTAGATTAATAACATTAATTTTGCGATGGAATTATATATATATATATATATATATATATATATATATATATATCAATATATATATATATATATATATATTTGTATATATATATATATATATATATATATATATATATATATATATATATATATTTGTGTATATATATATATATATATATATATATATATATATATATATATATATATAATATCAAATTACATTTCGAATGAAATTGACAGCATCCCGGTCAGACAGACATTCATTTGTGCAACTAGAATTATCTCAGGGTTAAGGCCAATGTTTATTTCGTTAAAAGTGTGAATTACATTTCACATGAAACACTTAAGAAAATATTTGCATAAGTTGAACATAGAAATGTGAAAAGCTTATTAAATGTTATATGATACAAGACAAAAAGTGACTGTTTGGTTTAAAAAGACATTTCTTTCATCGTTACGATTTCAACAAGTGTTTAAAGTATTCATATGTTGGTATCGAGTTTCGGTTAAACTTTTGCTATTAGAGAAGTTTTTTGTTTTATTTCCTGTCATCAAAGTTTAAAAAAAAGAATATGCAGCTGAAATAAATTTAACATATGTTGAACTAACGAAATGAATGAAATAAATCAATTTGCATGCATTTCATTGATATTGATAGCAGTTATACATGTTGTATATTGGATAATTTATTCATATTTTATATGTTAAATTTATTAATTAAAAATGATGGTTGATGGAACATACTCCATCATAATTGATTTTATAAAAATGAAATAAATTTAAGAGACAACGTGTTTTTTTTATTAAAATATATTTAAGAGTTCACTAAAATATAGGGTCATCCAAATGTAACGCTTAGATTTGTGTTTTATTAAAAAGAAAAATGTGTATAGGGTAGTATATAGAGAAACATGTGTATAGTTTCTTTTTAATAAAACACAAATCTAGGCATCACATTTGGATTACTCTAGATTATATTTTATTATAATAAAATATCTTTCAATATTTACATGCATACAAGTAGGTGGTTATTATTGTGTAGTTAGTATGTAAATTATTAAATATTCAATTCATTTAATTTTCTGATATTTGTTCTATTCTAAAAAAAAAAAAAACAGTTAATGCATTTTCATATTTAATAGTATATAAAAAGATTAAATGCAGTTTATTTTGTATATTTTTAATTGTGAAACAATTCAAATATTTTGTATAAATAAATATATATATACAATTATTTAAGTAAATTGTTGTCACTTTAAATTATCAGAACACTTTGAAAATAACAAATTACTAAAATGTATTCATAAAGCATATAGTTTAAAATTTCTAAAAATTTTCGTTACTACAAATATTTCCATTTCAAATAATTTTAAAGTATATTTATTATAAAACTAAAAGTGTTTAAAGATTGTTAAATTATGTAAAAATATGTTTACATAATTTAACAATGTTAATGCATTTTGCAGAAATGTGAACGTTGTTAATTTTATAAGTACTTTTGCTGCATCGCTCGAAGTTCGTGTTTTATAATTATAGAAATACCAAAGAATAAACAAAAATAAATAACATCACTTAATTTATATTATATACAACAATAAGAATATTTTTAATTTTTTAACAATGTCTCTGACTTGTTTGACAATATTAATATTTAACAAATTTATTTATTTGTGTAGATAGTCTGTAAATATACTATTATTAAAATTTATATCATTTTTATATTTTATCATAATGTAATATTTTTTGAAATATTTTTTTGATTTATTTTACGTTTAATCAAATTACCTATATTTTTTTATAGACAAACGACTTTATTTTTGTTTAATGAGATAATATCTGTAATTAAATTATAAATGTTATTTTTTAAAAAAATGTTTTGTAAAATAGTAACATATTTTGTTATATTATTTTATGATTTTTTTTTATTTCTACAGTATATATTAATTTATTACTAAAATCAAATATACATGTATATTATATATGGTGGCCAAAATGAGACTGAAGGATAGTAAAGAATAGTAAATAATATTGAGCAAGTAAATTTATGTCTAAACATTTCAGTCTCATTTGGGCCACCATATATATTATTGCATATATATCATAGATATTATCTATCATTATTTCGTTTAAATTGTCTGACAATAGTCAATATATTACTATTAACATTTTTAAGCTGTCATGATTTTCCAAGTTTCATTATAATTTCAAAAAATATTAAAAAAAATATCTTTTTAAACTGTATTCATTTATTAAATATATTTATTTTTTATTTATTACGGTTAATAATTTATATTTTTAAAACTAATTATGCTTGTTATTTTTTAAGGGTGTAAACCTCATTTAACCATGAAATCCATCTAAGAAACATCCTGTATCACGATAACCTTTCATAAAGTACAATGTTCACAAGATAGACAAGTGTCACACTGACATACTTGTTGATAACATAAACGAGTAAACGTGTGCACATGCTCTTGTCAATTTTGAACAGTGACACATTTAATTGATTATCTTAGGACAGGGACACCCTATGACAACTGTCCATACATAATATTTTTATTGTGTCACTCTCATGTTTATCTTAAGTGTGCCGTTGAAATATAATCAAAATTATGTTTTGACAGAATTAACTATTTTTTATGTGAAACATAGGGCAAATGTTATATTTATATTTTTTATCAGTTAATAATATTTTGAATTATAATATGAATAAACGAAACGTTGATATCGTTCATGGATTTGTTTAATTAAAACTTTTAATATTCCCTATATAATTGATACTGAGTATTTTCACAGAATAAATAATATTTTTTTTATATAATCAATGTCAATATAATTAAATGAATGATATGTTTATATATTAATTATTATGACAAGTTTGTAAATTCAACACAGTTTTTTTTTATGGAAAATAAGATGTATTTTTTAAATATATTCAAAAAGAATATGTTTTTGAAAAAAAAGAATAGTTTAATAATATTATAATGAAGTAATATTGTAAAATAATTTTAATTAATCCTAATAATGTTAACTTTTTTTTAGGTGAGTTATCATGCTTTTATTTCATTAAATTAGTGTGGTAAGTTTTTGAAATGTTAGTTGTATATTTATTTCACACAATTATGTATATATAAATTCTCATTAAAATATACATAAGATATGGAAATTTTTATTAAATTTGATTGGTATTATTAAATGTAAAAAATCAGTTGATAGTTTTTTATAATGTTATATAAAATTATATATATATATATATATATATATATATATATATATATATATATATAATTGTAATTATTAAAATTATATGACTTCTAAAATTCTCTAAAATTTTTAAATTATATCTACATTAAATCTATACTATTTTATTTTTAGTTTACTTTTGTAAATAAACATTTTTTGAAGAAAATATAGTTATTTTAATTTATATAATAAAATATTTTCATTTTTTAATTGATCAAACGTGATTTTTTCATTGTATACACGTGATTTAATGTATTTTTTTAAAAAAAATCAGTTTATCAGAAGAGATATAGAAATTATATTGAATGAAATATTTTCGTAATTTTTAATGATAGTATTAGGTTGGCAAATATCTCCCTTCCGCCTTCTGGTCTTATGAATTTCGCAGCTATGTTCAAAAAAAAAAAAAGCGGAAGGGAGATACTTGCCAGCCTAATATATTGAAATATATGCAATTCAAAATTTTAAATAAATGCTTGAAATAAAATTAACGACGCATTTTTTTATAATTTACTGTATATCTTTTTAATGTTTTTTAAATATAACAAAAATCTTTTATTTTTTTTGTGAGTGTTAAATTTCTAAGAACGCAATAACCGTTGTTGTAAAAAGTCTACTTTGATTGTTACTTTTTCTACATCTAATAATTCAATGTCAGTATTCTATAAATAATTAGATCACCTACTCGTAATAAGTCGGTATTACTTCCAAAGAAAATGACTCATAATCATTACGATTTATCTATGTATCATATCTGTAATTCAAGAAACGACAAATCCGTCTTCAGATCTAAACACGACAGCAAATAACCAATGAGATATTTGATACGCTACTATGGTAATAAGTGTACATCTGTTCGTTTATCCTAGCCACTGTCTAGACAAAAATCGACTACCGACAAAAAAGCAACGTTCAACAGTCACGCTGTGTCTGTCTATTACGATAAAAACACAATCGACTCAGGCCAACCTTCCGACCCTGTCCTCTTGAGTACAGACGACCGAGAATTGACAACACACGTGCGCTGATACAAAATCCGTAACAAAAGCCATTCCTTCGAGAATGAGTATTGGAAGAATATAATAAAACGTTTACCTTGAAATACATTTTGCATTTCATTATTGTTTAATTCTCCTTACAATTCAATTTGCAATAAAGCTTAAACACTCACATGCGTTCAGAAAGAGTAGCAATGATGGAGAACGAATACAAAAATAATTAACAACTGTAATTACGCGCTTCTTTTTTCAATTTATTTTTATTAGTACTGTTCTTTTATAGCTGAATTAACCGTATATTTCCAAGAAACATATTCTTTGAGTATAAACAGTTTTAGTATTCAGCACAGACATTTTAACTATTGCATTTTAGTATTTCGTAATTTTAAACCATCTTTTTCACAAATCTCTGTTAATATTACGAAATATTTTCAAGTTATTTTTATTTGTACTTTTGATGATCATATTTTCATTTATTCCTTTTTGTATGTTAATTTAAATTAATTCTATTGCATAATAAATGCATGTATGGAAAATTTTTCCCCAAGAAAATTTAAAAGGATTGAAGATGTTTCGATGATAATTATTTATTTTAGGTTTTAAATATTTTTGTCGGTAAAAAATTCATACGAAAGATAATTCAAAAACATAATGTCTAACTATTTCAGGACACAATCGGATTATTTTTATACAATTGGAGTAAAAGTTATTAGTGTGGTGGATATAAATCGCTAATAATAACAGTATATGTACATACATGTGTGTATATATATATATATATACATATATATATATATATATATATATATATAATTGATTTTTTTTAAAAAAATAATATTTTATTTACATTAATTCAGAATTTTTTAAAAATGCATATCAAGCTATAGTCCCAAAATAATTATTTGAAAGAAATATCGTTTTAGAAATTTCTTTCAAATAATTATAAAATTTCCAATAATTCAAAGTGAGCATAAAGTTGATTATATTTATTTATGAATATGACAAGTAATTAATCTAAATGAATAATGGCATGAACAATTTCAAGTATTGAATGCAGATATACATGTGAAAGTAGAGTTTATATTTTTTAATTTATTCAACAGCTATTTCATATGTTAAAATATATGCTCTAATTTCTCATATTTCTCAAAAATTACATAAAATGTCAATCATAAATTTTTCTAGCAGAAAATTAAGATTGATTTATGAAAAGATATATTTTTTCAGATTATTTAAATTACATATTTAATTTTAAAGTCATTTGATTTGGTAGTGGTTTTATTCAGTTATTATATTTATTAGTTTCTATTAAGCTTAACATTTAAATTGAAACAATTAAATATTTTCATAATTTCTTCAATACTATTTTCAAAGTAATTATTATTTTTTTTAAATATAAATATTTTTTTGAATAAAAATAAATATTATTTCTGTATGAAAAAACAGCAATATTTATTTATATAAATTTTATTATTATTCATTTCAATATAAATTCATACACAATACTGTTTTATTGTAATCTGTACCATCAGTTTTGAAATCTGAAATATTCAGATTTCTTAATAAATATTAATTTTAAATAGTTGATTTAAGGGCTATTTAGTATTAACATTTTGTATCTATGAAATCAACTGAAAATGAAATAAGTACTAAAATAGGTCAGTGATGCAAATTTTAATCTGGATACCCACATTTAATAGTACTAGTGAAGATTAAAATGTTTCAATAGTTTTTATTCATTGGTATATTGTGAACAAATAAATTATCAATGAACGTGATAACTCACTATATTATGACCAAGATTAAATTTATGATTTTAAAACTTTAAAAATGATTTTCATGACTTATTTCTTTAATATAGAAAAAATAGTTCTTGGAGTAAATGGAAGAGTACTGAGCAGAGAAATTTTTGGTATGATGAGGCCGTAGCTTCTTGTTGATTTAACAGGATTAAATTGATATTTTGTGGATGATGATTCATCAGTATATCAATATAAGTGAACATTCAATGTTTTTAGAAAGATAATGACAAAAAAGTCACACAAAACACAATAGAATTTCATGAAAATGGATTACATAAAGTCGAAAATTATATTATATTTTTTTTATTAAAGAAACGTGTTTAAAATTTTTATTGTGTTTAATATATCATTCAAATAAAAATTATAGTAAATAAATATATCTGTTTAGATGTATGAGATTTAATATAGGATATATTTTTAAAGTTATTTATATAGGATTATCCAAATGTGACGCCTAGATTTGTATTTTATTAAAAAGAAAGAAAAGAAACTATACACATGTTTCCATATACATCACCCTATACACATGTTTCTTTTAATAAAACACAAATGTAGGTATCATATTTGGATGACCCTATATAAAAAGAATTATGTTTTAATCATTTCGTTTTATATGATATATACGACAATATATATATAATCGTATTTTTAATTTAACAGATTCAAGAAAAAGTTCTTTCCAAATGTTGCAGATCTAGTTATGAAGTAATATAAAAAACTTCAAAAAATACTATTAATAGATATGATACCTGAAACAAACTATAAAATGTATTACGATTTTATCTAAAACCTTAAACGTGTATTTTTTCTTTTTTTAAAAAATATTTATAATTAGCACATTGAACTGCATCAGGTGTTTTCGCTTTGACCGGTTTACCAGGTCGACGTTCATCCACAGCACTTGTACGTTGACCGATCCTGAACTGTTCACATCACTTGTACATATTTTTTATTGATAAACACTGCCCCCATGTTGTCCACATATTTGATAGTAAATTTTATTCAGTTTTGTTTTTGACCAGTAAAAATTCAACGTTTCGTTGTTAAATTACAGTACAATATAATTGAATGGTCATCATTTTGAAAGCCAATTATCATGGACAATATTATCATTATTATATTGAAACTACAAGTACGTATATATATATATATATATATATATATATATATATATATATATATATAATATATCCACTACTATATAATATTAATGCTAGATAAAGATACATTAAAGACGTATGATTCTTTAAAATATAAAATTTTAATGTAGTTGATTTAATATTTTATATAATCGTAAATTTATTTAAAATATTTATCTATTTATCTATTTTTATCTATCTATAATCGTAAATATTATGTATATATATTATATATATATATCTATATATTTATATATATATATATATATATATATATATATATATATATATATATATATATATATATATATATATATGTATATTCTATTTCTTAAGATACAAACATATAAACGCCTGCATTTGTAATATAATTATATATTTTTTTTAAATATCAATGCTTATTTTTACTACTTAGTAATTAATAATAATGCAAATAATATGTATGAAATTTTAATTGTTGCAGAAAAATTACATAATTTATTACTTATTTATACTTTTACTAATAATAGTTTAAATGAAGTAAATGTTTAATACACCATTTATATGTATGTAAAAAGGTAATATATATATATATATATATATATATATATATATATATATATATATATATATATTATATATAGTATATATTGTTATTTAATAGTACGATTAAAATTAATCTTTTAAAATAATATAGAAGATTATGCTGTATGTTTTCGTTCTTAGTAATAAAAATATTGTGTGTTACTAATTGTCAATGAAAGTTTACAATAGATTATATATATATATATATATATATATATATATATATATTCAATTAAAGTATTTTAATATTTTGTAATTATTGAATAAAACAGACGTTTAATGATATAAAAGTTATTTATTTTCTTTACTAACAAAAATTAATATTATTTTCACTGTGCCATTAAATGACCAGTTATCAATATCTAATGCAAAAATGTATAATTTTGATCAAATTTAAAAAAATTAGGAATATAAAAATGCTGTTTTTTGTTTTGAAAAACTTGAAATTTTATCAAATAATAATATCGAAATTAATGATGAAAATTAGAAATATAAAATATTATAGTTTGATGGAAATTAATTATTTTAAAATAAATAAATCTATATAATTTTAATTCAATATATATATTTATATAATATTTAATATTTTGGATCCATAAATATCTTTTATTTTGTATGAAGAACAATTGATAAACTGTAAAGAATTTCTTTTACTTTCCGAACAAAGCACATACATTATTCATTGTCCATTGCATATAAATGAATTAAAAGTCTCGTCTTGGTACGTCAGCAGGCACCATGCATCCGTAAAAAAGATCATATCATAACACCAGGTGATGTGGTGTACCTTCTTTTGATTAATAATTATTAATTGTGTGTGTGTGCTTCGAATGTAGGTCATAGATTAAAATAGATTTACTTCTTGTTCTTCGCCTTGTTCTTAATATGTAGATTATACCGTTGATAGATGTGGGATGCACACACACAAGCAACATTAAATTGGTCATCTGTCAAACTAATATACTTGATGGATGAATATTTACGAGTATGTATATGTGTATGTTTTTTATAGGTCAATCAGTTATAACAAGGTGAAGTCAATATTGTTTTGTGTACAGTGTGTTATTGTTTAACTCCAATTTCCTTTACTAAAATTGATTATAAATCTTTTTTTAATTTAAAGTAATAACATATATTACAATATGCTTAAAAGCTGTCATCTCGTCAATTAAATTTATATTTTTATTATATAAAGTTTATATACAGAGCACCAGAAAAATATGCTTTCATATAAATCTATAATATATATATATATATATATATATATATATATATATATATATATTTTTATAATATCTATAATAAATTTTAAATAAATATATTTCATTATTTTTAGACTAAACGCTAAGTGAATAATATTATAAAAATATAAAAATGGATATTCGTTTTTATTGTAGTATCTATATTAACTGCAATTGCTTTAAAATAGAAAGTCAAACATTTGTAAACATCTTATCATATAATATATTAATTATTTAGTAATTTTAATTTTTAAAATACGTAAGAATATCGTTTAAAAATAAATTAGTTTTCTTGTAAATAAAAGTTCATAGTCGATTCTTAAAATATTACCTTTATTAATAGTTTTAATAATGAAAAATAATTATATTTATAGAAAATAACCATGAACTGTATTATTTTAATATTGATTTAATCGACAAGTGATTTTTTTGTCATAGAGATAATATTATGAAGTTTTAAAAATGAAAAATGACAGGATTTTTCTTTCTAGATTGTTCTTATTTCACTTATTTAATATTATATTGAGAAATTCAATAGATATATAGTTTCTACTCCTTTGCACTATCGAATATACATAGTTTATACAATATAAAATTTATTTATAATGTAATTAATATTTTTATTATATTAAAGGTGTATAGGCTGATAATAGTTTAAAATGTCTGCAATTAATTTTTTATTTTTTGCGAAGAATTATAATTTGCAGCTATAATTAAATCCCGTTTTATAAATGAATCGTAAAAAACAAACAAATATCTTTGGAAAGGTATTTGTTATTTACTTACGTCTAATTTGATTTTCTTATCTATGTTTCGTAGATAAGTTAACATTAATAAGCGTGTTAAAGTAAATCAAATTAGTTATTGAATAATGATAGAAAATTTCTATCGTATGTGAAAAAATAATTTAATTTAAGGATGTCTGTTTTCAGTTAAGTATAAAATAAGAGTATTGAATTAAAAAAGAATTTATTTTAAAAAATTAGACATTAATATATTTTAATGCATACATTTTGAATTTAAGCGTTTTTTATTTTGGAATACGTGATCTTATGTTTTGTATTAATTTTTATTTAATACTTATTGAATTTATAAATTATTCTTGGTTTAGATTTTAAATATTAGTACAGAGCAGAAATATATATATATATATATATATATATATATATATATATATATATATATATATATATATATATATATATATATATATATATATATATATATATATATATATATATATATATATATATATATATATATATATATATATATATATATATATATATATATATATATATATATATAGGTGTTTATTAATATATATATATATATATATATATATATATATATATATATATATATATATATATATATATATATATATATATATATATATATATATATATATATATATATATATATATATATATATATATATATATAGGATGTTTATTAATCGTGATGAAAGTTTAAATTGAATCTCTATTAAAAGTTCTATCTAATCTAAAAACACTATTTATATATCTATATATAAAGTTATGATAACGGTGTTTTTTAGGTTAGATAGAATTTTCGAAAGGGATTCAATTTAAAGTTCTATCATGCTTAAAAGACACGCTATATATAATATTATTTAATTATTTTAGAGTTAATAAATATTTTTCTGTTTTTCTATTATCACTATTTTTCTATTTTTTACTATAATAATTGATTTAGTTTGATCAATCTGTATTGTATGAAGTAAATATTTTATTTATATTACGACGAGGGTCGTTTGATAAGTATGGTAAATTTATTTATTGTTTAATTTAATTAATTAAATTAAATGTTTTAATTTAGTTTTTCTTACTTTTTTACCATACTTATCAAACGATCCTCTTACGCACAGATGGAATATTATTTGTTTGAAAATAATGTTTTATTAATGATAAATTGAAACGATTCATTCAATTTTCAATTTATAAACTAGATGCTATAAACTATTGGAATATTTATTTAAAACAGTAGATTAACATTGAATTGTTAAAGCGTATAATTAAATTAGTCTGTATTTTAAAATTATGTTAATAATACTATGAATATTAAAATGGTAATAAAATCACCGTTTAAATATAACAATTGCAT
The DNA here is from genome assembly GCA_029203775.1 of Neoneuromus ignobilis. Taxonomy (NCBI): domain Eukaryota; kingdom Metazoa; phylum Arthropoda; class Insecta; order Megaloptera; family Corydalidae; genus Neoneuromus; species Neoneuromus ignobilis. Next base: position 32,871,219 of record CP092089.1, read on the forward strand.
ACAGCTGTTTTAAATATGTATTATATTCATATAAAGACTTTCAAAACGTTAAGGTAATGTTTTATTTATTTTATCTTAATCGGTAATCATGAAATAAGTTAATAGAGAAAATAGAATAGTGTTACTTAAATATTGTATAATATATTGAAAATATTACAGTTATTGTCAAATTGTGTATAAAGCGATTAATCGCTATAAAGATAAATAAAAAATAGGTCATTCAAATATCAGTTATTTATACCTCATAAAAATTTTATTTTTTATTATAACGTTAAATAATAAAATTTGTTTGAAACTCTAGTATAAACTTTTTTTTGTAAAATAAAAATCCGAATTAAAGAAGTTGTATATGAATTATATTTTTAAATAAATTTATCTATTGTGGATAAAATATTGTAATATTTATATGACTATTTTTTTAAAAATATTTTTTTTGTCTTAATAGTATATCGATATTAAAATTATATTTAATATAATAAATAGAGATTATTTTTTAAAAATTATAGCTATGATAATAGTGTATTGTAAAAAAAATATTTTTAAAAAATTAGTATCTTATGTGATTTATGATAATTAATATTTTATTTTGACCTCACTTTTTTAATTGAACATTTTTGATAAATATAATAAAATGTATATATATATATATATATATATATCTTATGACAACATTATTCGGAGTATACTAAATTGTATTCATATGTAGTGTATGTTTTAAAAATATTTTTTTCAATTTATATGTTATAACAAGTTAGTATCAGAATATTATTTTTTTTCCTCTATTAAAAATATATTTCTGGCAAAAAATCAAAAACATGAATTTTATAACAGAATTTATTTTTTATTAGATTTATTGATTCTTGTATATTCTCTAGTTCTGAATTCATAATTTGTATTTATAACACTAATTATCAGCTCTGATATTAAAAGAAAATCAATACAAGTTTTACAATAAATTTATTACAAATCATCTGATCTGAATTCAATGTTATATTTAATATGATTTTATTATAAGGTTTATTTTATAAAATAAATATATATCTTTATGTATAAAAATGAAATACTGAATGTTTTTACGATGTATTTAATATATAAAAATATTTTTTTATTTTTTTTTAAATTACATAACAATTTTGAATCACAAGTTGAATCTATTTCTTTTGTCTTAAAAATTGCATTTCATGAGCTTCTCTATATTTGGTATGTATTGTTGATTAACACGCTTGAATGAACAATCACTTTATTTACATTTCATATTTATATTTCCTGATACTGTTTGTTCTTTTCGTTCTTCTTGTTCTTATATAATATCTACAATATTTTCAAGGAAGTAGTTAAATGCGAATAAAAAAATATTTTGACATTCATATTACAACATATTTCTTCAAATTTCAGCAAAATATATTTGACAATATTTTATGAAGCGATTGTTTTTAGTTTCTTAAAAAATGTTCACGACACTTGAGTGCAGACCAGGCTTTATATTTATCATTAACTATTGAATGTTCGAACATTTTTTTTACTTTATTTGATTAATATTATAGCTTATTGAATGTTTATTTAATTTGTATTTTTTTTTTAGATTATCGTAATATTAGGCTACTATCTGTGATAAATTCATTTCAATAAACTTTATATTAAAATATTTAATTAAGATTATTACTAAATGTCCAAGATTATTAAAAAAATATTTTTACGATTGAAAGAAATTTTATTTTATAAGGAAACTAACATTATTTTAACTACATTTTAATAATTTCATAATAAGTTCCTAATATTTTGATTTTTCTATTTTTCAGTAATAAATATTGTTATGTATTGAATATTTTCGATATTTCTTATGATTTCATTTTTAAATTTTTAATATTTTGAAAGTTTACAATGTAAATTTTGAAGTGAAAAATGGAAAGAATATATGTATTCGTGATATTTGCCTTGAAAAAATTGCGAAACATTCTTGAAAAAAATTACGAAACATTCTTCTATTTTTTTTTTTTAAAAAAAAAAATGGGAACCTCTGTATATAATGTAGCAAAGCAAAATATTTTGACATATTATTGATATCATACGAATTCAAATATGTTTATATTGTGTTGATGTACAAGCTATATTTCTAAATTAAATATTCAATATGTGTGGATCTAACCTTGCATGACGCCCTTTTTGTAAATTTTTTGGCTTGTTCAATAAAAAATATGAAATATTAATTATATGAAGCAGAAATGACGAATCAGTGATACACACATTCAAATTATTTATTATAATACTAATTTATTATTACTTCTGAATATTTTTTTTTTCAAATATATTTTGAATTAATATAAATATTTATATTATTTTTTGTATTTAAAAAATATATAACATATTAAAAATCATTGTATTATAGAATATATTTTTATTTTTATGTGAAACGTAACCTAAACTGATATTTTTTAAAAAAATAATTGACACAATCTCGAAAAACTTCGCAATTTTTGAATAGACAAATTTTTGAATAGACAAATAAAGAATAATAATTATGTGAAGAGTAAAAATATTTTTGAATTTAACTAAAGAATAAATTTAACAATCGATCGATAAAATTACACGTTTCTAATTTTAAGTTTCTTTTTATGTACTCACATTAAAATCTATTTTACAAAAAAATATTTTATAAAATAAAATTATAAGATTTGATTATTTTTTTATAATTATTTTTCTACAAATTAGACGTATCAAATCAACAGTTAAATATAATATTCGAAACATAATACTGAAAATATAGAAAAATATATTTTGTAGTAAAAAAAACTATATAGATTTTCCAAGAAAATAGCTGTTTGTAATTATACGTACTTTCTTAGAATTGTTTTTTTTTTGCTACAAATGTTTCATGTTTTGCGTAATTTTAAAACAAAAAAATCATAATATGTGTTAAAGTATTTTATTGTTAATCTAAGAAAAAATTAAAAGAAAGTGCTTCAGTTAAAAAAATGTCGGAATTATAAAAGAATAACTATTGTTATAAAAATATAATCATGCGATATAGTGATTAGCACGATACACTGTTGAACGATAAACTATGAATTCAGTTTTCTGTTTTCATTTTGATTATATTTTGTATAAAAAAAATAACAAAGATAAGACTACAGAACAATAATAAATTTATTACCAATATTTTTTTCAATAATATTTGACAAGATATATATTAATTGGTATAGTAAGAAGAAATTATAATTTCATTATAATTCCAAATATAAGATTTCAAGCTTTTTCATTTTTGCACGTTGAAGTAAGAAAAAAATATTAATTTTTGGCCAAAAAAATTTGCTTGAAGTTAATATACAATTTTAAAAATTTTGAACAAATCGTGTCTAAAATAATTATAAATAAAGTTTCGAATGTCTGGAAAGTTCTTATAGATTGTTAATGAACAATTAAAAACATTATTTGTATGTAGATATGAGTATATTTTTATTCCATGTATATTTTCCTCCTAGGTCATATCTAATGTCCATTCGAGATTCTATTTTAATAGAAATTGTTATAATTTTATTGTTGATATTTAAATTACATTAATTGAAAGTTATGTTGCTCGATTAAAATCATGTTCTAAGAATTTATATTTTTAATTAAGATCAATTAGTCTTCATATAAAAGTGTTAATGAAGAGATTATAATTAATTATTAGTACAATAATTGCTTATCAGTGAAATTGACATTTCTTCACGTGATCTACTTTAATTTATTTGTTAATTTATAAGTTACAAAGAAGGGAATATTTTCTTGTTTTCTTTAAATTAGTCTCTGCAATGAGATATTTTAAGGTATATAAATGATATTAACATTGTTTTTTAACCTTTGGACCTCTGCATTCATAGGATTCGAAGTAAGGTATTTTTGTACTTCAATTTTTCATTAAATTTGAGAATTTGAAATATAACTAACATAATAATTAAAATCATAGAGTACAAAAAATACTTCATGTCGGGCGACCTGGGTTAATAATTATTAAAGTAGAAATTTATACAATATTTATTTTTTTATTTAATTTTTTCTGTGTAAAAGTAAAAAATATGATAAACTTTTATAACATAATGTCTTGAAGATATTTGTTAAATCTAATTAAAATAATAATTTTTCTAATTAAATTAGAATAATGTTTATTAAAGTTTTAAAATATTAAATAATTTACTATTAAGTTAAATACAGATAAATACGAGATGAAATAGTATGATTGAATAAAAATTATTGTATATAATAGAACAACACTTTTAAACAATACGAACAAAATACATCGAAATTTATTCATTTTAGAATTATGTTGAAGCAACTGTGTCATTTTGTTTGTTCTGTTTATTAGTATTAATTAATAACTGTCAGTACAGAAAAGGAAAATGGTTAGAAATGTTAATTAAAATAGTCTTTTAGATGAATTATGAACAAATATATTAACATTTTATTGATTTTTGAAATATATATATATATGTTTGTGATATAAAATTTATAGAGACACACCCTATAGATACGTTGTACACACTTGTAGTATAGACCACTTGTTCTCGAGAAGTGTGTGTGTAAACAAATGCGAAAATCGTCTCTTCAATGGATGTCAATTGGTACGTGATCGTTTCGTTGTAATTTTATTTTCGTATCGCTTATTATTTATGGTTGTTCTTAATTGAAAATTTAGCACAGTGGTGCATAAAATTAGGAACTCAGTTAATCATGTGGGCGCATAATATAGATCTATTCGTACAGTACTTTTCAATGGTTCAAGAAAGGAACAACTAATCATATAATTTATATTATTTAATTCTTAATTCTGACATCTTCATACACGCATTCTCAATCTCCCTTTCTTACACATCAAAACACACATGTACAGATATACATACATACACAGACACACACACAGACACTCGCTTACACACACATACACACACACACACACATATATATATATATATATATATATATATATATATATATATATATATATATATATAAGTTAATAAACGAAGGAAATTCATATTTCAAATTTAAATTGAATTCAGTTTATTTAAATAACCTCACATTATTATTTATTACAGATTTGTTAACATCAGTTTATTGTAATGTGTGGTTACATTTTATAAATATGTACAATTTATAATTTTAAGTTTAATATTTATAAACATATTTCCTTTTATTAATTTAACTTGTCACATATTTTTAAACACTTCTTTATGAATATCGTTTTTATATATAAACGTCAATACAAAATAAACAGTTTTTTTTATACTTGATTGATATATTGTAATATGTAATATATTGAATACGAAGATGAATTTAATGCCATACTTAATTATTTTTACGAATTTAATGATTTGTTTTCATTCCTTTGATAGAGTTGAATGATTTAATAATGTTTTTTTTTATTTGAAATTTAATAAAGACTCGTCTTTCAACCCTTTAAAGACTATTTACGTTTCTTGAAAAGTTATCTAAAAATAAGGGTGTGGTAGCACATGCATTCGTGAGCCTAATAAAGTTGAATGTGTAGTAAAATAAGGTACTTTATATACAGATGTGCGTATTTAACTAATTTTTATCTTTTAAGAATTCATATATTTTATATGTATTATATATATATATATATATATATATATATATATATATATATATATATATGTTATATAACAAGATTAAAATTAATATAATTTGAAGTATATTTTTTATATTTCCTTAAGTGTCATGAAAAAATTTAAAATGATAAATGATGTCTGTTCATATGTGATTCGTAGAAACAACGAAAACTAACAATAAAAAAACGATTCCAATTTTTTGAAATAATCTCTTCTTTGAAAATATCTTCCAAGAAATGTAATTTTTCATACATCTTTGAAATGTTTATTTCTTCAAAGTCAGTTTAGATTTTATGGTTTTTACGTATGAATAGATACTATTTTTAAGTGAAGTTTATTATTATCTCTTTTAGTGACTAAGTTTCCACATGTTTAATGTATTACAGAGCTTGATAAATGTTTATAATAATTCTTAAAGTAGTGTTTACATGAAAGTGTACTTTTTGCACACTCTAAATGTTATATTATTTTTGACATGTAACAGTCTTGTTAATTTAAGTGAAATATGTGTAAATTCATTTTTTTTGTCTGTTAAACTATTTTTTATTTATTTTTTTCTGTAATTATTCTGATAGTATTATATCCAAAAATATTATATACATTATTTTAATTATATTTATCAGTAAATATGAACTAAATAGATTTTAAATGCGAAAATAAACCAATGGTTTCAAAAATAAAGTAGCACAAGATATAATTGTTTTAAATATATATATATTTAAAACAATAGTGTGCATACAAATTATTTTATATAATAAAAGTTAGTCAATAATATACAAGAACTCGTTTTGATTAACAATAAAAATCAGATTATTTTCTATTAAAATATATAACATGTATATGACGTTGGTTTTACAATAAAAACGTAATTACCCTTGTCAATATAAAAGCATGTACTTCAAACTTATATTTTATATTGTTATTTACGTTATCAAGATTGCAGAAGGACGTTGTTATATATATATATATATATATATATATATATATATATATATATATATATATATATATATATATATATATATATATATAAATATATATATATATATATATATGTGTATTCAAACATCCAAATAGCTTTTCACCTGCTCTCTATTTCAATGAAAATTTACGATACATAATTTTTTGCAGTGTTAATGATTTATGTAAACCTTTCATGAAGGTTATAGCAATTACTATTTTAAGTAATTTTATATACTCATACATACATACATATATATATATATATATATATATATATATATATATATATATGTATATATAAGATTATATACCTGAGTATATATAATTTTACAATATCTATTATCAATTCCTTTAATTGTCCAATTATATCAATTTTCAAAAAATTAAAAAATACATCAGTGTGGTAATTTTATTATCGTTTTTATACTTATTTTGATCGTGTAAGATAAGTAAAATTTATTATTATTTAGATTTAATTACAAATATCAGTATTAATTGTATTTAAATTTTTTTTTCGTTTATTTTGCAAAAAAATAAAATAAGTTGAAATTTTTAAAATTAAAATATGTATTAAATATGTATATCATTTCATTTTTGTATTGCATTTAAAAAAATTCTCAGTATAATGATTCCTTAGTAGTTTATGAAATTATATATATATATATATATATATATATATATATATATATATATATATATATATACATATATACCATTAATCAAATTATTAAATAAAACAAGATAAGTATGAGTTTTAAAAAATACATTTTTGTTTACAGATTCTAAATATTTATTGAATTATATTATTTTTAAAAAATGTTATCTCTTTTTTTTGGAATAAGGTTGTTAAAAGCATACAATTTTATAAAAATATTTATTGAGTATATATAATAGTTTGCAGATAGTATAATAAACTCTTTCAAGGAAAACGGTACGACAACATTTCAAGGAAATCATATTTATTATTGTAAAAAATGAAAATATTTGAACGTCATAGCTTGAAATGGACTTTAATTTTATTGCAATAACATTTACGGAAAGTTTATCTCATTGTCTTAAAAATACATTTATTAACAGGTTGATGTTGGTTTTTATGCAGTCATTGAAATAATCAAAAAAATAAATAAATAGTGTGTACAATATATTTATTTTATATTATAATTTATTATTGTTAAGAGAACAACTCTGAAATTTTACAAGATAATGTTTTTTCCCGTATTACTGTATGGTTGCAAAAATTAAACTTACCTTTTATTCACTTGCTGACCGAATAATAGTTTATAAAAGAATATTACTTTTATTTTATATGTAAATTATTTTTCATCTGTAATCTTTATTATTGATTATTAAAAAGTGATTTCTTTTGTGATTGATAGTTATATGATGATATATTAATTTACTTATTTTACGTTTTCTTGTATGTATATATATATATATATATATATATATATATATATATATATATATATATATATATATGTGTGTGAGTGTTGTTTGTGTCATTACAAATGTATAAATATATATTTATAAATTGTTTTATTTTTATATGTATAAATAAAATAATACTTAAGTATTATGTATATTTATAATTTTCGAGTGTTTGAGTATACAGTGATTATTTTCTTTCAACAATTTAGAAAAAAATCTTTACAATTTTTGATTTATGGAATTCGAATAAAAATTTAGGAGATAAATAATGCATTTATATTTTTAATAAATTTAAAAAATCTGTGTATTTCAGATAGAACTTATTATATTATTTTTGTAAACATGTGTGATGGAACTATGGATGACATTGTAATTGTTGTTAAGTAAGCACATTGTTTTGTAAATGGATAGTGTAGTTATTTGCAATAAACATACGTAAGAAGGTATTATATTAAAAAAAATTTTTTTGTTGATTATATGTTATATATTTTACTAATTATTTTATAATATACTTTTTTATTAAATGTTTGTTATTATATTTCGATTTAATTTCATGTTTACTGTTAATATTCTTTATTTTAAATTTTCTGTAACTTAAAAATACGTATTTTATGAATAATATGTATTCAAATATGTTTGTACATAATAAATATTTATTATTTTACAATAGGTAATTTCACATTCTCAAATGGGACCAGTGATTCATTTATGAAAATATAACTTTTAATTGATTAAATACTACACAATAATAAATTATTATTTTGTTTTTGTATTGTCTTCAACTTAAAAATATTTTTGTATATACGAGTAAATATTAATTGTGTAAAAAACAGATAATAAATATTATTTTAATTATGAAATATCAGACAAATTCATTTGAAATAATATTTTTTTAAAAATGATTTATTAAATGATTTATTTGTAAATAAACATACAAACTGATTTTTTTAAATTAATTATTTTCAAGTCCATAAAACGATTATAGTTGTGTGAAAGAAACTAAAATATTATTTAACAGGCGAACTTTGAATTTGTCAGATAAAAGATTTATATTTAATTAAATGAAGTACGCATACAAAAATTTGACATATTTAAAATCGGTTTAATGATGTCAGTGTATTACATACACATGTAAAAAATCAAAAGATTTTGATTGTAAAATATGTTATTGACTTTCTAATTACTTTTGTACTATAATTTATAATTTAAAAGTGTAAAGATTTATTATTCATACAAATATAATAAATTATCAGTAGTTTTTTATATTTTGTCATAAGATTTATTAATTACACTCATTATTTATATTCAATAATTTTTATTATACAGCTTTTTTTCTTATAATTTTTATATGAAAATGTAAAAAAAATGGAATTTTTTATATGATTTAACAGTGATTATATTTGAATGTTGCTGAATACAATTTATTACACTATTTATTAAATTTGAGCTATAGTACTGATCATTCATGTGCATTAAATATATAATCCAAACCTAATATCCTAGACATGAATATTTATAAATGGACATTCTTTAGTTTTATAACCAAAAGTATTAAAATTATTTCCAATGAAACAATGATAGTTCAAAGACCGTCTACGAACTTTTGAGACACTGGATTTCAATAAGTTTTGTTTAAATACCAAACTATATTTGTGGTTTCAGTGAAAGTTTTGCGTTTGTTTGAAAAGTGAGATGAAGTATTCGAACTGTTCTTCATTAATATAAAAATGGAGAGCAGTTTAAATATTAGTAATGAAATAAGTGCAGCAAACGTATCTATTTCAATTTTTTTATGACATATATATATATATATATATATATATATATATATATATATATATATATATATATATATATATATATATATACATACACACACTGAATGATATACTGTTTATTTATTTTCAAATAATTGATTGCACTAATAATATTTATTTTAATTGAGAGGATCTCTTTCATCAGCGTGCACTTTACATTTAAATAAAATGTGACATATGTTTTATTAATGTTGTATTGTCTGAACAATAAAATCAAAATAAACAGTCAAAGTATACACATCTTAATTTCTTGATTGAGCGGCGACGAGTAGTGCACACATAATAATGTTGAACGGTTAATGCAAACTGTATACATATATTTTATATATTTTTTTTGGCCATCATTATAATATAATCAAAAATTTCAAGGAAATGAACATTATAATATTATGTAAACATTTGTTCACACTTGTTTGCATATGCAATGACGCATACACTAACAATGACTGCAAATGGATAGACATTAAACAAGACTGTTTGACTTCATATACTTACGTTTTATTTTGAGAACTCTTTAATCGTTTGTAAGGTTATTAGAAAGGGAATCTCAATGGATTATTCAATTGGAAAAAGTTTATTAGCCCTCTTGTCTCATATTTGATCTCTTTTTTTCTTATATATTTATATATATATATATATATATATATATATCTATAGCTGCGAAATATATGTCACCTAATATATGCATATGTATGTATAATGAATGTTAATAATTTACGATATCTTTTTCTACAAATTTGTGAATCAGTAAATGGAACATACTTATGTTTGTCTGCTATATTTTCAAACGTCAAGCACATACAACGTGCTATTAGAATAGTATTATTTTTATTATGTAATTTAGAATAATTATATTTATTATAATAGTTATTTACTATTAGAATAGTATTTTTATTTAATATATTTCATAATACTGTAAATATTACAAAATATTCTATTTAATATTTAAATTAACATTAATATTTTTTAGTTTTTTAATTCCATTAGATAATCCTATAATTTGGTGATATGTTGAGGTAATGAGTATCAAAAGTTTTTTCTGAATTATTGGAATATTTTTGCAGGAAAAATATGTTATAAATAAGTATTTCTGTATATTATGATATATCTGTTAGAAAGATTTAATTATTTAGAATATCAAAAAGTATTTGGTATTATTTTGATAACTTTAGTGTTTACATATACAAATATAAAGAGTAAAACAAGATATAACTGTTCATAAGTATTAGTTTTTGTTTCTAAATACACACACACATACATTATATATATATATATATATATATATATATATATATATATATATATATATAAAAGTATATTTTATTATAAAAAATAAAAATTAATGGTTATTAATTTATTTTGTCCATGATTCGTTTTATAAACAATTAAATTTTATGACAGACTTGTGGTATATTATCTCTCAATTTGATGTTCTCCAATTATCTCTATGTTTCTTTTTGAATCTCTTGTTCTTTTATGAAATTACGGTTTAATTCAAATTTTAATAATAGCAATAGTTAATAATTCAAATATTCAAATTTTAATAATTCAAATATTAATAATATCAAAGTTGGTTATAAAAGTTTAATTATTTTGTTTTGTGGTTTATAGTTTTCATCATTTCATATATTTTATATAATTAACCAAATCTTGTTCTAGGCGGGTTTTTTTTCGTCACATTCACATTCACGCTCATTTTGGAGTTAATATCTAGGCTATTAGACATTCGAGTTTTTTTATTGTATATATATATATATATATAATTTTATCAGTACATATCAGCCTATTTCTGGGTGAAATCTTTATTAAATGTTACTTTTCATTGCTACTTATTGATCTCACCATGTTTGCCAGGATTTTTCATTTAATATTATAAATAATTTAATATTTTACTTCCTTAGACAGATTGCTTTCATTTAGGCCAGAGTTCAGGCTTTACATATATATATATATATATATATATATATAAAGAGAGAGAGAGAGAAAGAGGAAAATAAATCAAATGTAGTACTTTAAATTGATATGACTGACAGTTATTGTTTCTTGATATATAGTAATTAAATATAAATTCAAAGCACGATCATTGTTGAGAGTTTTATTTAGCTAGTAAAAAAAATTAACAAGTTCGTTTTAATTTGTGCAATGCATTCTTGCAATATTGTCTGTACAAGTGTCTAGTTCAGTAGAACAGTAGATTACAATCGATTTTCTTTAAAAGGAAAAAGCGAAAATACAAGAAATTCATGATAGATTAAAACAACTCTGAAAGAATTCTTGTTGTAGCTGTTATTGTCCAGGTAGTGCAGGTTTTTTAAGAAACCGTGTGAATGAAATAAAAAGAATAGCTGGTGAAACTGAGATATATGTATATGAGGGTTAATGAACTTATGCGAAGAATACAAGTGAAAATGTTATTAAAATTGAATATTAAATAAATAAACTACAAATTCTTACTTAAAATCTATTGTGACCTATATAGAACTAAATGCGTGCAGTTTTAATTTAACAAAATATGTTTAGAATATTTCTAGTCAAATATTTATGAAATTTAATAGATTTTCCGAATAATATATAAATGTTAATAAATTCGTTTGAACCTACTTCTGAGTTAAATATTCCTATAATATATAGCCATTTAATATAATAACTTGATATTATTTTTTGAAGCGATTTTCTTGAAAGAGGTATGAAATAATAAATTTTGTTTGTTGTGTAAACTAATATCATATTTTTTAAGTTCAATGTTAGAATATATTTTGGAATCGTGTATTATAATATTTAATGTAGTATATTATGTACATGTGTACAAAATTTACCCTAAAATTATAAAAAAATATTTTAAAAATTTGAATGAGTATAGAGATTTTTAATTTCTGGAAACTTTTTGAAATAATCTAAAAATACGATTTTGTTTAACAACTGTCTGAAATATTTTTTAGTGTTCTTAATAACACTAAGTTGTTATGGAATTTAAACATAAAGTTTAAATTCCATTAATCATTTATTTAAAACGCACAATAGGTATATTTGTTCAATTACCTTACATAATTATGAATATTTTATTCATTATTTATTTTAAAAAAATGTAAGCATTTATTGTACGGTTATATATATATATATATATATATATATATATATATATACATATATATATAATTAATATAGATTCTCTGCTCGTTATCAATATTTAAATACATAGGTTATTTTAAAAAAGTGAAGACTGCAATAAAGTACACCGTGTTTGAATATTTTAGTTCTTAATTTTAATAAAAAAAGTGATGTACACATATTTTTTACACTAGAAGATGGTTTGTTTTATTAAGGTGTGTAAATATTATATTTAAAGTGATGGTAAAAAAGTACAAAAGTCCTTCGACTTTGTATTAACTTCACATGTCATTATTAATGTATAAAAATAAACAATATTATTTTTGCCACTTTAATGAATACATTTATGTTCTTGTTATTCATAAATAACAAGAAATTAAATACAATGTCTACAGTATTTTTTAGTTTCAAATTATATTTTAGTAATAAATAAAATTATACTACAACAAAAATGTTATACATTAAAAAAGATATTTTATCACTAGAACTGATAATGAGATCATTTATTCTGTTTTATATATATATATATATATATATATATATATATATATATATATATATATATATATATATATATCATATTGATTCACATTTACCTTCGTTTTAGCGTTAACTTTTTAACATTTATATAGTTTCAAATTAACACATTTTAAAATATTAATTTTATATAATGTGTTGCGTGCGCTTCAGGAATCAATTTAATTACTATTTAATACTATATTTGTCAATTTTTCGGAATTGATAAGCAGTTCAAAGAAGTAATTAAATTTTATTAATATTAGATTTGGAATTAAGTTTCAAAGCTTATCATCATCAACAGTTCCACAGACTATTCCAGTCCCAAGCCTCTCTGACAATACCAGCTCAATAGAGCCTTTTCTTGTCAGAGCTATCTGACAGTTGATTTTTTTACAAGATGAGGTTGTCAGCCACATGCTTAACCCTCGAAGAATGAGGGACTATATATGTATATATACACACACACACACACACATATATATATATATATATATATATATATATATATATATAAAATTCATTTCTTTCAAAAAATAATGCCAAACAGTATAATATATAACCAAAAATACAAAATATTCATAAAATATAAAAAAAACTTACAATAATATATTTAAAATATAATCAATAACATTTATTATATAAATAAAATCTGTCAATTTAAAAACATTGTAGTAATGAACTTCATTTTTAAAAATATACTTATAATAGAACTTAAATTTATTTTGAAGATATAACATAAAAATCAATGTATTTATTTAATATTTTATTTAAAAAATACAAATAAAAATTATAATTAAACCTGTAAAATCAAAGAAAAAGCATAAAATCATTTTTTTCGTTTATTTATTTTTTAAAAAATGAAGCTTCAAGTTGAAACCTATAAAAAAAATAAAAGAAAACATAAAAATCAAATTGTTTCTTTATTTTCAAAAATACAGAATAAACTTATAATTAAAAGCTGTAAATTAAAAAAAAACATACACACACACACACGTATATGGTAATTGGTTTCATATATTTTAAAATGCACAAAAATAACTTATAATTAAAACAAATAAATTAAAAAAAATCATTGTGTGTTCCAATTCTTTTGAAAAATGCAATATTTGAAAAATGCAATATATTTAATGTATTAAATATGTTATATCTCTAATATACTAACATCGGTTTAAATGTATAGAGAATTATTTTGTTAATAATAAAGTTATTTATTTAAAGTAAGTTAAAATATGATATATATATGTATATATATATATATATATATATATGTATATGTGTATATATATATATATATATATATATATATATATATATATGTATATATATATATGTATAAAGTTGATATGTATGGTTCTTACGAAATAGATCAATGAAGAAAATGTTTAATTAGATTCTCTATAATTTGTTGAATATTTTTTTTTAAAAAAACCCCGCAAAACTATTATGTATGTTAATTACATTTTTTTAAAAAAATATTAAACAAAACAATAAATAATATAAAGATAATTTTAAATGATCTAAGCTATGCATGTGTGCTTTTAACTTTTTTTATAGTGCGTGTAGATAATTTAAACATGTTTTGACTTTTATTTCCGTTTTTCATGTTCCAGTTTATATTTGAATGTTTCGTAATATTTACAGTCTTTAATCGTTTCATATGCACCGCAGTTGTTTATAAAATTTTATTCAATTTATTATATAATTCTTAATCTATTTAATTCTTTGCAGCTGGTAATGAAACGTATACGTACACATATGTATGTACTTATTTATTAGTATTTTGTTGTATATATATATATATATATATATATATATATATATATATATATATATATATAATATATATATATATATATATAAATATACACTAGGGTTATTTGATAAGTATGGTAAAAAAATAAGAAAAACTAAATTGAAAAATTTAATTAAATTAATTAATTGAATTAAACAATAAATAAATTTACCATACTTATCAAACGACCCTCGTGTTATATATATATATATATATATATATATATATATATATATATATATATGAGTATTTTTTTTAATAGTAAAAATTGTAAAAGATCTATTACTTTTATAAAATCATTGGAAAAACTTCTGTACTTTTGAAAATATTTAAGTGAAGTTTTGTTACACTATTTTCAACCATAAAATACAGTTTACTAATTTCAGGCACATATTTGGTAAATTTATTTTATTTTATGTGTTTTTTTCAACAAAAAATAATACAATATTTTAAAAATGTATTGTTTTGTAAACAACAATTATAGCTGTTTAAGAATTATGTATTAAAATTATAAAATTAAGAAACAGTGGGAAGTTTATAGAAAAAAAACGATAGTGAGATTTATCTATAAAAAAACCATTACTTATAATAGATGATGGTGTTTGTTTAACATATGTTTTTTATTAACATTCAGATATTAGGAATTTAATCAAATTTATGAGAGATGAAAAGATTAAAGGCTATTTGTTTTATTATTGTGGCAAATTCATTTTAATACAAATAAATCGTTCACCTTTAACATTACGAGATTTTATAAAAATGTCTAATAATTACTTATTATTTTTTATTTTACCGTATATTTTAGGTAATACAAAAAAGTAAAATTCTATAAAATTCATTTATCTATATTATAATTTCACATATATAAAAATAATTGTTTGTTATTCTAATTTTATTATATATATATATATATATATATATATATATATATATGTGTGTGTGTGTGTGTGTGTGTGTGTGTAAATATATCAATTCCATCTAAACACATATTTATTTCTTACAGATTGTTTTCAGAATTGTAAAAATTATGTATCATGTTTAATAATAACCTATTATGTTTAATAAATTTAAGAAATATTTCATTTTTGATTTTAAATATTATCTGTTAGTCAATTTTTGTAATTAATTAATTTTATTTAAAAAAAATATTATTTTGAATTTATATTGAAATATATTTTAAATTATTATAAATAATATTAATTAAATAAATTCATCAGTATAAATATATGTAGTTCTACAATAATATATTGATTTTTTACATTACTATTTAATCATTACTTATTAACATTATTGAATTAAATCATTATGCAAATAACATTAAAAAATTAAACTTTTCTGCAGAACTATATAAAAAATAACTATCTACAATAGATTATCTTTATCAAATTGCATGACATACATTAAAAGAACATCGATGAATTTAAAATAAATAATAAACAGATTAAGTTGGTCGGCTTGTACGTTTTTTAAGTTGATAACTGTATAATCTTCACACTCTTCGTTTGTAATTACATGATAAACTTTGTTCTTGTTTGCATAGAGCGTATCTCCTATGTGACTAAGCGATCATTTCAAAAAAGATCGACTCGAATTGACCCGTGTAATTATTTTCCGATACAGATGATGTACATAGTGTAGTATATACATGTTTGTTAGTATATTGCATGCGATTATATAAGAAAAAGCGCTTTATAATTTAAAGGCTTAACATTAACATACACCATTAGCATTAAAACCTTGGTACAACTTTAACGATGTACTTAATCTTTGTCATGTGTGAATAGTTATTTGTAATATTTATTGTTACAACTTGATATATTTGTTTAAAATATTTTTAGCGCTCAGTTATATATATATATATATATATATATAACTGAGCGCTAAAAATATTTTAGCGCTCAGGAAGGATATATATATATATATATCCTTTTCATAATCGAAATTTTAACATCTTTTTTTACAAAAAATAATATGTCCAAAATGTTGAGTATGACGAGTTTTTCTTCAATATGTTAGAACTTCAATAGAAATTAATGCATTTAAACGAAATTTCAGTAAATACTGTTTTTTGTTCAATATATGATAAAATAAGATTATATTTCTAATAGTATAATAAAATTTACATATAATAATGACAATTTTCTTAAACAGTGATTAAAGAGTTTATTAAATTATTGTTATATGTCAAAAATATTTTTATGTATAAATAAAAAACGAATTCATCAACTATTTTTTTAAAAAAAATATTTTAAAATAGACATTAAAACATATTATAGTTTTTCCTGTTATACAAAATTAATATTTTAAATCAAATTGTTACATATAGAAAAAGTGTTTAACTAATTTTAATTTTTTATTTTATTAACATCATTTTAAAATTGAATATATGTGTGTATTTTTAATATTAAAACAAATCTATGTATATTAAAAAAGTTTAAAAATTTTACTGACGTGTATTAAATAAATTTGATACCATTGTAGTCTGAAAACACATTTAAGTCACGATTTGAGTGTACGTTTAAGTATGCTTTCTTATTATTTTTTCGAATTACCATAAAAACTTACCTTATATCTCAATTACATTCGTAACAATTGTATTTATACCAATGTAAATAGTATAAACGAGATGTGGACGATAGTTATCCATTCACTAAATAGATTATAAGTCAGCAATAAAAGAAATCCAAATAATCATTTCTTGACATAAGGCGGATGGTAATGTGGTTCAACGAACTTTCAAAAAAATCAAAAAAGAAACAAATACATTCACATACAAACTTGCATGGATAGTATAAATCATTCCGAGTAGAGTTTGAGACATATGCAGCCAGAGGTTTTAAAATGTCTTGTAGTAAATACAACACGCATTCGTATAAGTCATTGTATTATTTTGTATGCAAATCGAGTTATGTATAATTATATTATTACACGCAAAATGGACGATTCATAGTTGAAGAAAAAAACACGTTTAAAAATCCGAACAAACCTGTCATTATTTGTAGTTTGTACATTATGCGATTTCATTAGAACGAGAACAAGTTAATTATAGGTCACGCTAGTTTTGTTGTGATAAGTTTTACCACGAATCATGAAAATTTTAAAATACGTGTATATTTTTAATTAAAGATATGTATACATATACATAAATATGAATATATATATATATATATATATATATATATATATATATATATATAATTTTATTTAAAAACATATTATCTATTTAATTTAATTATCTTGCAGTAGTTTTACTATTTTGTCGGTTTACAATTTAGTTGGTTTTTAAATAAAGAACATTTCAAGATGGATTTTGATTAAAATTAATTATTAGATTATAATCATTTGAAATGTACAATAAACTTTTTTAAATTGAAATTTAACTCTTTAAATATGTCTAGGAAAAAATATTTCTTGACTACTATATATTCAAATTAATACAATTGCTTTACTTGTAAATATTTTTTTTTAATTGTGAATAGCAATAAAGTTTTTGGTATTTAAAATATAATGTAATTATTTTAATTACTTTTTTATTTCAGTGCAAAAGAATAACTACTTGAAAGATGATAAAGATCATTAATTTCTAATAGCTGAAATGTTATTATAAAACAAATTTTAATAAAAAAAATAAAAAATATTGTACTATATTTTCTTAGAAAAATAATAAAACTTTTGTTTATACTTTATTAATGAAATGAATTAAATAATGAGCTACTTAAGAAAAATATTTTGTATTCATTCATAAACTATCCAATACATCTATACATTTTGTGTCGCGAAACCGAATTTTATTGTTTGGTGTTTAAATATAAACAAAATAATGTTTTTTGAAATAATGAGAATATATAAAAACATTTCATTAAAAATAATACTTATATTCATGTTTATTATGATCATTATAATTTTCTAATTTAAATTCAATGGAAACATTTTTATGACAGTAATTATTACAGAAATAAAATATATTTACGTTCCATAAAATTACTTGATACAAATTAAGTTTAGTTATATATTAACTGATATAGTTTATAATTTATTTAATGACAAAAATAACAATTTTATTGATTCATAAAAATACAAATATCTAAAATAAATTTGAAACATTTCCTTCTAGTTTCTTAACATGTAGGATGGTATATCATAATTTAAAAGGAATGTAAATTTCAAAATATTAAGCCTGATAATGTTCATTATTTAAATATTATTAGTAGCTCTTAGTTATTATAGACAATATATTTATCCTATTTTAAGCATTATAAAGTTACTTTTTCATCTATCTAAATTAACTTTATATAGAAGATATATTTTCATCAAAAAAGAACATTTGTTTTAATTACTTCAATGTGTGAATATGGTAAGAAATGAATGATTCACTGTATTTGTTAGTTTTAAAAGTTTCAATTACGTCATTGAGTTTTAAACTATTGGAAAAATAATATTTTTCTTAATTTATTTGCATGCAAATGGTCTCAAATTCATTTTAATGATAATATTACACCATTACATCATCTAGTTTTTTTATAGTCTATGTAATATTATTATTTTTAGAAAATGTGTTATCCTTTTCTTTTAACGGTGATAAAATAAACAATGTAAGTTTTAACTATAAATAATATATTTTTGTTTAATTAGGTCAATTGGTTGCCATCTTCCACATGTATAAACAAAAATTTCCTAGAAGTAGAATATCGCTTTTTATATTAAATAAATTTAAAACTAATATACAATTTTGTAATTTGTGTATATTTTGTTATAGATGCAGTCAATTTTATACCATAATCAGAGCGGCGATGCGGCTTTTACTGGAAAGCTAAAGCAACGAGAAGTACATCGAGCCATTACATTACATCCTGTTAAACAACCCAGTCATTTATATCGATTACATAACTACTTTCGGGTGAGTTTTATTGAAGCATACGTTGAAATATATCTATATTTATTTTACAAAGTTTTATGTATGGTATTTCGTTTTAAATTTTCCAATCAAATTAAACACGCGACTCATTTTGCATCATTAAAGTTGATTTAATCGTTATAACATATATACAGGGGTCGATTGATAAATATGGTAAATTTATTTATTGTTCAATTTAATTAATTAATTTAATTAAATTTTTCAATTTAGTTTTTCTTACTTTTTTACAATACTTATCAAACGACCCTCGTGTATATATATATATATATATATATATATATATATATATATATATATACACGATTTTAAACTTATAAAGTACATTATTATATTAATTATTTAACTAGAATTAAATGTTAATTTAATCTCTTCTAATACGTCAAATGTATTTATTAATCTTTAAAAATAATATTTTTTCAAATGTTGATTAAAATATTAATTTTTCACGAAATATATATGTATTTTTTTAATTTTGTCGAAATTTTTCTTTTAACGTATATTTCAAATATTGAAAGAAGTTATGAATGATGTAAAAGTTATTTTGAATCTTGAAATCGAATTATTTTTTTAATTTAATTTCTAATTTCAGAATTTAAAATGTTCTTAATAAAATTATTACTCTATGTATAAACTAAACATATGTATTTATATAAATTTATTTTATTTATCAAATAAATGCTTGATTTATTATTATTATTATTATTAAAAATGAGAAATTTTTGATAATACCATAATATCTATTGATACATGTTATATATTGATATCTATAATTATTTCTAATATAGGTCCATATTTTCAGAATTTTAACCTTTTGATGTTAGTACTTTGCGCTATTTTCATTAAATTGTATTGAGTATCTAGAAGTAATGACAAATTATAATTAATTATTAAAAAATACTATTGATTTTGGTTATCATTCCTTCAATTCAGTTTAAATATATTTAATAGAGGTATTTTTAATCTATCCATTGTTTTATGTGTGAAGGATTGAATTTTTATTACATCGTATTATTTTGTGAAAAATTACAAGATTCTTATTTTATTGTGATTTTTTTAACAATTTTTTAATAGTATTTTTTATTATTTAAACATTTTAGATAATCACGTATAATAAAATTTTATAAAGTGTAATATTTTTTCGTAGTTATGTTATTTTAAAAATAATTTATTTTCAAAAAACTCTTTAAACATTATTATTTTTTTAAAAAAATATTACATTTTTATAATAATGTTCTAAGAATCAATTTATAATTTTTTTTTATATCATTTAAAGCGTATTCTATAAATTTTATAATTAAATTAATAGACGCAATGGAATAAATATGGTAATAAATGTTAAATTCATAAAATGTACAGTATGTAATTTTTACTATAAATGTTATTCAAACTTGCTTTTATATTTTAAAAATGTTTAACATACTATATAACTCTCATAAATTGAACATGAAAAACAAGATTTTATATTTTTATATATGTGTATTTACTCGAAGTATATACCTTACTATAAATAAAAGATTTTTAATTTTTAAATATATAAAATGAAAATAAACACGTTTAATCGTGAGTAATATTACTTATAACATTTTAATAAAAATATTTAGAATTTTTAGATTCATATATAATTTGAATGCATGCGTTTATTATATGCAAGGTTTATTTAAAGCATGTTCGTTAATTGTGCTGTCAAAAAGTCTTTAAGTCTAGACAGTAACCAGACATGACGACAATATGAAACAAGAGGGTCAGATCCTTTATAAATTAACGATTCAAATTATAATTAAACTGTAATATGTTATCATATTTTGATTTTGTTACTTTTATTATCTCATTATTATTGTATTTATATAAATATGTTAAAAGTAATTTATATTCATCAAATATATTATTTATTCTTAGAATTCTCTTGTGAACAGTATTTGAAAATTACAAGTAAAATCTCTCAATATATTTAAGCATGTTGAGTATTTGTAAACAATTTTAATAATTACTCTATTAGTAATAACTCAATGTACGAGAGTGGTGATTCATGATATGAAATCATTGTAAAAAGGCACGAGCATCACGCAATGTAAAATAATTTTAGATTATTATTTCAGTATCTTATCGATCTAAATTATCGATTCAAACTGATTGATGTCCATTGGTTTTGAATTCCAATTAATAAACTCAGACAATTGGTATAAATTAATAATGTTGTATTATAAGTTAACATTTTAAAAACCTTTTCGTTACATGGTGTTAATATTTTTTTAATAGATATTATTTTTGTATTATGACGTTATTTATTATGTAGTAAAAATAATTAAATTAGAATTCAAAGAAATTAAATTGAAATTGTGGAAATATTACTTTTATACAAAAAAAATCTTAAATTAAAATATCTCTTAAAATTATAAAAGTGCAATGAATGAAATCTTCTTCAACAATAATCAGTAACCAATTATTACATTTGTTATTTGAGTGTTGACTTGGGAACATTCTAAAATGTTGTAAAGTATAATGTAAAGTAATAGATTTGATTAATTTTATACATTCTACGCAATTATTGCTTCAAAAACCATAATTTATTCTTGAACAAATTGTGATTAATAGTCAATTAATATATATGTAAATTATTTTTGTTTTATTATTAATCAAGATTTTATTATTCACGAAAATATTGTTATATTACTGCAAGATTTTATCAAGTGTTCAATAATTATTGTTTATTTTTTGTTGCTTACATATACTTCAATAACAATATATTCATCTTCAAAGAATGCACGTACATTCTAATCTCAGAAATTTACTAGAATAGAATTTTATAGATAAAAACTAATAATTTAATTTCAAATATTGTATTCATTAAAATATTGGATATTTTAAAGTTTTATAACTTTATCTCTATGTCTTTTCTATTAAAATAATTTTATAAGAACGAATAACAGATCTTTAACAGGCCATTTTATTAGTTTTCTGTATGTTATCATAATGCATAAAAGGTAAATTAATGCCAGTTGTCATCTTTTCATCAATTTAATCTTACTTAGCTTCTTATACAAGACTTTGAACAAAGTGTATATCTTTTGTTAAGCAGAAGCAAGTGTTCCAAAATTTTTAATTATTAAAATTTTTGATTATTAAAAATTTTGTAAAAAAATCGTTAACCTACTTCATAACCCATGGAAATGATCTCTCTATAAAGTACTGAAAAATAAAATATGTAGAATGTATAATATAAACAAACCTAGTTGCTATAGACGATAAAATTTCCATTTGATACACTGTGTGAATTTTTCGATATTTAGTCTTTCTCACTATCTACTTTGATTTTTTTTAACTTATAAAGTTCGTGCTCAATACTCAGTTTCAATTATTGTCAATTAGTTGGTACATTGAACAAAATCGTTATCATCGTTCTTATTTTAGTTTCGTAGTAATCATTGAAAATGTTAACAGATCAAAATTTTAAGTAAGTCTTATAAAATATTGGTAAGTAACTCTTATCACTTCGTCGTTTTTATTAAAGTGTATATAAAGATGATTTTGTCAAATCTTTAAGATCTTCATACGATTAAAATTTAAATGATAGAAATATATTATTTGAAATTAATTTGAAGTGATGTTTTTCGAAATAATATAAAATCATTTTTTTATTTAAATATTGGCTGTGAAAAAAATCAATATTAAACTTTGTAAAATTACTTTATTAAAATTTAAAAAAATACGATCTATCTTTTAAAAGAATAAATTACGAAATATTGATATAAAATGCATTTTTATGTTGAACAATAAACTTTTGTTATCCATTGCAATAAAATATGTCTCGTTTGAAATATAACATGAATGAAATAAGAAATCTGTTCTAACATTTGAAAAAGAACATGAAATAATAACAATATAAAAACGAGTATTCCACACAGCATACCGGAGCCCACATCAGCATATATTTTATATATTTCACCCACATACGGTGCGAGACATTTGACAAAAATGGAATTATCCACATGTTTTGGTCTTATCTTATAAACATTTGAATGTTTTTTAGCGATTACGTAAGTGTCATCATCAGCATTTGTTCAGTAACACGACTATATAATGTCACTTAAGGTGTCTGATGTGATATTTTGTGTCTGGGGGAAAAGATTGTGTGGGAGGCGTGCAGGATGACCACAATAGACGGTCCGTTCCGTAAGTCACGCATGTATATTACGTGATCTCGAATTTCGAGCAACGAAAATAGGTTGGTATAATAGGAAGGCTGTCAACAAAATATATATGTGTATGTGAAGTAACCTTGAGCGTATCCGTTACATAGTATTATTATAAGTATATTCCGTTTTCGAAGAAATATGATAAGGGCAATTATGTGCTTGAACAACGAAACAAAAGTCGCATTTTTCCAAAACAGAATTGAATCCCTGAAAAGTACAATAAATTCAGAGTTTGACGTCGTGATAAAGAAAATACATATTTATGTATTCATTGATTTAAAAAAATTAACCCATGAGTCATTCATTTATTGATCCAATTATTTTAACCTTAAACTTTTGACTATTTGATTCGTATTGAAGAAATAATTTGATTTTGCTTTCAGTTAAAAAGAATATCAAAGTTGGAGTTAAAAAAAATGTTGAAAGGATTACATTTTTTAAGTTTTTTTAAATTCAGTAAAAATTATTACATTTTAAACATGCTATATATTATATTTAAATTATTTGTTTGTACATATATATATATATATATATATATACACTAACGGATGCATGACGTAATTGAGTATTAGACTAATATTTCCTATTGAATGTAATCAAAAATAACTACAGTGAGTGTCACTTAAAATCTAATAGTATTATAAAAATATGTTTTATTAATTTTTTTATCATAAGTAATCAAATAAAAAAAATATTAATTTTAGTTACAAACCAAAAAAAAAAAAAAATGGAAATGAAAAATGGAAATTCTTTTTAATTAACTTTAACTTGAGATTTTTTTTTAAGTACGAAAATTAGATATCACTTAAAATCATACAATGACTTTTAGCTTATATAATTTTTGAAATCACCCAAGAATTTTTCTTGGGAAGCAGAAAAGAACATCTTTTTCAATACTTAAGACTATTTAGTGTAGTTTTAATGCTTTTTGAGGCAAGTCCTTTTCACAAAATTTAAAAATAAAGCAAATGTCTGTAGCAGTATATGAATTAATTATTCTTTATCATAAAAATGGAAAAATTACGCAGAAATCACCAAAATTATAAATTTATGGCATAGTATAGTTCAATGCATAGTTGATAGATAAAAAAGATATAAAGAAGAAAATTGTAAAAGAAATAAATTAAAAATTCGGTCGGATAAAAAACTAACCCCGAGTGATAAATGATGTGTAGTTTGTAAAATTAAAGAAAATTCTCGAATTTCATCCCTTAAAATCGCCACGGATATTAAAATATAATGACTACATAATAACTACAATCAGACGAGTGCTGCAAAAAAATATTTTCATAGGAGGGGGGGGGGATTATAAAGCATGGGATTATAAAGCACGTAACAAATCTCTTATCAACAAGTGGAATAGAAAAAAAATCGAATTTGCAAGGAAGTATGTAAATAATACTTTGGAATTTTGAAATAACGTCATTTTCATTGATGAATTAAAATTTAATGTTTTCCCATGTGATAGAAGAGTAACAGTATGGAAAAAACAGGTTAAGTAAGGAAATAAATATTAAAAACTTCCGATCAACGGTGAAACGTGACGGAGAATCACTAATGTTATGAGGCTGAATGTCAGCATATAAAGTAGGCAATTTAATGTTTATCAACGGAATAATGGATAAGTGGGTATATCTAAATATACTAAAGGAGAATTTAAAATAGAGCGCTAGAGAAATGAGCATTCATAAAACTTTTAAATTATAAGTTAACAATGATTTAAAGTATTCTTCACACGTTGCATGAATGTGGACATAGCATAACTGCTCAAAAGTTATACAAACTCTAGCTCAGTCTCCACATCTTAATGAAATTAAACATATTTAGATTAAATTAGATAAAAAATGCAAACATATTTGATATCAATCAAAAATAATCTTTAAAAAGACCCTTCGAGAAGAGTGGATTACTTACTTCAATACCTAGACGACTATAAGCTGTAGAAAACAGGTTTCCAACTAAATATTAAAAATAGTCTTTTAAACCATTTTTGAATCTCTTTTTATCAACAATTGATTTTTTTTATTATTTGAAATTGAATTTTGTAATTTGTTATTAAATTGAATTTTAACATGTAATCAAATATAAAACAACTTGTTTTATTAAAGGTACGTGTAATAATAAAAAATTTTGATCACAAATTTTTTAAACACCTTACTGTACGATTTTAAGTGACACTCACTGTATGTTCTACTTTTTTATAAATATGTTAAAGAAATCGTTTGTTCGAAGACAGGAATTATTTTTACTGATTATTTTAAATATCTTGCTTTCTAATATCTTATTTATTTCTTTACTGATTTTTTTTCCTGACATTATTTCTTTTGAAGTGTTGATAGATTTTCTGATATTACTCTTCTGTTTTAATTTTAAAAATAAATCGTTGATTTATAAAAGGTCAGCTGTTTTGTTTTTTCCTGCGATTCTGATTAGAATCGATCCTTATCATGTTTTTTTTCTATTTCATTTATATATCATATTCGTGTTTAATATATTTATTTGTCTGTTAAAATTTGATTTCGGTACCCTAAAAATAATCTTCAATATCTTTACCACTATGTTATAAACATCACTTAGAAAAAATTTTTACCCCATTCCCTTTCTCTCCCCCCTCCCTCTCTCACACACACATATATATATATATATATATATATATATATATACATTAGTTGATTTTTTTACAATTATTTTATGAGTTGAATTTTTTAATAATTTAGTGTAAAAATCAAAAAAGTGACATTTATAACGCATGTATAAAAATAAGAATATATTAACAAATAGTTTTAGTATTTATTTTTCTTTAAGTTGTAGTTCGAAATACATTTATTTCTTTATACAAATAAATAATTTGTTACTAAATGTTATAATCTAACAAAATATCAAGTAAAAAATTTAAACTGCTTAATTTATAATTTTTCCGTTGTATATTAAAACGTTTTTATTCATGCCTTTGTGCCTCTATGTTTGGCGGTATTAGATTCAAGCATCATATTGTTGTAAATGTATATTTTAAAACTTTAAAAAGCATATTTTTAGATGTTGTTATATACTCAAGGCTGAAAATGAATATAAATATTTATCAATCATAATAAAATTAATGGACTTCTGTCTCCTGTTTGAATTGTATATTTTTTATAATGAACTAAAAAACTCGATTAAATTTGTCATTTTTGTTTATATTACATTACCGGATATAAACAATGATCTTATGTATGTTATGTAATTTGATGAAATTTATAATTGTCATTTTGAATAATAACAAGTATTTAAATTTTATGGTAATAATTATTAAAAAATTAAGAATAAATAGGAAAATTATTCACTATTTCAAATCATAATTTTTTTATCCACTCTATATAAAGTTGTTTAAGTTATTTTCAGTCTTTTTGTGATGTTAAAGAAATTCTAGAAGTACACTTTTTGTAGTTGAAAGTTGATATGAAATAATTTTACTTGATACTGAGGTTATTTTTGATTTTATCTTTTTGCAAAACACTGACAAGAAATTATAATACTACATTTTTTACTACCTGATGTATGATGTAGATAAAAATTATTACATATATACACATAATATACAAAAGAAACAAAATGTTAAAAAAATCTGAACTTTTTTGTAAATAATTAAATCTTATTTGTGTAAATATATTGTATCTAATTACTCATTGACTATTGATATTTTAATAATAAATTTGATACTAAATCCTTATTCTTCATATTATATTTTTTTAAAAATATGTATTTCATTATTATATATTGGATGTATTTTTTATTTTTGATTTATTTTTGTAATGCAAATATTTTAATGTCAGTTTAGTACAATTGTTTACATTATATTTCTATTTTTTTTATAATCTGGAACATTTTTGTTCAATTTTTGTTTTATTAGCTAAAATTGAACGAATTCTATTAAAATTCGAAAAATTAAATGAATATTTTACTTTGTTAGATTTACTTTTAAGATAAAGAAATACATTTCGGACATTTTTGTTATTTATTTCATTAGCACTAACAGTATCTTTCTTTCTCTATTTTTGTCTTTATATATATATATATATATATATGTATGTATGTATGTATGTATATATGTATGTATGTATGTATGTATGCATGTATGTATGTATGTATGTATGTATGTATGTATGTATGTACGTATAAAATTCTTTTATTCTATTTCTAAGTATGTTAATCGCTTTGAAACATGCGATTGTTAATGTTACAAGAACCTTATTTTTCAGTAAAATAATAGGTAATATAATGATATTATAGTTGCCAAACACTTTTAAGGAAATAATAAAAAAAACATTTAAATATTGATTTACTTCTTTTCTGAAGGAGTTCATCAATAAAATTAATTTATCAGAACATTTTTAAACTTTGTACGCCAAAGAAAATTAAAACAATTTAATTAAAAGATGAGATAATTGATTTTTTAAAAATTCTAAATTAAATTTGTTTAATACTTTATTAAATATATTAAAAAGTTGTGAATATATATGATTATTTTTTATTATATATATGATTATTTTTTTCGGTATGTAACTTTAATTCAAATTTGTATTTTGCAAAAATATTGTATTTAATGCAAAAAAACGAGAATAAAAATATGAAAATATTTTTACTAATAAAAAAAATATATTTATTACGTATATACATATATATCGCTCATGCATACATACATACAACATATATAGGTGTTTTTAAAGCGTAGTAGAAATTTACATTGAAATGAATTTAAATTTCTATCACGCTTAAAAAACAACTATATATCTATATATCATCTTCTTCTTATCCACTACTGGATGAGAAGAACTTGCTCCCAAAACTTTAAAAATTTTTTCTATTCCTTTTTTTTCATTTTACGTATATATATATATATATATATATATATATATATATATATATACATGTGTGTGTATGTATGTATGTGTGTGTGTGTATGTATGTGCGTGTTTTATGTACGTGGATATGAAAACACGCACATTTAATAAATACAGTCTTCTACATTGAACTGCGGATTTGTAAAAGCCGGTAATACTAGAGTGCTTACCAGAAAGTAACGACTCTTACAATACAAGTAACTTGATTATATTCCATGCCGATGAAAATATCACTAAGTGGTGGAACAATTTTCAAAGTTTCTAGTGGAATTTGTTCACGATGTTTGACTATTAAAACTCCAGACTGCTCACAGAGGCAGTTTCTTATAGGTCAATTCGGCCTTTTCAGAAAAGAAATATTTTAAATACAGATGTATATTATCTTATTTATATTTAATAGTTAATAAATGAAAATAAGAAATAAATATAAATTATTGAATGATCTCAAATTGTTAAGTTATAGTAAATGTACATAATACATCTATTCATATATTACACACACACACACACTCACACACACACACACACACACACACACACACACACACACATATATATATATATATATATATATATATATATATATATATATATATATATATATATATATGAACATTTAAATGTAAAAAGAGCGTTATTATTTTTATGTGAATAGTTTAACACAGAACTTTATTATACTTGTTAAGTCTTTTTTGTATGTATAAAACCGGATATATAAATAAATACACTTTTGAATACGGCTATTTTTTATTAAATAAAAAAAATGTTTTATTTGAACATAAAAATCTATATTTATAATTTTTATAAAGAACTTTATCTCGAGATGTGTTATCAAAATAATAATAATATTAAACTCTAAATATAATATAAGCATTATTTGGTAGCACTAGATAAAAAGTGTAATAAAATTATTATAGCAAATATTAAATAATGAAATCCAGTTTACGGAAATGTCAATAATAATATACATTGAATAGATAATTTTAAACAGTTTCATTTCAAAGAAAAGGAATATATAAAACGTTTTTATAAAGTGTAACTATCTACCCATATTTAAGAATGACATAGTTTGTCTAATATTAATTTTACTAGAAAAGTTCATGCACATCTGTATGCTAAACGCTTTTTTTATTTTGTTCCATGTGATTTGTGACATTGATTAAAATGTTCATTTTTGACGAGGGCGTATTTCGTTTTTTTTATTATGTTATTATACAACATTTCTAGATTTCAACATAAAGAACGTCATTCCATGTAGATTGTAGGTAGTTCATTGCACCCTCTTATATGATTTTTTGCAGTTAGTTTTTTTATATTTTATTTTTATATTTTATAAAAATATTTCAGAGCATTTATTAAATCAGTTTTTCAATAACATTTTTATTTTTTTATCAATTAATCACTTTTTAAGATTTGGTATTTTAGAAGTAGATATTGTAATGTATTATAATTATACTTACTACATATTATAATATTCGTTATTTGTATTGAAATACGTAATTATCTTTATAAGTATATATATTTTTTATTATAATTTAAAATGAGTAATTTTATGTATTCGAGTTCAAAAATTAGGAAATATTGGTATTTATTAATCAATTAATTGTTTATTTTGTTCATTTAAACAAAACGCATTACATTTTAATATTATATAACAAATAAAAAAGCACATTGTAAGTTTGCAATAAATTAATTTCTGTGTAACTCAAATTTTATTAAAAAATGGTAATTCAATATAAAATAACCTCTAAACTTAAATATTGGCTTTCTTAATTATATTTCAAAGTAATAAAATATATGAATCGTATCCAGAAAATATTAAGGCGTAGTTTATAGCTGTTATGTAATATCTTAACAATAAAAGTTTGTATAGAACTGTTTAAAATATTTAAAATAATATAATTTAAATATATTTATTCAATTTATGCAGCAAGTTACGACTTATTTAATCAATGAATTTTAAATAAGATTTAATTTTAAACTTTCTTATTTTATAAGTATTATATAATATTAAGTAAAAAATATACAGATTTAAAAAAATAAACTAAAAAAATATACAGATACAAGAACTTTAGTATATAATAAGATTTTAAAATGAAGTTGTAATATTTAAGAATTAACAAGATGACTTGTTGATTCATACATTAGATTTAATCCGAGATTATACTCATAAAATATTAGTGTTTTTATAAAGTTCATTTTTCATACATTATTAAATTAAATTGTTAAACTTATATATTATGTCATTCAATTTACGACGAACAAAAAAGTTAACAAATTAAAAAAATATATGTAAACTGTTTATGAAATGTTTACTTTTTGTAGGCGTGAATATGTGTTTTTGAAAGTTTTTGCTTTTATATATAAAATGTATTGATTAAATGATCTTTCAAATTAATTCAATTAAAATTTAAATCTATTATTTTGATTATTAAGTATCAGCATGATTATACTATATGTTTCTATGTTACAGGCCCTGAAAATTCAAGCATTAAAACAAGAAAGTATAATATTACACCGTGAATTATTAACTTGTCGAAAGAATATACAAGGCGACGATACATTTGATGATAATTTCATACTCCAATCTGTTCAAAAAGGATCTCCTGATTATCTTGGTGATACGAATGTTATAGGTCAGTGATCTTTTTCTGTTTTATAAAATAATTATATATATATATATATATATATATATTATAATTTTTTTTAATATTTTATCTAATAATTTATAATCTTAAAACAGTTTACGTATAAGATGCTAGGAAATAATAAGTAATTACAAAAAAATATCTTTTAACTGATTCAATATAATAAGATAAATATTTGTTTTTATTTTATTAATAGTCATTTATATTTTTCTAAAATAGAACAAATTACAGAAAGAATTTTTAAGATATAAAAATATATTTTTTCTTAATTAGGTATTATTATATTATTTTATGTTTAATTTTAATTATATTTTTTACTATTGGACTAATTGTTAATTAATTTAAATAATTATAAAATTAAATTAATAATTAAATTATTTCGTCGGAAAAGATAGAAAGAGGAAAGCTTTTGGATTAGTCAAAGTGGAAGGTTTTTACAGAGGCTTTCATCCAATAACGGATAAAAAGAAGCCTATAATACGAGGGTCGTTTGATAAGTATGGTAAATTTATTTATTGTTTAATTTAATTAATTAATAATTTAATTAAATGTTTCAATATAGTTTTCTTACTTTTTTACCATACTTATCAAGTGACCCATGTATATATATAATATATATATATATATATATATATATATATATATATATATATATATATATATATACATATATACATATATACATATATATATATATATATATATATATATATATATATATATATATATATATATATACGTGCGTTTTTCTTCTTTTAAAAGATTGATATTTTTTATATTTATTTATAGGTACTGCACCAGGTTTGAACAGATTTCAACCCGATAATTTACAAGATGTCCTTATATGGAGTTTTATTTCAAAATCATTATATTCCATGGGTGAATCAAATCCTCGTCGAAAACTTGATACAGCACTTAGAGAAGGGTTAGAAGATGTAGTAAGAGAGGTAAAATATGTTAACTTATTCTTAATTATATATATATATATATATATATATTTGTAATAAACATTTTACCTAAAACTTATATACCATGTACTATAAAGTTTTCTTTAAGTAGAATGAATTTGTAATAATACATGAATTTATTAAAAAAAATGCTAAAGTAGTCAAATTTAAACATTTGAAATCAATAATTTTTGTATTGGACAAATTAATTTTTTTAGGTAATGGAGAATATTAATTTGTATTCGAAACAACGTGGTAGAGTCATTGAATTTCGTGAAGTTCTTTATGGTTATAAAAGATTAAACCCATTACATGGCGTAGACTGGATTCTTGATTTACTACTTGTTTACAAAAAATATCGTGGTCACAAAATGACTGTTCCTGTTAGACGCCATGCTTATGTTCAACAAGCATTCACAGGTTTTGTATATTTTTAATTGAATATAATCTTAAGGAATAAATATTGTATATTAATATTCGTATTTGATACCTATGTAAAATAATATATTTTCATTTATCCTTATTTTAATTTAATTTTTAAGGATACATACATATATATATATATATATATATATATATATATATATATATATATATATATATATATATATATATATATATATATATATATATATATATATATATATATATATATATATATATATATATATATATATATATATATATATATATATATATATATATATATATATATATTTATATATATATATATATATGTACATAGGCATAGACACACTCTCTCACTCACTCACTCACAGGTATATTTTAAATAATAACTGATTTCAATTAAAATAAAGAATACAGTTAAGTGATTATAATAATTACATTTAGTCTTTTGTTTAATATGAACTGTAAATAATTTTCATTTTATTTATTTAATGCATAATCTGTAGGTTTGGAAATTCAAGAGCTTCCTTTGGATGAAGAAACACAAACAAATGTGAATATAGAATCTGAACAGCTTAATTTTGGTCACAAAATTCATCGAGTATTTCATGAGAGTATACAACAGATTAAAAGCTTCAAAATACTTCCATCGTTATTAGGTTCAGATGGTATAACAAACAATGAAAATCCAATCCAAAATAAAAGAATCAATTTTATATTACCATTATCTGGACGTTTCACAACATTCCAAAGGTTCATTAAATATTACGAAGAAGTATGTTTACGTAATCAAGAAAAAGTGTCTTTAACAGTTGTTTTGTACTTTAATAGTGATGCTCCTGATGATTATGACAAATCCATAGAATTGTTAGGTAACTTAAAAAACAGATATTCTCGTGCAATGATTGAAGTCATTCCTGTCTTAAATAGAGCATTTTCAAGAGGGGAAGCATTACATATAGGTACTTTAAAATGTGATGAAACTGATTTATTGTTTTTAATCGATGTAGATATGGTATTTACATCACAAACTTTACTTCGAGTGAGGACTAATACTATTAAAAATAAACAAGTGTATTTTCCAATAGTTTTTAGTGAATACGATCATCATTTTGTAAGTTTCGGAGAACATTTGAATTTAAATTTAACTGAATATGATATTAATCGTTTCGATGAACTATTTTTAAGAACTATAGATGTTTCAAGTGCCAAATCAAATTTTTTGCTCAAATCTAGTACTGCCAATAAATTTATTAATAATAAAAATTATTTAAGTAATGACTTAGACGTAAGATATGATTTCACAATTGATGATAATTCTGGTTATTGGAGACAATTTGGATACGGTATTGTAAGTTTATATAAATCTGATTTAATTCAAGTCGGAGGATTTAATACAACGATTCAAGGTTGGGGTTTAGAAGACGTTTCACTTTTCAATAATTTCTTGAAGTCAAATATTAAAATATTCCGTGCACCTGATCCTAGTTTAGTTCATGTGTTTCATTCAATTGAGTGTAGTGTGAATTTAAGTTTGGCTCAAAGGGAAATGTGCTTTGGAAGTAGAGCTAATACTTTAGGGTCCTGGAATACCCTTTTTGAATATGTTAAACGCAATCCAAGAATTCTGAATTATATTAAAACATTGAAGAATAATAAACCAGGAAGTTGATCCAAATTATTTTGTAGGTATTTGTAAATAAATCAACTATTTTTAAGAATTTGCATTTATATATGTTAAGTATTTTTAATAAATGAATCCTAATTAATTTTTTAATTAGTCAGAAGTGTTGATTGTGTCAAATGTGTAAATTGCTAGTCATGTGTTTGGACAATCAATTTTTAAAAATTGTGTGTATGTTGTTTTTATAATGGCCGAATTAATTTTTTTAGTATTTGCTTTTTTCCTAATATAAATATTTCTCAATTATCTACACATGTTTAAAAATATTATAAAATCATTACATAACAATGGTCTTTACTGGTCCTGAATTTTTCATATGCATATATATATATATATATATATATTTATAAAATTGTATATTTTTTTTAATATGGATATTTTACAAAATTAATTTGTAATAATTTTATTTGTATTAATTTTGATTTTATTTTTTCCAAAGTTTTCATTTTGATTATTATAGAATCAAGTAAATACATTTTAATTATTACCAATATCAGAAATTAAAAAAATAATACTATACAAAATTATTGTAAAAATAATTCTCTTTTAATTAAAAATATGTAGAAGAATACTTTTCTGATTCTAAACAAAGGTAAGCAATATACAGTTTTGTTCATTTTAATTTTATAACAAATATATTAATTTAAAGAAAGTGAGGTAAAATAGCATGCAAATTAAAATGTTAAGAGAATGGAATGTTATATGTTTAAATATTGTATTTGTATGCCAATAAAATTAGTAGAGACCTTTGCATTAAATGATATTAAAACACATTTTCAATATTATTATTAAATGTGATTTTATGTATGTTAAAATGAATATTTGTTTCAACTGTGTATTAACCATTAAGAATAATTAAAATTTCTGTGCACTTACAAATAAAATATTATTTTTTGGATACTTTTGTCTTTTTTTAAATACCATGGTTAATAAACATTATTGTAATTGGTTTTTAATCTATGTGTATCGTATTAAATTTGATCAAGTAAAACTATTCTGAAATTCATATACATTACATATCATACATGAATTTTGGAGACATTGAACATTTTTAGATATGCTTACTGTTAGTTTTTTTTTTTTTTAAAAAAAATGTACATTTAAATGTAAGAATAATTCTTTCTTACCATTTTTCTAAGATTAAAAAAATATCAAAATCTTATATATAATCTCAAAAAATTCAAATACAAATGTAGAAAATATAACTCAAATTGTAATGACTTTTCAACATTATCAATTAATTTAAATTTATGAATTTTTTCAGAATGTAGTTTTTAATTTCATTCTTTTATAATGCGAATTAAAACTAGTTTTGTTAATATTTTATAAAATAAAAGTTACAAAATGAATAATTTAAAAAAGCTATTTGTATTATTTTTATTATTATTATAAATTATGAATTTAATAATATTTTTGATTTGTTTTATCATTCATCATTTAACGTTTTTTTTCTACTTACCTTTATTATAATAACTACTTTTTTTTACTGTAGTTCTTTAAATAGGAAAAAATTAATTCTGTATTTTTATTTGATCAAACAAATTGAAATATTTATTAGATAAATAAAATGTATGCATATTAAGAAAAAATAAAATTGTTTTGATTTATTAAATTTAAAATAGAAATTAAATTGAAATGTATCTTTTGTGTTTTGTAATTAATTTTTATTTATTTTATTATGTGTATAAAAAAATTAATAGTTTATTCTTTTTAATGAGACATTTTTTATGATTTGTTTATTAGAATAATACAATAAAACAAACCGTAAAAACAATTATATATATATATATATATATATATATATATATATATATATATATATATATATATATATTTGATTTTAAATTCTCAAACAAATAAATTATTTAAAAGGATAATTTTTAGTAAAGTAATAAATATCTACTTGATACAAATTTAGAATTTTCTATTATTTATTAAACATATTTTCTGTAATATATTAAACAATGCAAAGTTTTTAATTACAGGTAAATAAGCAAAAAAATAATTATCAATGTATATTATTTTTTTAAAAAATAAAAAATGTTTAATAATGATGAAATACGTATCATACTTTGTTTCTGTAAAACTATACAAAAATGAAACACAGCATTGCACATATAAGTAATTCATATATTGTTTAATTTTGATTTGAATTGACATTAAGCTCGTTAGATGATATGGTAGTGTGTTGGACGAGAACAGTTTTTCCTAATTTTAAATTATATCATTATATTCATTGATATAACTATTTAATGAACTGAAAGTCAAACATACTTAAAAGTTATGTGAGTATATAAAATGTCTATGGAATATGTATGTAAGTATATATATATATATATATATATATATATATATATATATATATATATATATATATATATATATATATATATATATATATATATATATATATATATATATATATATATATATATATATATATATATATATATATATATATATATATATATATATATATATATATATATATATATTTGTAGTACATTCTTTATGTATTTGAAACATGTAATAATTTTATTAAATTATATAAGTGGTTCTGTTTATTTATTTTGTGCTTACGTCTAAAAATTGACTGGGTATTAAAGCGTTAACATATAGTTTATTATTATTATTGTAACGAACACAGTTTGAAATTTTTATAACATTTCATAATATTTTATTTAATGTTTTTTATAGTAATACATCATATTACAAAGATTTATTAAGTACAAGTAATAGGATCATTATAAGTATCTCTTTATATTAGAAAATGTAGCATTATTTTATACATACATAGATATTTATACAGTGGCCTAAAAAAGACTGAAGGATGTAACCTTCAATTCTAGCTTACATCCTTCTGTCTCATTTGGGCTATCTTATATATATATATATATATATATATATATATATATATATATATATATATATATATATATATATATATATATATATTATTTTGGGGGTTAAATTTATATTTTTGAAAATATTATTACAGAAATATAGTATTTAGTTTTTCAAAGTTCTTAAAAATGCAAAAAAAGTTGACAAAAATGTAAGTTAAATTGTAGAAAGATAGTTTAAACATTTAATTGAAAAAAAGTTAAAGCAATTTTTATTTAACTCAAAAATAATTAAATTAATACAAATTTCAATAACAATATAAATTGAGTTATAAAAAATTCTACTAATTTATTTTATATTATTATTATTTTTATAAATATTTTTTGTATGTATAGTTTATTTATTTTGCTGTAAATTGTGTTTTGTAGATTGTTTAAATAAGCATATGGCGCTATTTTGATTTTGATACTTTTCTGTATTATTTCAAGTATATATTTAAGCTTACACGCAAATATTTACGTCGATCTGTAGAAATATGAGAATAAATTTTTGATTAAATCTTTTTTCAAAATAATATAATTCGTATCGATTTTTTTAATTTAAGTAATAGACCAAGGCAAGATAATAGGATTAGTGTAACTTGGATATTAATTTTATTTTTACTCATATCACTACTTCAAATATTTGAAAATAACTTTAATAATGAATCGATCTCAAGTTTTTTATTGAAGAAGAGTTGAGAACAAAATGCGATAAAGCATTCTATTTTATTATATTTATTTTGATATTTTCAAATTGTCATGTTTATTACATTCACTGAAATTCTAGTAATGTTGTATAATTGTAATTTATTATAAGATTTAGAAATATTATAATGAAATTGTTCCTATTTTATTAAGTAAATTATTATAATATATATATATATATATATATATATATATATATATATATATATATATATATATATATATAGCTATATATATAGCTATATATGTGAATATATATTAATATAATTTGGTTTTTATAATATAGTTTTTGGAATTACCACTAATAATAATAAAAAAATATTTTTACTGAAAATAAATATAATTATCTATATAAATTTAACGCAGTAAAAATATCTTTTTTTTAGTTAAACTTTTTGTGTATAATTATAACTTGTTGAAAAAAGTGAAATTTATAATTAAGATATTTGATAAATTACTCGAGCTGTTATTAATATATTAAAATTATTCATCAAAAATTTAAAGATAGTAACTACATTGAAACTCAGAGCAGAGTTTTCAATTTAAAAATAGCGATTGGTTTCAAAGTTAAGAATTTTTGTTTTAAAGGGATAAAAGCAAAATATACAATTTAAGTACACATAAAAAGGTGAAATTATATATATATTTATATATATATATATATATTTATATATATATATATATATATATATATATATATGTATATATATGATTTTATATGGAATAATTACAATTAAATTGAAATGAAAATAATAAGTATTGCAGTAAGATAATATTTTTAATTAAATTTATTGATTTTTAGTAATTTCGTACTTATACTCATTTAATTTAGTTACTTATGTTTTGGAAGATATTTTTTTGTTACCACATACATTTATTATAATAAGTACATCGTAGATGTAATAATATATATGAAACTTAGTATGAAGTACAGTACATTACAAATAAATTTTAAAGAGAAGCTGGATTTGAATGTTTACATCCAAATAAATATTTAACGAGTTGTTTTAAATTAAATGCAATACAGAGACTTACAGTTTCTTATCTTGAGCACATGTAAACACATATTTTTTATTTCGTATAGCTAAATGATTTTCTATGAAGTTGGTCGAATCATAACTTACATAAATTGTTTGACTTCCATTTTGTTTTCATAAAGTTTAATTACATTCTTTTTTATATTTTAAAATTTATTATTTGTAAAAAAGTGTTCTCCCCAATGAAAAAATATTGACATTAGAGATTTTTTTAAGTATTACATTAACAATACATGATACATGAAAAGTATGTATAGACAATATTCTGTTGCTAAAATTAGAAAAAAACAAATAAAAATTACAACATTAGATATTTTCAGTGGTCATAAAATTGGATTTATATAGAAATAGTTAGTTAAAATGGTGAGGAAAATATTGACTTTTGACATAATCTTACATATTTATTTTTGATTGGATTATTTCTTCATTTTAGTGTTATGATTGTGCTAAAAGTTATATTAAAATTTGCTGGGCGATTTCAGTTGTTAAGTAGTAGCTGCGAAACGCATCTTTTGCTTCTTTACGAAGTCAGCGGCCATTTTATCGCCTGGACGCGTTTCAAGAATTTGTAAAATTGGATGATCTGAAAAAAAATACAATAATTGATTGTAACGTTTTCTATACTTACTACAGAGATAGTCTCTTAAGTCTGATTTGAATAATATTTTGTCATATTTTGACTAAGTGTTTAGTAAATACATATTATTCATAAAAATGAATACTTACGCCTTTCATGCTGTTGCATCAACACTAATTCGATTTGTTTTAATCCGTGAAAATTATCAATACTAGAACCAGCATCCGCCACACCAGGTATGCTGTTAAGTGCAAGGAACGCTTCACCTGCGAAATCGTTCGCCGTTAACACGTCGTGATCCATGACTGTGAATGCAAGCATTGCTGCTGGATCTCGACAAGCGTCTAATGTGACAGAAAATTCGAAACACTCATCGAACATAGGATTCAGTGTACGTTTGTGTACGTGAGTTTGTTGTTCAGCACAGCGCGAAAATAAACGACGTGGAAGTAATTCGATTATAACAAACGGATCACTGTATCCGTTTGGATCGAGTGGAATTATGTCACGAGCATGTAATACCTGTTGAAATACATTAAGGGATGTTAATTTTGATTCAGATTATGTAAAAATATTTTAATCTCTTTTATATTTTCTTTTGGCAAAAATTACAGTATTAATTTTGTATATAACATTTTTGTTTATTGATTTGTTTTATATATTTATCTCAGTTACATTTTAGTTAAATAAAGAAGAAAATTTAAGACAACTCACTTCTACACATAATGAATCGTGATTGAAATATGCGCGTACAGCCAAAGTGCCATATGCACCAGGTGGTTGTTGTTGTGCATTGAATTGATCCTGGAGTCTTTGACAGTGGAACGTTTCAATAAGACTTTCAGTTTCAGTTCGATGGTATCGTAAACGTTGTTCTAATCGCATGAATGACATTGTTCGAACACTACTTTCTGGATTAGTAGATCCACTCGCCACGTGTGCCATGCCCCACCATTTTGCAAGCATTTCTAATGCTTCAGATAAACGTGGCCAGAAATTTGACGGTGTGTCTGAACCCGAACTACCACCAGCATCGACTTGGTCATTAATAGCTGATAATACAGCTTCCCATATCTAAATAAATATTTTGAAATAACTAAGAAATATTTTATAAATATATTTTAAAGCTGAATTTTAAATTTAATGGAAAAATAAGTATGTTTATAAAAGAAAATGGAAAATAGATAAAAAACGTTTTATAAAATGTGTTTCAAACAAATAAATATTAATATTATACAATATTTACAAAAGTAAATTAAACATTAAATAGATAATATGGTTTATTTATAAAACATTTTGAAATAAAATATGAATAATTAAATACTTACATGTTGTAAAATTCTATAAAAATTATTTGGTAATAAAGCCTTATTGAGTGTTAATAAATGTACATGAAGATATTCTAGTAATGGTGTAATTGCTTGAGGTGTTGGTAAACTGTCAGGTGACCAAGCTAAATGGAATGTATATTTGCGTAATGCATCATGCATTTGGGGTTCACAATGTCCGAGAGTTTCATCAATTCGTGATTCAAGGGTTGTTCGTGAACGTTCAATAATACCTCGAATACTTTCAGATCCCATGATTTCAAAAATATTTGGATCGAGTGATTGTTCTGGAAAAAATATCAAATTCAATTAAAATGTAGATTAAAAGTACCAATTAAATATTTAATGTACCTATATGATTTAAACATTGACAGACGTATTCCATATCATTCACTGCAATACACATGTCATCGCCGACGTAAAATGGTCCATGTCTTGTGTAATAGCCAGATTCTTCAAGTTTTTGACGCGCTAAATCTCCATGTAATGACACACATGCGGAAGCTGCATCTAATAAGAGACCTAACAATGATATCGCTCCAGTGTTAGGTCCAATAGGCCATGAAAGAGCACACCAGAGTTGTCTTAAAGAATCTAAAAGACGAGCAACATCTACGCTGGCTGTTGAATGACGAACCCAACGAGGATCTACGTTTTGAATATCTGATGGACTAATTATGCGTACTGAAATTGAAAAAAAAATCTAAATTCTATATTTGG
Organism: Neoneuromus ignobilis; assembly: GCA_029203775.1. Taxonomy (NCBI): domain Eukaryota; kingdom Metazoa; phylum Arthropoda; class Insecta; order Megaloptera; family Corydalidae; genus Neoneuromus; species Neoneuromus ignobilis. Next base: position 32,913,379 of record CP092089.1, read on the forward strand.
TTATACAAGAGCATAGAAAATGTTAATATTTGAAAATTAATAAAATATAATTAAATTCTATAACGAAAGAAGTAAATTATTATTTTTTTAAAAATATATTATAATTTTAATGACTGAAAAATTGAGAAAATTAATTAAAAATAGAAAAATAACAAAAAGTCTCACATATTCTCCATGCATTTCGTATTCGTTGCATAGCTCTTGGTTTAATTGCATTCAACCATCTGGCTACTGCTGGTTCAAACCATTCGTGACAGTGTGATGATACATGGAGTTGTCTATGGGTATCAATAACTCCTGTATTACCTCCAACGTTGATACCAACTAATTGCGTTGATAGAGAACCGAAATCACGTAATTCGAGGTAAAGAGCAAGAGTTCCAGTAATAGCTGTCAATTCAGGTTCTAAAAGAGCCCATCTTCCTGAATCTGTTGTATTTCCATGCTGATTGAGGTATTTGCATACTTCATCTGCTAACTATTAAAATAAAGAAAAATGTTTTGCTAAAATTCATAATGAGAATGAAAAATGTTATTTATATGAAACAGGTATTCTACTTGAATGCAACTAAAGTAACATTTAACATAATTTATGAAGATAAATGAGTTGATATAAATGAAAAAAAATAGTAAATAATAAAGACTATAGAAGAACATATGTATAAATTAAGAGCTAAATGATATTTCTATTTTGTAAAATTACATTTTTCAAATATAGGAACTAACTATTTAATTCTTGTTACTAACAGTATTACTTACTAATTTATCAGTCTGTTTGTACACCATACTGAAGTAATTTATTCCATTTATACTGAAAAAGGATAACAGAAATACAACATTCTTAAATATCATCTAAGAATATTTTAATACTATTTGCTAATTAGAACGATTTATAAAATTATTCTAGAAATTGTAATTATGATAAAATTCTACGTACTTTTCAAAAAGAGGATGATAAATTTCTAATCCTGCTTCTAATTCTACATGCAGAGCCGTGCATAAACACATTAAAGAACGTTCTGGTTCGCCTGGTAAACAAGTGGCGTTTCTTAAGCTTGCAAACCATTCCGATGTACCTTTTCGTAGTGATGTTACGATTTCACTGCGTATTTCTTTGTTAAAAGGACAACATTTGGAAAAAGCTGGCTGTAAAAGAATGTATTTATTTATTTTCTTCTAGATTATATTTATTGTGAATCGTTACTAAAGTTATGGGTATTTGTGTCAAATTTTGGTATTTTCGTGCATGTTTGTTTGAATTGTTTTGAATATTTTTTTATTTTTATTCGAAAGTATACATTATTTAAAATTGTTTAATTCATTGACATTTTTATCTTAATTTATTTAAAAGTGAAATAGTCATTGAGTCTGTTGAAAATGTTTCAAAGGATAACAAATCAAATTATATACGTATGTATGTTTAATAATTTACAAACATAAATTATATTTTTTTACACTATTTATGATACACATTTTAAATGTACTACGAGAAGTCGTACCTTTTTTATATCAAATTGTATTCAGTTATTATTTTAGATGCATATTGTAAATAGTATGTGCATTTTTATCGCCTTTAGGCTTTTCTGATTACGACTTTTTGCACAATTTGTAATAACAATTCTAAGTTAGAATTTTGGCCTTTCATAAAACATGCGATATTTGTGATGAGTTTTTTGTTTGGTATTTAGTATCATTGCGTGCCAGATTCTTTCATCAAATCGTCATACTGAGTTAATAAAGAATACTAACATTTGTTTGTTTACGATAAGTACGAAAATTAACATGATAGCAGATAAAGTACATTTGAGGCTTTTAATACAAACATTTTATGAAATTTTACTAAAATTTCATAACAATTTTCAAGATTTATCCAGATAATTGACAAATTTTTATTGTAATAAAAATAATTTTACTTTTAGGAAATATGTTTAAAAGATGGGATAATATTACACTTAATTAAGACATTTCCGGTTTTATGTCATAATATAAATTTTTAAAACCAGTCTTATCCTTTTATTGGTTTATGTTAAAAAATATATATGATAGATATAATTAAGAAATACCACTGTTAGTAAGTATTTTGAGAATAGAACATTTTGCGATTCATTAATTTATTAAAACAAATAAATAATATAAAGGTATTTATTAAAATATATAAAAAGGATGTGTGTACTTATGTACGCACGCCAGAAATGAAACTTCTTTGTCGTAAATTAATAAAAAGGTAAATGGTAAAACGCATGTCTAAAACTCGTAAATATAAAAATTCGTCAGAATAAAGCAAGTAACAAAATGGAGAAATGTAGTAGGGAGAGAGATGGTAAATAAACGGGATAAAAATTTAAGAAGAAAATGATTAATTTTTTAAATAAATAACATTTTTACGATTATATTATATTAGGTAAGATTAATATTTATTTGCAAATTAAAACTTTTATACAATTATGAAAATTTATTCGTTTTCGTTTGGAATTTAACAGTGAAATTATTTAAATAGTAAATACATTGTGCTGCTATTTACTTTGCAATAATAATCATGTTAACACGGGGCGCATGCATTGTAGGCCTCATTACTCCTCTTCCCTATGCTCTTTGTATACTACAACTATTTCTCTATTTTTCCACATTTTTTTATGTAAGATTTTTGTGACGCTGTGCGTGCACAACTCTTTCGTTGCATGTAAAAATTTCACTTCAACGCTGCTAAAGAAATTTCACTTCAAAAATATGTTAATATCATAAAATAAAAATTTGTAACTATTTGTTTTGAAACTGTGATGAATTTATTTGCACATAAATGAATTATCACCCTCAATACCACAAGATATTAGAAAGTGTTCAATAATCATTTATTGTTCTCTTTGTTTGTTTATAATAACATTAAATTACAGCGCATTTCGATGGCGATGCCACCATTGTCAGAAAGTTATGTACTAAAATCTGAGAACAAAGTGAACAATTATTAATTATTGAACACTTTTTAATATATTGTGGTGTTGGGGGTAATAATTCATTTATATATTATATATAGAGTCATACTGTACTTATTTATATTTTTAAAGTAAAAAATATAAAATAATATATTATTTCAGTTTCTTCATTTCTTTAAATTTTATAAATATTTAATTTATGAACTCTTGATATAAATAAATTTGTTTTATTAGTTCTAATAAAAAATATAATTACATATATATTAATTACTTACCATTGAGGCTATCGTGCTTAAACATCTTAACAATGGTTCAAGTGCTGCTGAATATTCGCCGCAAAATATTTGTCTATGTTTTCGTATTTGTTGCAGTGAACGTTCTTGAAATAAATATTATGATAGTTTTAAAAGGTGTATTCAGATTCAAAAATGATAGTTTCGTTATATATTATGATAAAGATAATTTTGTGATATCGGGTAGATTAGTTTCCAATAGTAAATTTATCTTTAGTATCGAATTATAATTGTGATATTTGAGCAATTTTGAATAATTATAAAAAGACATATTTCGATTGTAATATTTATAATAAAATTACTTTATTTACCTAAAATTTTTGAAAATGTATCTGCCAGCCATCCTTGTTGTTCCCATGTTAATGGAGGATCACCAGGAGCTGCCGGTGCAACCCACGCTCGATGCAAATCTCTTAGCGCGTTAAGTATAGCTGGAGCAGGCGATGCTGCATTCGCATGCGCCGTTAAAGAAGCACATGCACGTTGAAGTTCACTTAAATCGGCTTGAGCTGCATGCTGTCTCAAAATTGTTCGTGCAGCTACAGGTAAATCCATACAACCATCTACGGTGTTTCTACCGCCGCCATTGTTCGCATTTCTATAACAATGGCGTACGAACACACGGTAGAGACGTTCATGTCGTACCATTTCTTCCCAATTGTCATCATCGCTACCGCCGTGGTCTTCTCGTGTTGATAACCACATTCGAAGATGAATACGGCCCTGAAAAGAATTTAGATAGAAAAAATAGATCATTTTTGAACGTCGAAAAGAATGGGAATATGAAAATATTGACTTTTAATGAAAAAAATATTTAAAAAAAAATTCTCAGTGGTAAATTGCATAAATATAATAACATAAAAATATTATTTAATGTTGCAAAAAAGTAATAGGAGTTAGAGGAAGTTTTTTTTATCTAAATAGAGTAATTTTTCTAATCCCATTAAATGCTCATCAGACAATTTTTCATTGAAAATACTGTTCTACACCAAAACACTTTTCTTTAAATCACACGTCTGTGACGATGTTAAGAGCATATTGGTTAAGATAAAAGTTTGTTGTGAAATGAGCCGGATGTTTATCAGTAGTATATCTAAGATGTTTACTTTTATCTCATATAAAGTAAATAGTTTTTTGCAGTGTTGTTTCTAAAACGACGTAATAACGACTGTCGCGACATTAAACATTATGTTTTCCTTCTATCAGCCATAATAATAAAGTGGTATAACAAAAAGGATTATCAGTGTTTTCCTCGTTATATACCTTACTATATATATATATATATATATATATATATATATATATATATATATATATATATATATATATGACAAAAGAATGAAAAGTGTAAAATAATTAAAAATTTAATATTTTTTTGCACTTGTGTTAGTAATGATTAAATACAAGTAAATATAAAGTTATAAAATATAAATAATTATGCATGTTTTTTTTTCAAAAATTGTGTAACAAATCAATTTTATATATAAATACTATAGGTACATAATTTTTATTAATTTTTTGAAAACTATGAAATATTCCTTGTAAATATTTGTTCTGTTTGTTATTTTCATATTTTTTTAAAATTAAGGATGTTTAATGGTAGAAAAGATAGAAATTGTAAAAGTATATCTACTAATAAAATTTAATAAAGAAATGTGAATAAAGGATGAATTATTTAAAAAATTGCAAAGAATATAAATATAAGAGTTATTGTTGTTTTTAAGTAGTTTCATTGTAAAGGGTATTTTTAATTACTAACTTGTACGGTACTGCGATGTGACCTTGCTTCTAATTTGAACCACGCATCTAATCCGGTGCATGGTATGTCTCTTAAAGGTACAGTGACACATCCTAGGAAATCATCTTGACTGCTCTGACGTGCTGACTGACAAACTTGTTTAAAAAATCTTCCAAGTCCACGCACGCCACGTACTTCATTTAATTTGCTAACTGCTTCAAGAACAGAACTTTCATCGTCATGGTCCCAAATATCCAAATGTAACGAATCGCTGGATACGTCATCTATATCACTAAAAAAATAAATGTATTTGTAAAATAAAGTTGTAACATTTTCTTGCAAAATTAATTAGATACTTTTTTTTATAGTTAATGAAAATAAAGAAGATAGTAATAACATGTACTCAAAAAAGTTTTTTTTAAATTTATACTTAATGAATGTTGAATGTATTATACATGTTAAATTTGAAGCTTAATTACACACAAAATTCAGTTGAGTATCATATAAGGACAAGAATAAACTATTAGTTATGGCTGGATAAAGTATTTGATGGAAATTAATGACGGTTGTATTAGACATAGTTATTTTGTAATGGTACTGTGTACAACGTTGTTACAAAAAAATATTTCTTACGACAGTTAAGTAAATGTATTTTTTACTAAAGTTGATGATATTGTAAATAAAAGGTAATTAAATAATATAAATGACAATAAAAAACTACTAAAACTGATTTGAAGCCAAATTTTTGAAATTAAATTTATTATTTTTTATAGAAATACGGATAAAATTAAAACAAATATTATTTTTTATACTAATGAAGTTAATTCTAAATATTAAAAAAGAAACGATGAAGTATAAAAATATTTTATTTTTAAAAAATAAAAACTGTCTAAAATAAATTTAACTACAATGATAACATGTTTTTGAAAACAATGAATATAATAGAATTATATTTGTTTAAAAATATTTTTTAAAATTAAGAATAAATTCTGAAGTCATTAAGAAGAATATTTTTATTATAAGTCATGTTAAGAATTATTTTTTATTCGTATTAAATGTGTAAAATAATTATAAAAAAATAAAAACTAATTTAAATAATGTTCTAGACATAAATTACAATAATTTAAAAGTAATACAAATATAGAATAATATTTAACAAGCTTATATTTGAGTAGAAGTATAGAAATAAAAAAAATATTATTCAAAAATATAAAAGTAATTTATTTTCATTTATATTTAAATCATCGAGTCGTGTACGTTTCAAATTACTTTTTTGTATATAATATACATAAATTAAATTGAAATTTAAGATTTGATTATAAATTAATATTCTAAATTGATTTATTATTAAATTATGAAAAAAAATAAAAAAAAACGATTATTTAATCTAAAATATATAATTGAATTTTTATTTAAAATGAAAATAAGTAATTAAAATTCAATGCAACTCAGAATTTCAAACACTTTTAACATCTTTAAGATAGTTTAAATAACGTAAAAATAAAAAGGTTATATTAATTAGTAATTATAGAGAGTATCTCTTGAAAATCTCATTCACGTCATAAGAGTTTTAAATTTATAATGAGATTTTTCCGATAACGTAGAAGAACGTTACAAAAAACAAATTTGATTCTTTACATGTTTAAGAATAGACGTACTTTTTTGTCTAGACATATTTTTATAAAGATTAAAATTGATTAGCAAATAAAGTGTATATATCTAAAAATTATAATAATTTTTTGATAACGTATTTTCTATAATTAAATACATTTTTGTACTTTTTAGATCAATATTCGTTTTAAAAAAAATATTTAATATGAATTAATTTATTCATACATTATATAAATTGAAATAAATATAATTCACTTCAAATTTAATACATATTTTTACATAAATTAAATAATACTTAAAAATGACGAATAAATATAAAAAAATATTTTTATTACAAAGTTATATTATTTTTATTAAAAACAAATATTTTAAATAAAAGATTTGTATAGTTCATTACTTTGTATAAAAATGTCAGTAAATTTGTTATATACGTTGTATCTATTTATGTATATTTGAAAAGCACATAAAATGATGCTTTCATCAAAATTTAATACAGGTTTTAATATATATATATATATATATATATATATATATATATATATATATATACATGTATGTATGTATGTACTCCATTTGAAGTTGTATGTTAATAATAACGTATATTTATAAACATCGATCAAAACCATAATGAATAACTGCGAAACAACTGTCGAAAAATATGATAATCTAATAAACAAAACTTACAATTGAAATTTCTCATTCCATCGCGGATTGAGTGTATGCGGTCGAACCGACGTTGCTCTTATGAATTTAGCTGGCAGTTGTGCGCCCGATCCTAAGCTGTCTCTATGGGTACGTCCAACGGATCCAGGCCCTGATACACCAGAGACACCTATAGATCCAGGCGGACCTGCCACGGAACCGCCACCGCCGTCTCGCCGTTTGAAACTCAACCGGAAACTGTGATGTTTACGTAGCTCGGGATGCGATCGGTCTCCTCCGCTCCCGCCGATTCCCGAACTTCCGGATACACCGCTCCCTTCACTCAATGCCCTGTTGCTTCCCATGGGTGGCGCAGCTTGCGGAGCACCTGGGGAACTTGATACAGGTTGTATCCCCAGCATGCAATAAGGGTCACTGAAACCTGTAAAATAGTTTTTTTAATCAAATATAAATATTATACTTGGAAAATAAAATTCTCGGTTGATTACATATAATAATTTAAAAAAAATCTATAAATAATTTAAATGTATTATATTTTAAGAAGTTAGCATATATTTTCTAAGAATTCCACTCTTTTTAATAAAAATATGTGTTTAATTTTTTTATTGTAATATTTTATAAAAATTTAATTTAAATTATTAAAATTATTATTCCATTTTTACCAGGAAAAATATTTTGATTGGTCCATGAATTCAGCTTTTAAAAAGATTTTAAAATAAGTTGTTTTTAGCGTTCTATAATTTTATATTTATATTATTTCAAACATAAGACCTTTAAAATCAAATGATTTTAAATGTTTGAAAGATACGAGTGTTTTAGACATTTTTTCTGTTTCTTCATTACACACTCATTTAATTGTTATTTTCCTGAATATTTATTTATATATATATATATATATATATATATATATATATATATATATATATATTAGAATAAAAATTAAACTAAATTAGCAACAATATTTTAAAAAAAATAGTTTATAATTTCTTTTATAAAATGAAAAACAGAATAGTATACATTTTTATTGTTTAAGATAGAAAACTTGTTTGGTTTGTATTTATTTTATTAATTAGGTTTTATAATCCGTTTAATTTACTTTAAAGTATATTGTTTTACAAAGAAATAATATTTTTAATAAAAATTATATTTTAGCATATGTGCAAAAAAATAATTCTTTAATAAAATGTTTCGAATTTAATACAAAATGGTTGAAAAGTACAGATATTGAATTATTAAATGTTAATAACTTGATAAGATAAAATACTTAATTTTACTAAATAACTAGAGGGTAAAATGAAATAAAATAAGGAAAATAGATAATCTGTGGCTTGAATTTTTTTAAGAAAGTTAGTGTTCTGAAAAAGTAAGAATGCTTTTAACTTTTATCTTCATAACTATACAGAATATCAAATAAAAAATTCTAACATTATACAAACTCACATAACTGAAAAGAATATCTTTTTTGTGTTTGTATGTAGGAAAATATAAACTTCAAAATGGGGTATGAAAATAGTGAAAATAGTAAGTTTTGTTTTATACTAAACTTTAAAAACCTTATATATATTTATATAGGGTGGCCTAAAGAAGACATGACTAAAATTGTCATGTCAAGAGATGTTAATATTCATAAGTTGGAGAAACATCTAAATTATCATGAAAATATTTGAATGGTTTTTAATATATGTATTACCTTAAAGTATGGATATATACTTAATTTTTAAGTCTATAAAATAATAAACTGTTTGAATTTGATTAATTAGAAAAATTATATGCCACTGAAAGAAAAGTGATTAAATGAAGATTTTATTTCAAATAGGAGATATTTTCTTAATTGAAGGTAATGTAAAATAAAAATTATTTTTTTAAGTATGCTAATAGTTTTCATTTATCTTTATAAAAATTATTTTACATAGAAAGAAATATTGAAAATCTTTTTCGAATCGACAGTTGTTACATAAAACCATTTATAAGCAACTAATAATATTATGTAAATAATATTTTTTTATATAAATATATTTATCACTTTTTTAGGGCTATTGCTAAGTGAAAACCTCATTGAATATTTATGGTTCTTAAATGTTTTACCGAAATATTTTCGGATTTTTTATCTCAGAAAAAAACATGTCATTCGCTCGTAATTGTCTGAATTTTTGTTGTACTCATTGTTCTTAATTTAGTTATCTTATATATTTATTGAGTGTATTAAATGATATAAATTATTTTTTATTATATATATATATAAATATATATATATATATATATATATATATATAATTACTATCTCTATCTATGCATTGCTAAATAAAAGCCTCTTCCAAAACTTTTTATTTCCAGCGATCAAAAGCATTTCTCTTTGATTCCATATAGATAATTTTTCTCGTGTCTTCTTAAATTTTCTTATAAATTCGTTACTTTGTGTTTCTTTTAAATTCATTCGTTTCACTTTCGACATCTACATGTTATTCCTAACATACATTTTTCCATGTTTCTCTATGTTATCTGGAATTATTTTGAGTTTTATAATTCACATTTCACTACCATAATTATGACAAGATATTGATCATTGAGCAAAAACATTGTTTCCCAAACTTAGAAGAAAATACGTCTTTACCAAGTAAGAGTTTCTTCTAAACAGATACCATACTTTATATATAAGAGGGTCGTTTGATAAGTATGATAAATTTATTTATTGTTTAATTTAATTAATCAATTAAATTAAATTTTTCAATTTAGTTTTTCTTACTTTTTTACCATACTTATCAAACGAACCTCGTATATATATATTTATATAAATTTAGTTTTATTTATATTTGTTTAATAAATCTAGCTTCTTAATTTCCAAATATTGATCATTTGATTAAAATAAATATATATTTATACATCAACATTTTATTTAGATATATATACACGAGTATAAACAATTAAAATAAACGATGTTTAAATGTATTGATTCTATTGCGTATATTGTGATAATTTATTAATGAATTGATAATAATAAAACTTTTTATTAACTGGTAGTCACAGGTGCAACGGTGTTACCAATTTTTTATATTTTAAAAAACTAATACATAGACCTTTATACTCCTTAGGGAAATAAATATGTGATGAATAAATAAGTAGTAAGGTTATAAAATATGAAGGGACAAATATTGAACAGACCGTAAAGTTAAAAATTATGTAGGTCAAATAGGTCAAGAGGATATTTAAATGTTATAAAAAGGTTCATATATGCTAGTAAAATTCTATGTAAAATCATAATTTATTTAATTTGGCGACGCCTCTGGTTACGATTTATGTATAGGATTGTTTAAAAACTGAAAAAAATTTGTATTCCTATATAAATTTTCCCCGGTACACTCTTAGTAGAATATGTGTGAAATTAAAAAAATAACTATATGTATATTAAATGTAAATATTTTTGAAATATTTACGAGTAGTTTATAAATAGAATATTAATTATAATGGAACTAATTAATTTTGTCTTATGTTAGCAAACTTTACCAAATTAATTCATTGATTTGTAATTTATTTGATAATAAATGTAAATTCAGATTGATTAAATTAACAATAAAATTAAAAGATCACTAGTTATTTATCAATAAAATTTTGTTGACGTTATCAAATAAAGTAAAAACTATAATATTTATTAAATTTCCATTTTTTAAATGTACAATTCAAAAAGACATAAATATTTCAATAATATTATTAGTTTAAGTAAAAAATGATATATTTTTTAATGTTTCAAGTTGTGAGAATTTTTTTATCTGGTAGCTCAAATAAGACTGAAAGGGGTAGTTATACATTCACGTCCTCACTATCAATTGGACCTCCCTATATTTCATAATAAAATATAGATTTTTTATTATTCGCTCTTATTCTTGTTCTTTTCACATATATTGTATTATATACATACACACACATACTCATATATATATATATATATATATATATATATATATATATATATATATATATATTTTTTTTTTTTTTTTTTGTTTATAGAGGGCGGAAGGGAGATCGTTTGATAAGTATGGTAAAAAGTTAGAAAAACTAAACTGAAAAATGTAATTTAATTAATTAATTAAATTAAACAAAAAATAAATTTACCATACTTATCAAACAACATTCGTATATATATATATATATATATATATATATATATATATATATAAATTTTGGAAAACGTTATATAAAAAAGTATAAAATATTTAATTAACAAAATAAATTTTATTTTTAAACTATTTTTTACAAGAAAATCAAACAGGATTTTTACACTCATTCAATATAAATTTTTATATTTTTAACTTATTTAAATATTGTACTTTTGATAAAAATACATCTTGAGAGATCAATAAAAGATATTTTAATTAGAAGCATGCATAAAAAAATCACATTTTTATTTTTTAATTATTTTGATGAATAATCTTAAAATTTTCATTAATCTGAATTTATATTAACATCATTTTTATTCATTAATTTATATATATATATATATAACAAATTATTTAATAACAATTTTTAAAATATTAAAACAATTATTAAAAACTATTCATGAAAAATAGAATACGTTTTATATCATTTTATTTTCTATGTTAGAAAATATATGAAAGATAGACAATCACAGTCGTTCATTCATAAATTCAGTCTTTATTTTAATATGAGTTGCGTTCTACTTCGCGCTTGAATGTTGCCTCGTATCTCTAAAGTTTTAAAATAATGTCCGTAGAACAAACAAACATGTCCTGGTTTCTAAATGTACATTCACAACGACTGTTGTGTTACGGTTAAGCTTTTCATTCATATTTTGCCCGTTCATAAATTTAAGTTTGTATGCTACTACAAAGTAAACGAATATATATTTTAAATATATTACTCTAAGTTTCACAGAAACTGCACTAAGTTATAAGTAACTTACGAATAAAGATTCTTGCATGTGATCGAACGTTAGAAAAGTTTTAATAAAATAACTCGAATGAGTTGAATGTAAGTTCGATGTTTTATTAAGAAATAACTACGCCACTGTTCTTGTGAGTCAATAAAGCAATTCGAATGTCGGGACGATACGAGTTTGGTAAAGCTGTTTATTTGTCGACAATCTCTGCGTAATATTGTTTGAGTATAAGCAATATAGCATAGATATTGTTTCAATGAAAATATATACTGTATATCAACGTTCGACGTCGACATCCTTTGCTTTCATTTATGTACGAATATTTGACTCTGTTGCTAAAACAGTTATATAACTCAATGCATATTAAATTATTTAATTACAACGAAATGTAGTGTATTCGTTTTTTTTACTTTAATTGAAACTTAATATTTTTAAAACTGAAGGATAAAAATAACGATTTTTATTATAAAAACTAAGAAAATGATAACAATTTCTAATATTTGTTACTGGATGTTGATAGAGGATCTCGGTTCCTTTTTTAAGATATGGTGAAATGTTTTCTTCAGAAAATGTCAAAATTGATTTTCCGTATTTTTCATTATTTGTTATTTGTGTGTAAAAAAATCTTTAATTGCTATAAATAATTATATGCGTGTCGGGGAATTAATTTTACTAATATTACATTAATTATATTAATATATTAATTTAGGTAAAATTAATATTTTTTAATTTTTTTTCAATATCGATATAATAAATAAATATGTAGTTATTTTGAAATTATCATTGATTTATCAATAATTTTATGTAATAAGAATGTCTTTTTGTATTGTCTGAACATGTTATTTATTTTTTCTTAAAGTTTTATATTATTTGAAAAAAATATTTATTGTTTTTTTTAAAAAATATTGTTATTAATTTTTGTACGTTTCTTTATATTATTTTTATTTCATGTGGTAGAAATTATTGCTGTAATTAAGTAATACTTTATTTTATACTATATTAAGTCGATTGCTATTTCATTTTTTTAAAAAAAATATACAGTATTTTGTATATTCTATTTAATTTATTTATCATATTTTAATAGAATATTCATTTTTATTATGTAATTTAAACACAGTTTTTCTTATTTATTACTGTTCCTCTACTTGCATATCTTATTTTTAAAAAGAATGATCCATTATACAAAAGAAAGATACAATTTTATAGAATAAATGCTAAAGCGATATAAAAGTATGAACAAATCTGATACAGCTTCATTACAATTGACGAAGATCAGAGAAATCATATTAACTAATTTAATTTTGAAGAATGCGAACACTTCTGTAAAGTCTGTTCTGTGTTCTTTTGTAATAAAATTTTTGAATTTCATTAAATTTTATATGAATATCTTTGTTTCATCGAAGTTTTTATAAAAAAAGATACGATGAATAATTATTTCAAATTTATTAATTGTAGAACCAAAAATATATAATTTTTTTTAAAACTTTTTTGTTATATTTAAAATATATAGAGTGGTCCAAATGAGATTGAAGAGTTTAGATATACATTTAGTTGTTTATTATTATTTACTATTCGGATCATCTATATTTAGGAAAAAAATAATTTATGATAATTTTAATTTCATTTTTAATAAAAATGTCAACGTACCATTTGCATCTTTAGCTTCTAGTCCTTCCGCTTCAACAACAACTACACTTAGAACAATTATTGGAGGTTTTTCTTCTCCAGCTGCATGTAGCATCCGATAATGATGATCGGAACTAACACCGAAAGCTTCTTGTCCAAATAGGTATAGTTCTTCTTTATAGTGTCCATCAGCTGATACTGGAGCACCTACCTGTAATTGTAATTTATTTTTTACACATTAACAAATATTTTACTAGATTTATTATTTTGTATATATATATATATATATATATATATATATATATATATTGAATTGTTTATTCATCATTTATACGGTTTTGAATTAACTGGAGTTGATAATGTTCAAAGGTAATTTATTTATATTATATTATATTCAGTGAAAAAAAATTAAGAAAATACTTCATACTGAATAATTATTGTACACAAAGAAGATTAGTAATATTTTATACTTTTTAGAGAAAGAATTTATTAAAACTGATTTCCTAGAGGAGTAAAATAAATAATGACATTGAATAATTGAATAACTAAAATTATTTATAAATATTGTGTAATTGATTTTATTAATTAAATGTATCTAAATATAATCATACTCCATTTTAAAAGAATATATTGGTGATTTATAGAGTAAAGAGAATCAAATTAAGACTTTTCGATAGAATATTTTAAATTATTAGACCATTTACTCAGGAATATTGATATAAATATTATATATACAATCATTTCTTATAAATATAATTGAAAAAAATGAATTAATTTATACGAATTTTATACATGAATCAATAAAAATAAATAAAAAGAAGAATTATAAGCAAGAAAATTGAGATATCACAGAATTGAGACTAATCATTGATAAATTATGTATAAAATTTATAAATTATATAAATTTTATTAACATAAGTAATGTTAATAAAAATAAAAAAAAATAATTAAAAGTAAAAAAGCAAATATAAATGAATTAAATATATTTAAATATAAATGAACCAATTATTATTATTTATTTCATTTATAAAACGTTTTTATGTAATGATATTATATTGGAATAAAAGTTTATCTAAGTTTTACTAGAAAATGAAAAATTATCTTTGATTGTTCGTTATTTATTTACATATATATATATATATATATATATATATATATATATATATGTTTGTTATAATGCAAAATAATGTTTTTGATTTTTATAAACAGATAAAATGTAAAGAATTAATTTCTGGAATTGCAGATATTTTTCTAAAATAAACTGTTTTCTTAAAAAAATCATTATTTTAGGCTAATTGGTCAGAATAAAATAACTTATAAAAGATTATTGAAACAAATATTTTCTAAAGCGGTATTAATGTATAAAAAAAATTTCTTTAGAAATATTTCGGAAATTTTCGCGCTTCTCTTTATAAAAAGAAATATGTTTTGTTTATGTATTAAGAACCTGACATTATTTAAACTAAATTATTTACATTATGTCTCAACAATTTTCCACGTCTTTTATTACATTTTGTTACATACAGAGTACTCGATTTATTAGTGTTATTATTATATTCTGTCACTGAGATCCAAATTTATGATGATTAAAGAAAAACAAATTTCTGTTTCCTCTTCTTGTGTAAATATGTTGTCACAAATGTTTGTGTTGTATAATACGTTGATGAAATTATTAAACAGTTCAATAAAAAATACCGAGTAAGTATTGTAAGATGTAGAAAAATAGATACAATGAATTAAATACGCACACGTACAAATATAGCTGTTCGTAAAGCTGTTCGAAAAGCTTTTCGTAAATATTTTAATAGATTTAACGATATAAAATCAACATATATATATATATATATATATATATATATATATATAATTTCCATGAACGTACTGAAAAAATGTAAAATATTTCGTTTTAATTTCAATTAAAATATTATTTTATTTAATTTTTGGTTAATTAAAAGTTTTAATTTAGTTATGAAATACAATGATTTTTTTACATGTAGACCATTAAATAAATTCTCAAAATATTTTAACAAAAATAGTAACTTCACTTGATTTTTTTTTATTTTGAATTTAATAGTTATTTTCCATTTTATTGTTTATATTATAATGATATTCGTTAATTTAATTATGTAATATAACTGTTATAGAATATTGATATTTTTTTAATTGAATATTTGTAACAAGTATTTAAATTATGATAGAAATTCTATTTGCTTACATTTATGGAAAAAATAAACATAATAAGTTTAGTCTGAATTGCTTCTAGCATCATAAGATTTTAAGATTTTTTCAGTATTCCCTTATTAATTATTAATTAACCATGTCACCATTTTCACAGTGTAATATCACAAAATAAAAATGTTATAATTAAATGTCTTAAAGATAATAACATGGTTACATGAAAAAAATGAACATTGAGTAATTATAGAACGTTATTTACCTTTAGATCTATTTGATCTGTGGTTTAAGATATATATATATATATATATAAAAAAAAATTTGAAACTTTAATTCATTTTGCATTTTAAATAATTAAATTTTATTAAAAAAATCTAATATAGTAATGGAGTTAATTTTATTCCAAGATCTAATTACATGTTACTTTTAATAAGTTAATGAATTGAATTCTGTGTATTATGTATTCTGATAAATTACAGGAAAACATATAGTACGGAGTAGATATTATTATATATAATATTTAAAACAGCTAACAAAGAGTAGAATTGTGTGTTAAATTAAATATTAATATCCAGTAAATGAAATAGTAATAATAAGATGTTGTTGAATATCTTTTCATTTTTGTCATATTATTTTTTTACATCCATTAAAATATTTTTGATTAAAATATTTCATTTTTATATATTTTGTTTATTTTTTAGATTTTAGTTTAAATAAAATACAAGACTAAATTAAAAAAAAATTATTCAACGAAAAATTAATATGTGATCTGTAATTGTTGTCCATATCATGTGTATTTGGAAATATTATAGCCAAAAAT
>CP092089.1:32935125-32942625 GCA_029203775.1 Neoneuromus ignobilis
GGAAAATACGTTAAATTCCTAGTTGAACAAATGGCATAAGAGGGGATTTTTTAACCAAGATAAAGGAAACCTGTATAAGTGATAAATCATAAATGAAATATTCTCACCAACTTGCCTGGTCAGTGTGGTGAGTATGATCAAGTACTAGTGAATAGTAAAATTTAGTGATGTTTTCGCCCAAATGGGAGTTGATATAAGTTTATGAGATAATGATGATATATATATATATATATATATATATATATATATATATATATATATATATATATATATATATATGATTTATATATGATAAATAGATTTTTTTGTATTCATTTATTTTATTCAAAGGAAAACTTTAAATAATCTTTTTTTTATACTAAGGAGTTTATTATATTTTATGTAGAATACTCCTATGATGAAGTATTAAATATAGTAATATTTTGATTTTTCAGTATATTTAATCAAGTGAATAGTTACAAATATTTATTGTTTTATAAAAAGAAATATGTTATTATTATCCTCTTGAAATATAGTCATTGAAGTAAATATATTTTGATAGATCAGATTGTTATTGATAACATATTGTTTTAATTCTTACTTGTACCTAATAAAGTTAATGATTTTATTTGGTACATTATGCACGTTATGAAAAAATTTTAATTATATTTAATGTGACTTTATTTTGAGAATAATAAAATTACCATAAAATTGGGGATTAATACAATTAAAAAACGATGTTTTTCATTATTATATTAAATTGAACCAAATTATTAGCTTGATAAATGTATACTTTGGAATTTAAAAAATATATTTATTATAATTTTTCAATTAAATTGTTTAATGATATTTGAAATAAACTGTGTTAATTAAATTTTTAATTAAATACATTGGAAAGTAAATAGTCTTTTTAAAACAACAAACAGAAATACATAACTTATTTAATGAAAAAAACAGCTATTTTATAAGAAAATGATAATTGTCAGACTAGAGATGTAACATCAAACGTGTGTGGGATAATTTTATTCACGACGTTTGTTAGTACATATTTGTGCGTGAAACGATTTCAATTTTCTCGACGATTTGTTCGCCGTTGCGTAAGACGTAATAACACACGTCTTATGGTCTCATTAAACTTCAAATTTCCCACTTAAAACTACAAGTACTTTTCTTAATGAAGGGTATAAAGTAAATTCGTGAGCTGCAATAACAAGCTGGTGGTACAGAGATACACATCGATTGACATAGCACAGGAAAGGACGTAGCGTATTGCGTTTCCTCACTATGCAGCGTCATAAAACTGTCTCATTTTAGCTGTCGTACGCTTACTTATTATAATATCAACGTACACAAATACACACACACACACACTTACATTATATATATATATATATATATATATATATATATATATATATATATATATATATATATATATATATTTGTGTGTAGATGAAAATATGTTTGAAGAAGATTCTAAAAATATTTATTTTTAGATGATATAAAATTTAGATATAAATATTTATATACATATTTTTATGCCGATTTTTTGATTAATACTGAGTAGATATTTTTATAATTTTCAGTTAATTATACAGATTCGATATAATATTCCAAAAAATTGTAAATTTTAAAAAAATTCGGAGTTAAATTCTGTTGTGGAATTTATATAATATTTTCATGAATACTTATTGTTTTTTTATGTGTATTAAATAATGCTTATTATTCGAAAAAGTTGTTAAAATCAAAAAATTAAAATATGGAGTTTGAGTTTCTGTACTTTGTTTATTCGTTTTCAGTTTTAATTTTATATATATATATATATATATATATATATATATATATATATATATATATATATATATATATATAAATGTCCACATTGAAATTCAGATTAAAATGTTAACAGGGATCTGATTCTTTGGAAATGTTTCTTTTGATAAAGATCATGGATGTGCATATAAGTAGGGAATTATTTCAATCGCAGTGCTCGTTTCATCTCCATTATCCTCGTAAATGTTCCAATCATGATGCTTTTCCTTCTCGTTTCGTACGTGTCGTAATGCATCTTTTCATAACATAGACAAAAGAAGCAGTCCACCAGTTACCAAGAGAGAACTGAAATATGTAAATGACGATCTGTTCCATTTACAATTTTCCCATTACGGTAAAAGACAGAATAAGTGTAAAGGATTTACCGAGTACATTGTTACTAATACTATTTACCATACTGCTTATCTTACATGAAACGATGCAATGTTACTTTATTTTATATAGCTGTATGTAATTATTTTCAAGATCGTCTTAACATTTTACATACGATGTTTATTGAGTGCAAGGAATCTGCTAGATTATTTTTTTCAAGTGTTGGTTTATTAAATAGTGACAATATTTATAAATCTCATCGAAAAGCTTTTTTTTAGTTCAATATTCAGCTAGGTAGAAATTATTATTTTTATATACAGAATATTCATCTTCTTTATGTATTTATCACTTTTTCTCTTCATATATATATATATACAAACTATATATAAACATCGATTGATAAAAATATTCACCACAGAGAAGCGTTTTAAAATTGGGAAATTCAAAAATAAGAATATATTTCAAATAAAATAGTAATTTTATAATAATTATATATTTTTTATATTAACATGGTAAACAAAAGAATTAATTTTCTTTTCTTAGTTAGGTAGTAGCAACAATATACATTCAATTTAAATGTGAGTTACGTTGGATAAAAGTATTTGTGCCTTAAGCAATTTTAAAACATTGTTTTATTACTTCTTGCAAACGATACAACGAAGAATAAATTAATTTTTGATCATTTAACTTGAAATATTAGTTTGTTTATTTGATATTATCTGGTGTTGTCATTTTAACATGTTTATTGAATATATCTCAAAGATACGCAATTGAATTTGGATCTAAAGAGTGTAGTAGAGATATTAAAGTATGAAAGGAGAGTATTATACAGAATCAAAAGCTCTACTGTAAGAGTTCTGTGCTTTATTTCGTTACCCTGTTATAAATAATAGTTATTTTCTAGATCCCTTTTTTTATTTTCTTTCAAAATATGTAGATATTTTTGTTTGTCCATCTTGTCTTTTATAAATACAAGTTTTGTAATTCCTGAAGTTTCCATACAAGCTCTTATCATGACTTCACTGTCTCCATACTTGACAGTTTATATGTTTTTCTTGTCTAACTCAGTATATGATTTCCTGTACCAATACTCTGCTATCTGATTTGCAAGCTCAAAATTTATTTCCATTATAAAATAAATCTTTCATTAAAATTCATAAGTTTTATTGAAATATCAGTTTGTAAAATCAACATTTTTAATTTTATTGATTTTACTAATAAATATTTTTTCTGCAAACTTTGGTATTTTACTCAACTTCATTTATAATTAATTGCACTGTATGAATAGAATTTCTCTCTATTTATTTTCTTTACTTGTGCTGTTTTTTTTCCTAAGAACTTGTTTTATCCTCCTTTTTGATATATTTAAAAATATTTCTTTCTTCCCGATCCATAAGTTTAGATGGTTGACTAAGTTTTTAATCTCGTTACGAATTTGTTGTTTTTATAACATTACAAATCATTGTACGACTTCCAGAAATTATATTATACAACACAATTTTTTCTATCAATATAAATTCATAAGGATTTGTCTTTCTTATATCAATATTTCTATTTTTTCATGTCTTGTATTTTAATGATGCTCATTTAACAATCGTATAATGTATAATAAGTAAAAAAATGATACATTGTAATAAAATCGAAAATATCGTGGAATTTGCAAAAATAAAAATATTTATTATATGTATTGAAATATTTATAAGTATACAATTGTTACATTTTAAAATTTTTGTAAAATTTAATAAATTTAATTTAAAATAACTAACAAAAATTAAATTATGTATTAAATTAAATATTAATATTCAGTAAAAAAATTAGATATTGTTGGATATTTTTTTCATTTTTGGTATATTATTTTTCTGTACTCATTAATATATTTTTGATTACAATATTTCTTTTTTATATATTCTGTTTATTTTTTAGATTTTAGTTTAAATAAAAAATACAAGAGTAAATTAAAAAAAATATTATTCAGCGAAAAATTGATGTGATCTGATTATTCTGCATATCATGTGTATTTGGATATACGAGTATATAGCCAAAAATAATTGCCTTTTATACTATTTCATTCGATAATTTTTAAATAGCTAAAATGACACATTATATGTTTTTACAATAAGTGTTATAAAAATTATACTACTTTAAATGTAGATATTTTTTAAAATTCTTTCAGATATTAAACATTCATAAGAAAAAAAGTTTTATTCACTTGTAAATTATTATATTTCTTTAAAATAAATTTCTATAATTCACTTAACAATAAAAATGAAACTATTTAGTTGAAAAATATTCTTGAAAATTGAATACTATATTTTTGAAAATAACCACAACATTTTATTAAATAAATAATAGCATAACAGCATATATTTATTTTCGTTATTTTTGACACAGAGATAATACATTTAAACGGAATATTTAGACGATTTGTATAAGTATGATATACATGTTACGTATGAATGTCATACGTAACTCGACCGAAATTTGTGTGGTAAGATATACAAATTATGCAATGAACATTCTATGATATTTCAATTGACATTTAGTTATTTTGTGCTATTTGATGCATGTGGAGTGCTGGAGTATTAAAGTTATTTTTTCAATGTTTTATTATAATTTAAAAATAAATAATTGTTCCATTGCAATGTGTAACGTATTTAGAGCATATTTAATTAATCGTGTGTTTTAGTAGTTTGTATTTTTGATTTTAATAAGTTAGTTTTGATCACGTGGTGGTATAATATTTTGTTGGTTAATATTTATAATTGAGTGCATTTGTAAGTCGATCTAAAAGATTAGAAGAGTTAGTTTCATTTAAAGGTATGTTTTTATTTTTATACATATATTAATAACATTTTTAATACTATTATATCGTATAATATATAAATATTTGATTTTTATTTTATTTCCGATATAATGATCTGACATTTCATATAATATGACCTAATAATTCCTTTTCATATATAGTATTGATATAATTAATGATTTATATAATGTGTAAAAGAGAATGACTAAGATTGATACATTTTGAATCGCATAATTTTTTATAAATGTAATTAAATATATTTTTTAAATTTAAAAATTCTCTAAACTTTGTAAAACTGTGGGTTATATATAAATAGTGGTTAATACTTTTGTCCACTGAAAATCTGATATTTCAGCATATATTTCATTACTACTATATATATATATATATATATATATATATATATATATATATATATATATATGTATATGTATATACACATACAAATACAATGTATTATAAATCTCTTTGTGTCCATTATTGTGTGAAGACATTTCCAAAACTTTCCACTTCCAACGATCCAACCTTTTACAATATCTCATATCTCAATCTAATATCCCATCTATCTTTGGATACATTTTTTGAAATCGATCAAAAGATTGGAAAACAAGAATATATAATTTTGTCGAAAATTAATTTTAAAATTTATTCGTCTATGGATAACAATAATTAAAATGCGAAAGTAGATATTTTAACGAATAAAGTATGTTAGTAAAAAACAAACAGTTTATTAGTAATGTAAACAATTTGTAAAAAAAACTACAAACTTTTTTGTCCTCCCATATGTGTATATATATATATATATATATATATATATATATATATATATATATATATAAAGTTAAATTACAAAAAGTTTGGGAATCACTAGTACCAAGAGATGTGACGTATCCTTAGAACATTAAAGTAAGTTTATACTCTATTATTGGGTCATTACAAGTTTAGTAGAACAACTCAGGTAACAAAACTGTCAGATGTTAGTAGATCCGTTGAAAAGTTTCTTAAGATTATTCCGGTCGGTTTGTAAAGATTAGTCCTTGTTTAAGACAAGGTTTGTACTTTACAACATTATACACGTATAAAATACATTTATAATATTATATATTTTTATCTACAAGTTCTGAATATGAGATATTATTTTATTAATTTTAAAATATAAAAAAATATGAATAATAAATTTAATTGTTAATAAAATTAGTTTTATTAAATTTAAATTAATAATAAAATAAAAAAAGAAAGCTCAAAGTGCAGAAGAAAGAACATGAGATTTAGAAAATTTGAATATTTTTTTGTATTATTTTAGCATTTACTTTTAAAAATAACTATTTTTTATTGGTATAAAATTAAAATTTTCTTTTTTTTGGTTTTGAATGAAACTTTATTTATTTAATTACCTGCTGATATTATTTATTTTTTAAAAACGAATATTTAAAGGTGCTTTAATAAAATATAATCATATTTCGTAAAAAATCTCTCGTGGAAAAAATCATTTCATATGAAACATGTCATTTAATACATATCGATATTTCATTTATGTATTATTCATTTTAGATATAGTTCTTATTTGTAATTCAATTGTATGTGCATTTCGGAAAATAAAAAGATCATTACATATTTTTTAAAACATTAACGATGTGTAATAATTAAATTTAATTTCAATGCAATTTATTTTAAAACATTTATATATAGATAAATACATTAAATTTTATTATAATACTTCTGGAGATTTACTTTTATGGTTTTCATATATTAATATTTTATATATGTTAAGTTTTACGAACAATAAAAATGGTTTTATATTTTTGAAAATACCCAAAAATTATATGTTAAATATATTATCATATACTTGGATATTTTTCTTTAAAATAATATTTTTAAATTTTGTGACTATTAATATATATATATATATATATATATATATATATATATATATATATATATGATATGTATTAGATGAATATGATGTTTATAAATAAAAATTTTCATACTTTAACTATGTTTTGTATTTATGTGAATAGATAGAAAATTATACAATTTATGAATGTTGAATAAACTAAGGTAATGAGTACATAATAATATATATCTGTTAATTTAATACAAGTAAATTATCTTTTCCAACACCACAAGATATTAAAAAGTATTCAGTAATTACCAATTGTTTACTTTGTTTCTTTATAATAATAATAATAGGCTAAAGTGCATTTCGATAGCGAAGCCATCATCATTAAAACATCATGTTATAAAATCAGATTTTATATAGCAATGCTCTGATGATGATGGTATTGTCATTTAAATGAGTATTACCCTAATATTATTATTAACAAAATGATAAATAAGTGATTATTGAACACTTTCTAATATCTTGTGGTGTTAAGAGTAATAATTCATTTGTATAGAATTGAATTACCACAGTTACAAAACAAGTATTTTTTAATAAAAATAACTCGTTTTTTTATTTTATTCGAAACTGTCCAAATAATTTAAATCTAAAGAATTACTAAATATTATTTTAAAGTATAAAAGTGCCATCGGCTGATTTTAAAGCGCACTTCTTCTGATATAAACGTTAGTTC
>CP092089.1:32947625-32960125 GCA_029203775.1 Neoneuromus ignobilis
ATTATGTGATTTAAAAAATCTAAATAAATTGTGAATAAAATGGTAAAAATTATATATATATATATATATATATATATATATATATATATATATATATATTTAGAACATAGTTTAATAAATGATGCTTTCAATAAAATATAAAAATCAGAAACGAGTAGGTAATAATATGAATATTCAATAAGGATATAGGAGAACGTTAAAAAAGTAAGCGAACAAAAAAGGCAATTGATTATGTAAGCATCTTTTATAAATAACAGCATTTTTCCCTTGATAGTATTTTGAAAATATGGAGAAATACGAAACAAGAAAAACAATTTTTATAAAGTAATTGTTTTAAGAAAACTGCAAAAATAGTAAATAAAATGCTAGATTAAACTCTACTTAAATTTTATAGAGCAATGATGAGTAGATTTGGAAAGAGAATTCATAATGAACGTATCAAGTTTCAAATATGGATATTTTCTGTAATAAAATGAAAATAAATTGGCTTCATTATTTTTATAAATATAATATTCTTATAAAAAGAATATTTTAATGTAGAGACTCAGTTATATATCAGTTAAAGTAAACAAAGTTTTTTAGTTAACTTATCGATCAAATGAAGGCAATTTGTAATAATAAATAGTGCACTAAAATAAGTAAGAAAAGAACGTAAAATATAATTTAAAAAAAAAAACAATAAAATTCAGTAAATTAAAATATTGCGATTATTATTTTCATATTTTCTATTTAAAATTATCTTTTTAACAAATTCACATACACATGTGATCAGTTAATTATTTACTTAAGTTATATATATATATATATATATATATATATATATATATATATATATATATATATATATATATATATATATATATATATATATATATATATATATATATATATATATATATATATATATATATATGTATTAAACTAAAACATGTTTAATGAAAGTTTACATGTTTTAAATATATGATAAAAAAGGAAAATGTAGCTGAACAAATTCATATTTCTATTTAATATAATGGAACTATATGTTAGTACGTAGTATAAAATATTAACAGTTATGAAAATAAATCAATCCATATTAATATATAGCGGTACATGAAACAAATAGATAATTTTATGAACAGCAAGAGAAGTAAGTTTCACGCTCGAAACTCCAAAGAAGGTCGGATACAAAGTAATGTACACGTGTAAACACTCATATTAATACGTATATACATAAACACAAATAAAGATAAATATATATTTCACATATACACACACACACACACACACACACACATATATATATATATATATATATATATATATATATATTATATATATATATATATATATATTAGGCAGAAAGGGAAAGGAGTATAAATTTGTTAAATATCATGTACCGTAGTACAGTATTAAATTATCTTTTATGAAATATTAGCTTAAAATAATAAATAAGCTCAAAGTCTTTAAATAAAAAATATATTTTAAAGTATGAAAATAACGAAAAACTCAAATTTTACTTAAAATATAATTTAAAATAATTCTTATTGAAATAAAATATTGGGAAATAAAATTAATGTTACAATTTGCATTTTTACTTAAATTTAATCAATAAATTATGCACTAATGTATATCCTGGATAAATACAAAAGTAAACTTTCCTTCAATATTTTTTATTTTATAATTCATTAAAATGTCAATTATTCTTCACGAGTTATCAACCCGGAAATGAACAGTTTTTATGCGATGTTAAAATATAGAATATCAAATGTGAACAAATAATGCAAACTAATGTCAGTGCATACAGTATTGATTTACTCTGGGAAATCTAAATAGTAAATATACACGTTTACAAGTTACTGCTCTTGTTGACCTAAAAACTTTATTAATTGCAGTTTGTTGCTAACAACAACAAGTAACGATTTTATGTATAAAACTAAATATTTAATAACTTTTACATAATTGCATGAACAAGCATATATATATATATATATATATATATATATATATATATATATATATATATATATGTATATTTCAGATCTACCTAAAAATTATTTCCGTTTTTCAAGTAAAAAACAATAGCTTTTTTATACTGTATCAAAATTTAATTGATAATATAATTTCTACTAATATTAATAACAGCTTCTTCCTCATTTTGATGAAAGCTTTTGAATTTTTAAATTACTCGTCTCTGGAAACTAAAAACTCATCCAGTGTCTTTCAAATTTTCATCTTCATTATTTTTTTCCATTTAAAAGATTTTGAGTGCCAAAAAATGTATAGAAAGAAGTTGATAATAATGATGATAGTATACTCTAATTTAAATTTATAATTTTATTTATATTTATTATATTACATACTTTGTTTAAAAATAAATAAGAATATATTTTTAATGTCAAATTTCAATTTTAATTAAAAATATGCTTGTATTTTTTCATGTTGAGAAATATTTTAAATATCTTTGAAAATATAAATATAAAATATAAATTTAAATTTGATTTATGAATCAAAACTTTTAAAATACACTATTATTATAATATTTTTGTTACTTTGAAAATAAAGTGTTAGCTATTATTAAATTCAATTCTTTGTACTGAAGGCATATAAAATTACCTTAAAATCTTAATCCAGTTAAATTATTTTCGTTTTAAAACAAAGTGAATTTTCGATAATATTTATAAAAAATTGAATTCATAAACAATAAATATTTTTATTTAAACAAGACAGGAATTTTTACTGAGCTTAAAATGATAAGTTCGTTTATATTAATTAAATTAGTAAAATATTTAAATTGAAAAAAGTATACATCTTGTTATAGATAATTATTTACTTATTAAATTTTTAAAATTACTAAATATAATATGAATTTATTTTCGATTCGATATTTTTGTAACTATTTAATAATTAATACGTTTAAAATTTAATTGCAAACATATTTTATAGAAAAGTTGAATTAATAAATAGTAGTAAAATAAAGTTATGAAATTTGCCAGTAGAAAACAACACAAATGTTTATAAAAACAACGTTTGAAAAAATATTAAAATCCTTTATGAGTAATTATTGATGGTTACTTTTTTATACTACATTTATTATTCATGTAATCATTGCAGTAAAAATGATCGTTTGAACATGCCTATGTATTGCTTGTACTGCATGCAATAACGAGGGTAGTAAACTATAAAAATCATTTCATTATTTGTATTGGATAAACCAAATGTAATGCATTGATTTATGTTTCATTAAAAAGAAACATATGTATAGGGTAATATGTGTATAGTTTATTTTGTTTCTTTTTAATAAAACACATCTAGGCGTCACATTTGGATGACCCTATATATTCAGTGCAGATTTTTGTTTCCTACACATACATTATGAATATATATATATATATATATATATATATATATATATACGTATGTATGTATGTGTATATATATATGTGTGTGTGTGTGTGTGTATAAATGCAAATGTAATGCTTGATTTTATGAATCGATGTTTACTAGGGGAGTAATGTAAATTTTATTTACTTTCATATTTCCTGAACATAAATGCTTTTTAATAGTTTGTAAAAAGTTATTATGTTTTATTTCGTTTAATTAGAACAATTAAATTTTAGATGTAATTATAATTATTTTTATTAATTTGTGTAATTAAAAGAAACAAGTTTTGAAAGATTTGTAGAATTAAAATACTAGAATAGCTAGTGTTATCTTAAGAAAACCAAATAAATAAATAAATAAATATATATATATATATATAAGCATAAGCATAAGAACGTATAAAATTATTAAAAGTAAGACAAGGCAATATGATTTCATTAAAGCTAATTAATCAGCAACATTTTTTTAAAAAAACTAATTTAAAATATATATTAATTCATAACAGAAATCTGTATTTTTTATATTGTTTTTTTAATTTACAGAACAATTCTAAAATAAGCGATAACGCAAATAATGTTTAATAATAAATAAATCATGTTCTTTTATTGATACTTTAGTAATTGTACTGAAGTATGAGTAAATGTTTGGCTGATATTTAGTTTAAAATATTATTTCATCTACAATATTTGTCTCACGCAAAATCATAAAAAATATATTAATCTTTAAAAAGTGTATATTGTAGTTTGTTGATAGACGAATTATTATTAACATTAAAGAATATTTGAAATAGTTGATCTTGTATGTGTAAATATGGTATTTATGGCTGCAAGTAAATTTATAAAAGAAAAATATTTATGAAATTGAGTAAATATACAAGAGAATATATTATTTGGAAATATATTTTTAAACAAAAATGTCTACATGTTATGTTGTGGCTTAAATTTGAAATACAAAAAGAAAGCCTCATAAGCGTAAATTCGTAGTTGATAGATGAATTTTACACACACACACACACACACACATACATACATTTATATATATGTGCTTTAATATTTAGGAGAGTATATGTTTATGTATTTAATAAATCCTTTTGTTTATCTTTTTATATGAAAAATATTAATTTTTTATTTTTAACGAACGTTATACAATGTATATATATATATATATATATATATATATATAATCTGGTAAAATGGTTAGATTATATTTAGCAATTGTTATATATAAATAATTTCGATATGTCAATATATGTAATATTAATATTCAAGAGCACGAAGTTTTTCTTTATCCTGCTTGAAAGATTTTTCTTTTTAAAATTCATGAATTTTCATTCGTTTTTTTACTAGACTATTTCAACGTGTTTGAGCATAGTTAATTGTTTGATAGATAGAAATTATAAAATCAAAAGTGATTTGTAGGCATTCATTTCGAATATGTTTTGTTATATATTTTATATGTACTATTTGATTACATATTTTTGAATTTTCTATGTAAGTAACCGCTAGTAAATACTTTTCCCAATTTAAATATATACATATTTTTTTATCGATTTTTGACTTAATAATTAACCCTTTAACTGTTTATGTCGAGTATACTCGTCAGAGCGAAACGAAAATTTTTCGCATAATGTCGAGTATACTCGTCATGAAGATAAAAAAAATCGCATTCGTATTATTATTAAACGAATCAACTGTAATTTTTTTTCCCTGAAAAAAGGCAAATAAAGATCTTTTAAAAAATGTACATTTTAGAATATTCGTTAGTCTGGCAACCTTATTTATTTTAATACACAATAGCTTGTATTAAGCTGAAATAACAAATTCTGGGGAAGTACCGTTACAAACGTTTTTTTTATCAATGAAATAAATTTAATAAAAATATATATTTTCTAAAAAACCAACACGCAACTTTTGATTTTTAATCATAATTGCCTACTTTTATAGGCAGAAATATTTTACTCTGTTTATGTCGAGTATACTCGTCTTCGCTGTAAAATAATTAAGCAGGCAGAAAAAGTTTTTCGAAACAAAATTAAACAGTTAAAGGGTTAATATTTTATATTCTTTTGATGAACATAATTATGTATTTTACTCAATATTATTTTTATATACATTAATCATATATCCGAATTGAATAAGCTTCTATAAAAGTATTCAGTAATCATTAAATCATTCAGTACTTTATTTTTGTTTTATTGTTGCATTTTGATGGCGAGTGTATGTTTTTAAAATTTTGTATTAACACATTGTATTCGACGACGTCTTTCGCATACTATACTAGATTGTGAAAGACGTCGTCGAGTCGTTGCTTGCATACAATGTGTTAACAAAAAACAGAACAGTAAGCAATTATTAAACATTTATAAAATTTTTAAGTATTGTATTTGATAATTAATTTATTTATATATATATATATATATATATATATATATATATATATATATATATATATATAAACTGGTTGAACCATAATGTCAAACCAATAGTCATCAGTATTTTTTTATATTGATCCCCATTTATTTTGTATTATAGATAATGAAAATGTATAGCGTAAGAATAGTGAAAGCACAATATAGGTTGCCTTTAGTTCCTTTTTATACATATATATATATATATATATATATATATATATATATATATATATATATATATATATGTACACATACGCACTTTCAATATTTCCAATAATCCAATTTATCAACGGAGAATCTCTGTATTACGTGTATATGTATACAGATAGGGTAATGTTATAGCTTGAACATAATTTATCAAGGTAGTTCCTACACTTCCTGTTGATTAATGTTCACAAGATTGTCTACGTCTGGAGATTTAATGTAAGATGGGGGTCACATCCATGATACATAACAAGACAATGAGGTTACAAGATTAGTCTCTTGATTGGCATCACTTATTACTTTAAACACGTGATGTGATTTAGTACGGTCATTAGTTCATATTTCAAAGAATATGTGTTTATATTGTATTTCGTTCAAATATATATATATATATATATATATATATATATATATATATATATATATACCAAATATATATATATATATATATATATATACACGTATGTATATATGTACACGTATGTATATATGTATACATTCATTCGTTTTTTATTTTTTATTAAGTGAAAATTGGAATTAGGCTATATAAAAGAAATATATCATTTAAAAATGTGATAATGATTTATTAAAAGTCAACGAAATATACTTCATTTTTGTTTTCTTTAGGATCCATTTAGTTCTTTTTCTATTTTTTTTTTTGTTATTTTTACTAGGTTTTAGAGTATGAAATGTTGGATTATTGAAAGAGAAAATGATGAGAAATCCGACATTACATATTACACGACCTAGTAATATATCAATACATCTTTCAGTGTTTATTTATGTTTACTGGAGCCGCTGAAATTTTCTGACATTCAAGACTTATGTTTCACACATACACACTAATATATATATATATATATATATATATATATAATGTAATGGATTATAAAAAGTGAAGTTTTGCAGAAAAAATAGTTTTATATTTGCTTCTTATTGTTATTTCATTATATTTACCTAAATATTTTTGGAACATAATACTTTTTATTTCAAAGAAAAATCTGTGATTAGTATATTACTCAATCTTTATTATTATTTTATTATATATATATATATATAATTTTTAAAATTACATGTTTTTATTTTACATTAACCGTTTTTATATTTTTTTTCATGATTAATTTTTGATTTTATATCTTAAAATGGAATTAAGTATTTTATATAGAATTACAGGTGAACAATTAGTATTAGTATAATTGCAATAAACGATAAGGTCTCTAATATAGTATTGATATTTTCGAAGATTATACCAAATAAAAAAATATTTAGCGATTAGTAGTTGTATTAACAAATAGTTTTTAATTTATCTATAAAATACACTGATTGGAATGACACTTAAATTAAATTTTATATATATATATATACACTTCATGTAGAATAAAAATTGATTTTATCTAATCAAAATATTTCTTGTACGCTACTTTCATATTTTTTTTCTTCAGATCACAGTTTAACATAATTTTTATAAAAAAATGTATTGAAAATAGGATTTTAAAATTTTGTGCTCGCGTTAAAAATATTTAGCGATTTTAAATTACTCTGTTAAATATTTACATAAAATATATATTTCATTAATTTTGTAAATCATTTTTATTTATTATTTTTTAATATAAAAATATTTTTATCTATTTTTTGGAAAATCACTTCGAAGGTTTCTTATTTCAAGTAATTGAATAAATAACGGTATTGAAATTTAATAAAATAACGAATATTTGTTTCACTAAATTCAGGATCTCTAAAAAGAAAAAAAAATCAATCGTATTTATGTAAGTTTTGTATGATTTAATGAGATTATAAAAAATAATTGACATAACAATTTACATACGAAGTGAACGAAATTTAAAAGTTTTAATTGATGTTTAAATATATTCATATATATATATATATATACACACATATATATATATACACACACACACACACACACGTGTGTATATGAGTATTTTTCTTATATAAATTGGTTGTAAATTACTGAAATGTGTTCATACTAAAAAAAATTAATAACACTCGAATTAAATTTATTAGTATAGAACACGAAGTGGTATCGTCAAGATGAGAAATGAGTATTTCCACGTTAAATATCTCTAACGAGGTCACTTTGAAGGGTGTATGTACACGTACACGAAAGGATACTTATCAAAAAGGTCATTGCTCATATAATGGATTAAATATTATATAAAGGAACCTGAAGCAAATTGCTGAGTTTAGAGAACGTAACTTTGTCGTGTACATATTTGAAGCTTTATGTAATACAAAGGATCGAAATGAAAGCTGTACTTTACAACTGAACAAATAGAACGCTGTTTATTTTTTTTTACAAAAGACATTTTAATGATAAATTATACGAATTTGACTTTATTCGCTGTATATTCTATAAATATATATATATATATATATATATATATATATATATATAAATAAATAATGAAAATATTTCTTTACATATATTTAAATTATTACTAACAGATATTTAATAATCATAGATATAAATTTCAGATTTTTAAAAAGAACAAATGAGTTATTTAAAAAATATTTCTATATTTAAAAATAGAAATAGTATTTAAAAATTTATTATTTAATAATTTGTCTTCACATTCAAATTAAGTCTTCAAATACAATAAAATATTATTAGTTTCATTTCAGTATTATTTTTAGTTTCATGACTTGAGTGAATATACTCGTATTTTTTAAGTAGCATTTTGTTAATTCTATTTAAGTAGTGATGTAGAAGCTAATAAAATTTATAAAAAAAACTTTTTTACATAATTTTTTAATTAAGTGAAAAAATGCTATAAATGGTATTACTTTTGAAAGAAAGTTATTGTAGTAGACACGATATTAATGGTTTACAAAGACACTTTTATTAACTAGTTGACGTATTTGTAAATACTATATCTTATACATATTGAATTATGGAAAATTCACCAAAACAAGAAAGATTATTTTTAGAAATTAACAAATAATTATATATTTTGTTAAAATTTAGTAATTTTTTTTGCGTTTATATGAAGTTAGTATAAAATAACGAGAATATGGTATTAAGAGTTAATTACTCTGATATTTTACTATTTTTTTAATTTGAAATTGTTTTAAAATATTTTTTTCTTTTTATATTTTAATATGTAAACCTATTATTTATGAATTATATTTACAGTTTATAATTAATTATAAAAATACTGATTATTAAAAATTTATTATAATTAATTAATTATAATTATAAATATTAATTATAATGTATTAATTATAATAATTATAAATATTATACTTTTTTAAATACTGATAAATATTTGAAATAATTATATAAAAAGTATTATCATAAATATTATCTCTTAAAAATGTAATTTTGTTTATTATTCAAATTTACTGTTTACATATTATATATATATATATATATATATATATATATATATATATATATATATATATAATTAAATATTCTGTTTTCTTCAGTTTTACAATGAACGGAAAGAGTGATGAGTGATTTATTAATAAAATATTATTATGTAATTAATTAATAGCAGTTGTGTATTTTATATACAAATTAAGGACTATTATTTGGAATATTAAAATTGATTCGTATATTTGAAATTTATAAAAAAAGGTTATATTCTTTCTCATTAATTTTAAATGATTTCACAGAAAAATTGAAACAAAAATAATCCATTAAGATTTATTATAATCCATTAAAAACGTAAACATTTCATATATATATATATATATATATATATATAACCACGCCCTATTTTCACATTTTTACAATAGAGTTAGTAATGGCATTCAAAAAGCATTCATGAAAATTAGTATTGAGCTAGTATAGTTACGCTTCATTTTGGTTTATAGTATCATTAAAAATGTACGAATCAATTATTTCTGCAACCATATTACTCACCTCGTTCATCTATATTTATGTTCATATTTATTAGTAATTCACAAATTTTTATACATAAATCTTATATGTTATTGAATGAAACATTTATTAATTCTATAAATAAATCAGTTTAATTTTTAATAAGCAATACACACATAATAAATATATATATATATATATATATATATATATATATATATATATATATATATATATATATATATATATATATATATATATATATATATATGATACATAGAGACAGGAAGAGAATCAACCAGATTAAAAAAAATCAATAGTTTAGCAAAATTGAACAGTTTGAAATTGAAATCAACCGGTCGTATAGTAAGAAGAGAAGATCACCGTTGGACAATAGAAATTATTTATTGGGAACATAGATATAAAAAAAAGATCGAAAAAATACTTATGAATAGATGAGATAAGGGCATAAGAAAATTTGTTGAAATGGATTGGAAGAGAAAGCTATTGGATCAGTTGATTTGGAAAGTTTTGAAAGTGGCCTTCATCCAAAAATGTATTGAGAAGCTGTTGCTGCTGCTACTAATACTGATTATATATATATATATATATATATATATATATATATATATATATATATATATGTTTTTTAGGTTAGATAGAACATTAGATAGGGATAGCTGTCAAGTTAGTTGTCAGTTTGGACACTAAAAGTGACATTTTAATTCAGTATATTTTATCAAATAGTTGTGGAATTTTCTACACTTGAGCAATGTAACTAAATTGTGGAAATTTATTTCAAAAATCAATGTTCTGTTCGTCAAACTTATATAACACACAATTTTGTTCAGTTATGAGGCTCATTTTGATTTAGCGAGTGCGTAAATAAACAAAATTACCGTATTTGGATTGAGACCATTCCTAAAGTGATTTACGAGAGCCCATTATGTCCAGAAAAATGAACTTTTGGTGCGAATTGCAAGCTGGTGTCATCATCGGACTTTATTTCTTTCGAAATAAAGTCGGAGAGCGCATTACTGTAAATGGCGTACGTTACAAAACGATGATCAATGATTATTTTTTCCAAATTTGCACTACATCGATCTGGAAAAGATGTGGTTTCAGCAGAATGGTGCCATGTGCCATACTTCGACCGAAACAAACGAGTTATTGAAACAAAA
This sequence comes from Neoneuromus ignobilis, assembly GCA_029203775.1. Lineage (NCBI taxonomy): Eukaryota > Metazoa > Arthropoda > Insecta > Megaloptera > Corydalidae > Neoneuromus > Neoneuromus ignobilis. The sequence continues at coordinate 32,958,631 of CP092089.1, forward strand.
ATCGGTGATAACGTTATCTCCAGAAATGGACCGGTGAATTGACCTCCATGATCGTGTGATTTTATGTCTTTGGATTATTTTCTTTAAGGATATATGAAGTTTTTAATTTATGCTGATGAACCAGCAATTGAGGCATTATAAGCCAACATAATTCGTGTTATTGCGGTAATAAGATCCCAATAGTTTAAAAAAGTGACCTGAATTTAGACTGAGAGAATGCGATATTTTCAAGGTAGCCGTTTTGCACATATGCTCCAAATCATATTTAAGTATTAATGACATAAAGTGATCTTTTGAATAATATCAAATAGATGGTCATCCAGTCAATTAGTATATGTTTTATTTTAATTTTAAGTTCTATCATGTTTAAAAAACAGCCTTTAAATATATATATATATATATATATATATATATATATATATATATATATCTCCCTTCCGCCTTCTGGTCTTTTAAATTTCGCAGCTATGTACAAAAAAAAAAAAAAAAAAAGAAGCGGAAGGGAGATACTTGCAACCTTGTATATATATATATATATATATATATATATATATATATATATATATATATATATATATATATATATATTGTGTTATTTAACTAGTAAAATGTTATTCAAAATCTATAACTAAATTATCAAACAAAATATTAAAAAAAAATGAACATATATTTTAATATATAAACCGTCAATTAAATAATTGCATTTGATATTGTTTATTTTTTATATATTTAATGAACTTGAAAGAGGAATTCGTTTAATTTAAATAGTAAACTTGATTTGTGTTACACTTTATTTCATTTTTTTACTTGATCACCGAAACCAAATTTGAATACGTAATATGATACAAGAATGATAAAACGGAAATATACGCAGTGAAGAGTTTTTTCGACCATAGTAAATATATCGATATTGTGTGTTGTATAAAAAAGTATATAATAATTTATGCGTGGCTGTGTTGGTCGATATGAAGAAGTACGAGCGAAGTTTTCCCGAACGGTACAAGTGGAGAGAAAACGTGGCCGTGTGGAAAGTTTAAATTAAATTTACAACAGGCGATGCTATCGCACACACATGCACAATTGCGTATGTATATACAAGTATACAATAACGCTAACCGCACCTTTAGCCACACTCATCAAGTCGTCTCGACATGGTATTTTAGATTATTTATTATTGTAGCTACTGACTAGCTAGCGGAGTGATTTGAGTATTTAGATTGAGTTGCTATTAACGTACGCGCTCGTATACTATAGAGAAAAACTTCAACGGCACGATTCACTACGACCGCACGTAAATGCTTTCGCTTCTACGCCGTGTTTTCCGATTATGTGACTGAATTTCTCCCGTTTGACGGATACGACCGTAATTTGATTTCGTCTGTTTTGTAAATTAAACTTCTATGAAATTGATTCTAATACTATCAATACGAATAAGTCACCTATTGTTTAGGTTACATACTGAGATATAAATTATGTTATTGTATATAAAGAAGCA
>CP092089.1:32965125-33012625 GCA_029203775.1 Neoneuromus ignobilis
TTTTTTTTATAAACAGAGACAGTTACTGTTCCCTCTTAGCTTACGGTGTATCCGATGTTTTTTGTAACTTTTTCTTCAGAAATTTTATTTTAAGTATATAATTTTCATTAAGAACATACACATGCCTACATATATATATATATATATATATATATATATATGTATGTATATATGCATATGTGTAAAAATAAATAATCCATTTGTTTACATTACACCGGTTTATTTAGCTAACTGTACTCTACGAAAACATTCAGTAGCGTCAACCATTTAACATTTCCATAATACCTGGTAGCACGCAATGTTATGATAAGGGAAGTGCAATTTATAACCTTACCCGCACTTGCAGTGACGTATTTCAACGTCACGTAAGGTGACAGGTATGTACTTTATATTTAATCACACGAAGCATAATATAATATGAATTGTACGAAACTATAATATAAATTATAAACTGGAATAAAATTGTGGGTATGGAGTTATGAAACATACATACATACTATATATATATATATATATATATATATATATATATATATATATATATATACATACATACATACATATATACATACATATATACATAATATATATATATATATATATATATATATATATACATACACACACATATAGTAAATAGAGAATATGTGAGTGTACAAAATTCAATTAACTCAAGAAGATGTACCTAATTTACTACAACTGTTTTGTTTCATTTATTGTTACAAAAAAAACTTCGCATGCACACAACACTTTCTAATAAATTATAGCGTCTTTATCAATTAACTCGAATTAGATGTTAATGTAATTGACTAAACCTATCATTAATTGTATCATTAATTGTGTATTTATACTAATTGTATATGAATATATATATATATATATATATATATATATATATATATATATATATATATATATATATTTATATATATGAATGTATAGAGTGAGATTTTAACAATCAAATTCTTAGTAAATGTTTTCCAAAATGTTCACATTTCTGCAGAACAGTATTTGTTTTTCTATAATCACAATGTATTTTCTATTATATTTATTCTATAAGGTCATTGGTCTTCTTTAACCTTTATTTGTATTTTTAGGAAACGTTTATCAATTTCCTCTTATTTTTATATTAAAAAACCATTTATATTCATAGACATCATATTTTTATATCTTTTTTATTAATGTTAGTATAATACTCTTGTGTATTTATATATATATATATATATATATATATATATATATATATATATATATATATATATATATATATATATATATTTATTTTTCAACCATAATTTTATATAGAGATAAAATTTTATCTGTATAAATATGACAGTTCAAAATACTTCAATATTTAATAATTTGTTTATTTAACAATTAAACTTTTAATTGAAAAATAAATAGAAAGTGTATAGTTTATTCATTTTTATTTTAATTTGTTTTTATTTCATTCTCTTATAAATTTTTTATTTGTGTTTGTTAGTTAAATTATTTCATAATATTCATTCTATTTCAATATATATATATATATATATATATATATATATATATATATATATATATATATATATTACTTTAAATATATACAGATAAGGTTGACAATACCTTTTTTTTAAGATAACCCATATCAAATATCTTTGTCTGAACTATTGTTATAAAAATTTTCTTTGTAGGAAATCGTATCCAAAAAAGCTTCACGTTGGAGATATCTACTTTATATTCTACATTTTTTATTAAGTAAAAAAAACGGTAATCCTTTATATTTGTCGATTGTCGTGTATTAATAAAACATTGTGTGATTTCATATCTTTTTTATATAAAATTGCCTGTACATATTTTTGTTTATATATATATATATATATATATATGTATACACAACTACACAAAATATTAAATAAGTTTCTTGTTTTATATCCACACTATGTAAGTGTGTTTAAAAAATTAAGTAAGAAATAGAGAATGATATTGCCAAACATCTAAAAAAAACACACAAATTAATATTGTTAGAATAGTGTGCTCAGTATTAATAGTTACTAACATTACAGAAGCATTTATGAAAAAAAATTTGTAACGACAATTAAAATGAATAGTTCACAATAACTATAAATGGTCTACATGACAATTTCATACTAGAAAATCTCCATAATATGTGTCAACGTAATATGTCTAAAAATAAATAATAATTGTTTGAAAGTTTAATTAAAATATATTATTTTTTTTTAGAATCTCATCAAGTAATCACAGTAAAATTATACTGTTAATAAATCTAATTTATGCATCAACAACAAAGTATGTAACCACTAAACAATCAATATTGGTAAACAGATGCAGAGTAATTCTGCTATATAACTACATTCTGCTACTCTATCTCACATATTCCTGAATATTAAAATGAAATTAAGAGTTGAGTTATGAAATTTTATCAAGACCGTTTTACTTTATTTTTTAAAATACTTTCAAGGACCTCTTATACATATATATATATATATATATATATGTATATGTATATATATATATATATATATATATATATATATATATATATATATATATATATATATATATATATATATATATATATATATATATATATATATATATATATATATATATATATATATATATATATATATATATATATTATTGAGCATGATATATATCTTGTATATATATATATCGAGAATATATATATATATATATATAAATATATTATATATAATATATATATATCATATATGATATATATATATATATGTATATATATATATATATGGCTTTCGTATATATATATATATATATATATATATATATATATATATATATATATATATATATATATATATATATATATATATATATATATATATATATATATATATATATATATATATATATATATACATATATATATATATTTATTTATTTATATTTATATATAGTGCCAACCAAATATGATGCGTAGATTTATGTTTTATTAAATTTTATTTATAATTTATTATTATTGTTTTTTATTTTTTTAAATTATTTTATAGATATAACCTTTTGACTCGTAGTAATCAATTATATCGCAGATTAAAATAAAATATAGTATTAAAAATTAAATTGTTTAAAATAACGACATTTTTAGACTGCAAACAAATTATAGGTATATATTTTATGTCATCGTTATTTTTAATTTTGTTTGAAACTAAAAGTTAAAAGTTTTTTAATCATTTAGAAATAATTTTTTATTTAAGTAAATTTCGAAAAATATTCTTATAATTACTGTTTTAATTATTAATAATTTTTTTACTTACTATTTATTTTTTAAAATATGTGTGTTTAATCTATCATCATCAATTTGCATTTAAGTGACCATTCTTTTATTTCCAAATAAATGTGAACTGTTTTCATTATTAATATAATTACCATTAATCGAATTTGAGTTAATAATTATTGACATTCTTTGAATATATTCTAATACTCTATGAAATAGTGAAAAATTTAGACAAATTATAATAGTTTTAATACCGTTTTATTTTTTTATATAATCTATAATTATTTGTGATCTATATAGAGTTCTATAATTTTTTATTCAAATATTTCAAAAAGTTATTTTGAAAATATTTCATTTGTAATAAATCAAATGACAATAAAACATTCGTCTAGTTTTATGTGATATAAATTGTATATAGTCTAATATTTTAGTCTGATATTAAAAAGTTAGCCGTGTACAAACAATAAGAAGCACATAATAAAGTCAATACGCAAAAACAAGTAAATATACAGACAAAGTTTTTACAAATATTGTACTTTAATACTATTAAACTGTCAAAAAAATTACAAACATTGTTATATAAGAAAACTTTACTTTTGATACGAAAACTCGTAAAATGTTTGTTATATAGCCATTGTTAACATGAATAGGAAATAAATCGATTTTTTGTTTTAACACTTTTTGTTCAAATATATACATATGTATATTGACATCAACGGTATGACGTACATATCTAAAAGAAATATGTATTTTTTATAATCTTTTAACTTGAATACATGAAATGTTTGAAAAACAATTCGTTCTTTTAATTAATTATAATATTGACTTTGAAATAGTAAGAATAATTATAAATAAAATAAATTTTATAAAATATTCGATAAAGAATGGACAAATAAAAAACGAATAATTAACTATAACTATTGAACGGATTCAAAAATGATTTTGGTGAACATAAATCAATTGTACAAAATTGTCAAAATTCGATTTAACTTTATCATATTTATCATGTACACATAGAGCTATAAAACATCCTTCTTGTAACATACAAATTCTACGTATACAATTGGTGCCTTTATTTTGTTTTCTAGGTCATTGCAATATAACGACTTACCTTTTCAACATACTTGCAACAGGTGTCTGTTATCGGAGTGAAGTGGATGTATATATCTATTGCTCTATATTTATCTTCGAATGACAAGTATAAGAAATGTTGAATATGTAATATATTTTGTATTTGATATTCCACATGCAAGCGTGTTTGAAAATAATATCATATTCGTTGACAAGTGAAAAATGTATCGGAAAAGAATATTTATATGTACTAGTTTTCTTTTTAACAATATTTTTTCTGATTACACTTTTTATGAAGAAGTCAATTCATGTTACACGAATTTTAAATATTCAAAATGTATAGAAATAAATATTATTATAAATATTATTTGATTATATTTAAAAAGAAAAAATTATAAGGTCATCACCAACCACTTTCTAACCATTGTTGGATGAGAGTCTTTCTTAAAATTTTTCTTTTCCTATTATTTAATATCAATCTCTTTCATTCTATATAGATAGATTTTTTCATGTTTTTATTTTATATTCCCATTGATCTTTTTTTAATCTTTATATTTTTGAATTCCAATCAATAATATCTGTTTTTTATTTGAAGTTTTCTTTTCTTACTATGTGATCAGCTCATTTACATTTTAATCAATTTACTCTTATTTTATTGATTGTAACTTTTGTTTTCTTTCGAATTTACTCCTTTTTCAGTCTCTAAGTGATATTCTTAAATACATTTTTTCATGTTTCTCTCTCTCTCTCTCTCTCTCTCTCTATATATATATATATATATATATATATTGGTGAAGATTTTTTTATTCGGGTTTACTCCCTTCTCGACAGTTATACGTTAATCAAAATATTATTAGGTGAATAACAGATGAGGTAGTCGGCCTTCATGCTCAAAAATAATTAATTAATCATTGAAGAATACTAATTTTAGCTTAATAGTTTTACATGTATTTTTTTCTGGAAGGATTTTACATTAAGTATAAAATATATATATATATATATATATATATATATATATATATATATATATATATATATATATATGCTGTGTAAATTATAATACTTATTTAAACATTCCTTTGCATATTTTTTGTAAAAAAATGCTGATTTTAGAAAAATAAATTTGAATTCAATAAAATAATACGGTTTACATTATTCATGAATTGAAAGCGTAAAAAAAATTCAAATAAAAGTTGAAATAAAACTATAAAGATTTTTTAAAGGTGGGTAACTTTTTCTCTCGTCTCTTGATTTTAGCCATATTATTTTTTTATTCCTCAATGTGTAATTATAATGTTTTATAATATTTTAACATATCTTATAATTTTATTATATACATACGTATATATATATATATATATATATATATATATATATATATATATATATATATATATATATATATATAGGTATATAATAAAATTACAAGATGCTATCCTTATTTGTAAATTATAGAAAAATTTAAAAGTAACTTCAGATAGTTAATTTTTGTAAATATAATTTTAGTATATGTGTAATATAAATATTACTACTATTGTTACGAAAAATAATAAAAAAGAAACTATAAAGAAGGCAAGCAAAGAAAGGAAAAAGTCAGAATATCAACAGAGTGTAACAATACAATGCCCTGACACTTTACTAGATAACATAAGATTTGAATACAATGACATTTGAGGCACAAGAAAACTTTGAATTCATGTTTTCTATACAAAAGTTTAGCAAAATATAAAAACATCAACTTTATTGAATATATGTCAAAATAAAAAATATGCGAGGGTGGTTTGATAAGTATGGTAAATTTATTTATTGTTTAATTTAATTGTTTTTTAATTTAGTTTTTTTTTACTTTTTTACCATACTTATAAAACGATTCTCGTATAATTGTATATTGTAATATGTAACAACAGAAGATATTTGATAGCTAAATTTTTTTAAAAAGAATTAAACTTTGTAATGTTAATTTTTTCAAATTTGAGAAACATTATTTGTTATTTTTCTTGAAATAGTAAATGAGTTTTCTCGATTAATTTTAATTTTTCTGTTCAAAGTATAGGTGTTTTTTAAGCGCGATAGAACTTTAAATTGAATTTCTATTGAAAGTTCTATCTAACCTAAAAAAATCTCTCTTTTGAGTTCTTGTAACAGAAAGAAGTCATAATAAATATCATAAACGTAATGGTTGTGGAATTATTTTTTTTAAATCACCATTAATTACAATGTTGAGTAGATTTTTTATATTAATAAAATAAATAAAAATTATAATTTTTAAATGATTTAGTTGACATTTTTAATTATTTTTATTCAATTTTATTACGTAAGATTCTATTATATCGGATATATTGCTAGTTAATGCTTTTTTAATAATTCAAGATGTGATATTAACCCTCAATATTAAAAAAGATTAAAAAAAATTATAAATAAAAATATATTTTTTACAAACTAAATGGAAATTTTCAAAAACATAGAAAAATAATAATCAGAACAAAATTGTAGTTACATATAGATTAATATTAAATTATCTATAGAAACATTTTTTTGTACATTTTTGTTTATGAAATATTTTTGTATAGTTTATAATTTATTTTTAACTATTTGTATACAAATATATTCAATTGCATTTTTGTATTTAACTTTTTGGAATATAAACCAAAATAATAATAATCATTTTTTCACAAAATTAAATGTTAACAATATTTTTATTAAAAATTCTAGTATAGTTGTTTAATATTATTTGAAGAGCTCATTTTGAAAAAGTGTTTATTTGAAATGATTTAATATATATTATTATTTATTTGATTAAGATAATTTATTTGATAATTAAATAAGAATACTTAAACTAATATATATATATATAATATATATATATATATATATATATATATATATATATATATATATATATATATATACAGAAAGAATTTTATCAAATTCTATAGAACAGCAGTATCTTTTTCATTTAGTTATTAGTTTTTTTTTTTTGTATTATACATAAAGAACATAAAAGTTCGTGATAAGAAATATTCAATTTTACTGTTTACCGTGTATGTTTTCTTGCTTATATATATATATATATATATATATATATATATATATATATATATATATATATATATATATATACTACATATAATATAAATTGTCTTTGATGCTAAAGATATCATATGAAATCCAAGGAAATGCTTTCTGTACCGGTTGAGTAAAAATCCGCATTATAAATTTCAATAAACTTTGTATACTTGTTCAATAATATATGAAAAAATATTACATCTCAATGATACTTTTTTAAGGTATTAAAAAGTAGAACTCAAAACAAATCTTTAAAATTATTATTCTTTCTAACTTATGTAGTAATTAAAAAGTATTATAATTAAATATTTTGTTCAATACGAAGATTTTGTATAAAATAATATAAATTAAACGTAGAATAAGTTCATATATTTTTTTGGAACTATCTAATACCATGCTTGTATATTTCTGAAATAAACATTCCAATCTAAGTCCATTGATTATCATAATACAAAAAATTAAAAACTTAATAGAAAGGCATATTAACATTATTATTATCAATGGAAATAATTTCGTATGAGTTTCATATAAATTCAATATTTTTATTTATTCAAATATTAGATTTTTTTTTAAAAATGCAACAGATACTCTGTATGTATGTATATGTGTGTGTGTGTGTGTATATATATATATATATATATATATATATATAAATGTATGTAATATGTATATAGTTATGTTTATATGAAATTTGTGGTTGAGGATGAAATTACGTACGTGATAAAGGTTGAATGAAATTACAAATTGTGCGTAGACGATAGCTCGCATGCGCTATATTTTCGCTCTCCCGTTGATATTCTCTTATAATCATCTTAGCCACACGGTGTATATATCATCGAGTCCAACCTACTTTTCCGCCTACACACTGAAAATGGGTCACAGAATTCTGTGAATTATTGTTCGTTAGAACGCACGGTCACCTACAACAGTTACAATACAGTTTTATATTCTATTAGAAAATATAACATGTCACTATTCTTCTTGTATTGTTTATAAAATTGTATCACATATAAATATAAATAGAAAGCATATATATATATATATATATATATATATATATATATATATATATATATATGTTATTAAATAAAATATGAACAATTTTACTAGTAGTTTAATTGTATTAGCTTATAAAGTTAAATAAATTTATAATTTACTGTCTGATGGAGAATATAATTATTGAGAGAGTATAATTATGTTGTTAAAAAAGTCAAAAAAATACTTTACAACATTATTTTTTAAAAATATAATTTATTCCATGATTAATAATTATGTCATTAAATATGTATGCTTTCCATGAAAGTTTTTTTTGTATATTATATATTTGGTTCAGATATATATATATATATATATATATATATATATATATATATATATATATATATATATATATATATATATAAAATTTGATATATTTCTAGTTTTTATACATAGAAAAATTAAAAATATACACTTGCTCGGATCAGCTGTAAAATGTTATTTGAATATATAAAACTTTGTTTTGTAAATAATTTACGTACAAACTTTTATATTGATAATTAAATTAATTAGCACAATGATTATCAAATAATAATTAGTGTGTAAAACTGAAATTTAGAATAACTTATTAACTTGTAAAAAAATGCTATGGGTACATATTTGTTGCTTGAATAAATATAAAATGATCCAAATGAGATTGAAGAGTTTAGGTATATATTTACTTGTTTACTATCATTTACTCTCCTTTAGTTTCATTTGGGCCACCGTATGTAATGTAATTAAAATAAGTCACAGTTTATATTAATGTATAAATATTTTAATCTGGTTGGTTAATTAAGGAAACTTTATTAAATAACTTGTTTATTTAAATTTTAGCAAAATTACTTATTTAAAACCATTAGACATCAAATAGTTTTTCTTCAGAATATATCTAAAATTAATTTTGTATTTTTGATTTTTTTAATTGACAAATAATACTTTTTTAAAATTATTTCGATGACATGTTTGAGAATTATGTAATTAGTGTTTCTTAGATTTAAAACATTATTTTTATCTACTATTTTATTATTTTATAGAAAAAGTACCAATAGTGTTCTTAATATTCCAATTTTCAATCATATATTTCGTAAAGAAAACTATAAAAGATTTTTTTATACTTTTGTAACATTATTATAATTTTAACATATGTGCATATTAGTAATGTATAAAATGTTAATGAATATAAAAAAAACCATTTCGTTAAAAAGCAATATTAATAATTACATCGTTTTATTTGATATTCGAATGTTTAAAAAAAACGTTCAATATTTTTGGATAATAATATATGTTTATAGTGAACGTGTGAGTAAATAGACTTATGTATATCTATTTTATGATAAATTCAATATAATTTATATTATAAATGAAATATTGATTTTACTGTCAGTATTTCATCATGAGAACAAATCAGTTGTGAGAATAATAATGCTATAGTCAGATGAATAGTGTATTAAGACGTGAGAATAGTTTTCAAAGCTGTATATCAATTGATTGATGTTACAAAATAAACTTGTATTTCCATAAACATGATTCATTTGAATTTCACACATATGAATTTAATTGAATTATTATATCGAATGACAGTAATAGATTTTATGGCTTTTTTTTATTAATTCTTTAATAAACAGTAATAAAATATTTAATAAATGAAATGAAATCTAAAATACTAAGTATTAATTAACGATAATATTTTTTAATCTATATAAATTTCGACGTTAATTAAAAATTGTCATTTGGAAATATTATTTAAATTTTACGAAAACGTGGTCTTATTTATTTGATATACATAAATGTGTAGTGGAGTTTATAATTTTACAAATATTATTTATCTGTATATATATATATATATATATATATATATATATATATATATATATATATCATGTTTTCTTCTATTAAAAATTTCAAATTTATATAAATGTTAAGATTATTAATTTTTTAAATATAAAATTCATTGTTTATTTTTGAAATCATTACGAGTATTATTTTTTTATTGGAGTCCACTAAATTATTTAATAATAGAATTGATAGACTTCTATGGATGCCATATAAAAATTGAAGATAATTTTTTTTCTATTTATAAGATATTGGGGAAACAAGTATAAATAGATTTCAATATATAAAATATTTCATATTTAATAGATGCATTCAGTTAATTTATTCTGTTATCTATTTAATTGAAAAATTAATTGGGGAAATTATACTAATATTAATTTACAGAATTCTAACATATTTTCCAAAAAATGAATATTTTTGATTTGTGTATAGTGAAAAAAGTCATTTGAGAGCTTAATTCCATACCTTGTTATTATGCTATTCTTTATATATATATATATATATATATATATATATATATATATATATATATATATATATATATATATTTAACGAAATATGTAATATAAAATTAATAATTATTTTATTACAATAATTTATGTAAAATAGTTACACATATTTCTTTTAATAAAAAATATTAAGTACAAGTGTATTTTAAAAGAGAAATATTTTTAAAATAGTTGTCAAAAATAGCATAATTTTGTAAAACTGTTATAAAAAGAATTTTTGTGATAATTCGAGTGAATAAAAAGTAAATGTATTATTTTATAAGATGTGATGTTATTTACAAAAAGTATATAATATTTATAAAGTAAATATAAACACTGTGCGTATAAGTGATATATTCCCATTGGTTTCGATTGTTATTTCGTTTTCAAAAAAGAATCAAACCCATTTCACGGATCACGCAACTAATTTAACTAACCGACGAAAAGAAATCCCATGACTGTTCTTGAGAAAACTGTCGGATGAATCTCAAGAGATATGAACGGAAAAAACATGATTTCGTTTTCGACGATTCACAGAGTTCTGTCTATAAATGTAGAGCTTTATGTACCAAATATAGATATACATCTATAAAAATGTATATGTGCATGTACATATGATATGTATGTCGAACGTACGTATGTCTGACAATTCATACCTCTTTCGTACAGGAATACCAAGACAGAACCGATAGTTGTATAGATAGATGAAAACATGGCGAAAGCTCTAGAATATTTATACAATATATGTGAACAAAAAATCAATATCTACTTATGTATAAACGAATATACATTCATATTTATATATATATATATATATATATACACACACACACATACACACACACTGATAAATGGATTTATTTATATATGTTTCGTATATTTTCATATTTTTCTGATTTAATGTATAAAGCGAAATCACAGTGTTGTTTGTTACATTAGTCAAATTTAGTACATAAATGTAGATTTTTTATTTCAATACATAAGTTGAAGCATATTCTAGATGTAAGATTTTGTCATGACTATTTTTCTACGCCTTTTTATAATAAAAGAAGTGAAAAAATAAATATAACGATTTCGAATAAGACGCCTAAAACGTATTTTATATTAATAATTTAAAACAATATATATTTTTTGAGAACGTTAGTACTGTAATGAAGGTTTAGTGAAAAAATGTATGAGATGCATTTTAAATAATTTTGTTTATCACGTAATGTTGATGAATAACTGCAGTTAGCTATATTTTGATTGATTTTTTTCATTATCATAACGGTAATTTAAATATTCAATACTTTGTTTTTATTTTAAAAATTAAAAAAAAATTTTTTTCAATTAAATATTAATGGAAACTAAAATTTCATAGTTTCATTTATTACTTATTGATGATAAAAAAAATATTTCATTGATTTGTTATATTTTAAGATATTTAAATTGTTCACTTATTATAAGTTTATTTGATTTATCTAACTACACATAAATTATATATATATATATATATATATATATATATATATATATATATATATATAAATGAACATAATAAAAGTAATTGAAAATTAATAATTACTTAAGAATGTTATTATTAACATATTTTCATTTTAAATATATTTTATAATAATTTTTGAATTTTTCAAGTGGTTATTTAATATTATATTAAATAATAATTTATAATTAGTTTTTATAATCTTAACAGATATAATTATGTAATTTTTTTATTACAAATTTTTAGTTTTTGTATTGAACATAATTTTATTGTTATATATATTTGATAATCGTAGTTATCAACAATTTCAAATATAACAATAATAATAGAAACTATTTTCAAAATTGAAAAAATAAATTCTATTTTACTGTGTCGAATATATTTTTTTGAGAATTGTTTTTTTTAATATGAATATTATTTATATATATATATATATTTATTTATTTAACCCATAAAAATAATTAAATTCTCTCCTCTCTCTCTCTCTCTCTCTCTCTCTATATATATATATATATATTAAATAATATAATTTTAATCAAAGAATTCTATTACTATTGAATTCAATTATAAATAAAATGAGAAACCGATACTTTATTTTCACACATATTGTCACAAATAGTGAGTTTTCAACAAATCTACCGTACTTAATAAAAAATGTATATCAGTTAAGGTATCCAACCCTGTACGTTTACAAAATCTCACTTTATCTACGGAAACCATTCATCATTCAGCCTTATCTCACCTTTCTGCTTATTTTTTGTACCTTTTTGATTTAGGTATTCCGAATAGGTGAATTGGTGTTAACCCTGAAAGGAAATATTTTCATGTTGGGATGAAATGTCACTTTTTAAGCCGCTAACATGAATTTTTATTTTTTATATGTTTTTCAATACATCATTGTCAGCCATGTTTACTTACGGAAATTGTTCACAAAGTTACATTATAACCTTTTTTTATAATTTTAGTAAAGTAGTTTTTTAATATGTACATTCGTATATATATATATATATAATTTAAGATAACTATAAAAGAAAAAAACTGTATTGTAAAAGTTAGAAAAGTAAAAAATGAATTAGTCATTTTAGTAATTTTTTTATTTATTAAATTATTATAAGTGCTCAATTATAAAATACCTAAAAAATTAAATAATTCAGAAATAAAAAAAAACAATTTGGAGATTAATATTATTTAAAACAATAACATTTTATTTAAATTGTCAGTATTTTTTTAAAAAATCAGATATTCCACTGTCTGTATATACATGTTTAAGAATAAATGTTTGAGCTTTGTTTTTAATTAAAATGTAGGTAAAATGATAAAAAAATATTTAAAAATATATTTGACACCAAAATATAAACTCCATTAATGGATTCTATAAATAAACCATTTTTTAAAATATATTATATTTTTGCAATGTTTTAAATAATATCATATTTGTTTTAAAAAGAAATGTATACACAAAATCAAACCGTAACTGTATATTCTGTGTTGTTTCTACAATGAATTATTTTATATTATATAATTATACAGTACTTTAATGACGTTTTCAGTAAACAATATATGATAATATAATATTTTTGTATATTTTAAAAACAGTACTTTATAAAAATATAAGAATCAAATTATTACTCTTTATAAATGATTTAATTACCATTAAAAAGTAAATAAACAATATTGATAAAATATTGTCATTTTTTTATAATTTTATGAAATAAATATTGATGTGAAATTTTATTAGTTTTCCAAGTAGCATTTTTTCTATTTCGATTAAAATTGTACTCCGATTTATTAATATTTATCAGTATTTATATATAGAAAAATAATAAAGGTACAATTTGTTTTGGAACTATGTCGATTAATATTCACATAAATGAACTATCACCCTACCACCACAACTATTAAAAAGTGTTCAACAATTATTTATTGGTCACTTTCTTTTTTTTTAAGTTGATGCGTATTTCGATGGAAATGTCGTCATCATCAGAGCAATGCGTTATAAAATGTAGATAAATATTATAACACAGCGTTTTGATAATAATGGATGTATATCAGTTTTGTAAACAAAGAAGGTAAACAATAAATAACTATTGAACACTTTTTCAATATCTTGCAGTATTAGGGTGATACTTCATTTATGTAAAAATAAAGTAAAATTTTAAAATCTTTTTATAAGCAGTTTTGAAATTTTTTATTAATAGAACTATTTAATATTAACAATCAATAAAAATTAAGAAGTTTTTTTATAACGAATCAAATTTCAACACTTTTTTTAAAAATTAATATTACACGTATTATTAAAAATTAATTGAAAAACAATAATTACGTTTGTGAAGAATTTATTTATTTTTCTGTCCAAGACTTTATTATGAAATTGAAAGAATATGAACAATATGAGCGTATATTAATTCTAGCTATTTGAACAATTTTCTTCAAAGAAAAAAAATAAAAGATGAATTATTGAAATGTTATCTTATTAAAATAAATTGTTTTTTAGCAAAACCAGAAAAAATGTTGAATTATTCACAATCTCTGCCAACTGATACCGTTTTTTTTTTATTTGTGACTACCTAAATATTTCAAATTCCATATTGCGAAACTTATTTGCTTTCTTTCATATTTTCCATGTCATTTTAAAAATATAATCTAAAAATGTAAACTAGATATAAAAACGTATCACATAAAATTAACATTGTTTTCTAAGAAAATACGTTGCTTCTATTTAAAATTATTAAACAGGAAAATAGAATATATAAATCTAAATTCAAAGAAATTTGTGTTAGAGAAACTGATCTCTTATAACTTATTATTGGTGTGTGTGTGTGTATGTGTTGACTGAGTAAACATTTTCAATCTTTATATTTTTTTAATAAATGTATAAAATTAAAAATAAAAAAAATAATTCATTTATTGAATAAGAATGTTTGAAATTATAAGAAAATGAATATAAATAAAATGCTAAGTTTTTAATAAATTTGTATTTTACAATAAGTAAAATACTTATATTGTAGTATAATAAATAGTAAATCAGTTGTATTATGGTATATCATAAATAATTATTAATTAATAATTAAATAACTGGTACATGTATATTGAAAAATTGTGACTATTACGTTTCCTAATATACCAATTTTAATTATATTTATGTACAAAAGTTTAAGAATTCAATTATATTTTAAAATTTTTCGAAAAGAATTGAAAAAGTTCGATCGAATCATTTAAGTTGAAAAAATTCTGTGAAAAAAATATTTATTTTGAAGTGTATCATTAGATGTTAAGTACGTATACACACACACACACGCATATATATATATATATATTTTTTTTCTTAGTATTTAAATGTAAATCATTATTGTGTGATATACGAGTATGATTTGTTGAAAAGTATTTATTGATATACTTTTTTCATATAATTCAAAATATTTACAATAATGTGAAACGGAAAATTGTAATGGCTGTTGTCAAAAAAATAATTTGTTTTGTATACTTATATCTTTCAAATGAAAAATTATTAATAGGTTGTTTACTACTTTATATAAAAAATATGATTTTTCAAAGACAAAATGATGTTTTGATTAATGTAACTAAAGAAAGCTATTAAAATAAATGTAAATAAAATTATTTGTTTTAAAATTTTCATATACAAATATAATTAATAACTTTTTGAATTATTTGGTCAATTACATATTTTATCACAAGATAAAAGAAGCAATTATTTTTTTAAAATTTTTATTTAGGTGTAATAGTACATTTTTATTTTATAGAGTAATTAATTTACCTATGTTTCCAAAAAAGTATTCCTTTAGTTAATTTTCGACACAAGGAAATAATTTAAAATAATGAAGTTTTATCGATACGGAGGGTATTTATTCATTATTTTGATATTATTTAGTAGCCATTTTTTTTAAAAAAAATATAAAAACTGATCATTCAAAATCATAATTTCGTTATAGTTAATATTGGTTTATTGGTATTAAATGACTACTTGACATATTGAAAATATGTATATGCATCTTTTTGATACATATATTTGGAAAATATTTTACATATTTCATTTAAAATGTATTTTATATTGACTAAACGTTAATAAAGCTTTACATTAATATGCAAAGCTTATATATAACCTAATGGTTATACAAAAAGTTTATTCTGTTTTATTGCTGTTCGGTAAAATTCACAGAGTACTGTTAATATATTCATCGTATAGAATTGATATTTGTCCCAGTCTATTACTTAACTGTGAAGGCAATATATGTATATTTTTTTTGTGAAGGTATTTTTATAAACTGTTTTCAACATTTAAAACTTAGTAACGATAAATTGTATTTCCATCATATAATAACATACGAATTTAAAAAAGGAGACAATGCAGCTATTGATGTGAAAAATATATTTAAAATATATGATAAAGGTACTGTAGCCAAAATAATCTTCGGAGTGATTCCCTAATTTTCTTTCGGGAAATTTCAGTTTCTATAATTATTCACGTTTCATAATTTTCATGACAATAACAAAAAATAGTTTTTTTTTAAAAAAAGTACAATTATTGAGAATACTGAAATCAATAGTACAAGACTATCTGTAGGAAATGAGTATATTAAGCTAGTATGATGTATTTGTATAGAGCCATCATCTTTTTTCTGCGAAAAATTATTAATAAAGTGTCTGGATATGAATTGTTGGTAGGAACAAAAATGATCGATTTCTTAGTTTTATTTACAAGCGATGAAAAATAGATATTGTACAATAATGTGGAGAAAAAAAAAGAATCTGTCTAAACCTGGAGAATATACTTATATTTTCTTAAAATTTGGGTTATATCAAAAAAAAACTATGTTTTGTGTTCAATGAAATTGTAAAAGTTGAAAGGAACAAATCTGGGTTATTAAGGAGCACTTAGATTAGATATTCACATCAAAATCCGATAAATTCTCCAGAAATAACATTGATAACCTGCTATCACGATGGAGAGTGATAATCAAAAATAACTGAAAGTACATGATTAGAAATAAAACAGCTGTAAAAATATATACAGATTTATTTTAAAAGCTTAGATTATCTAATATTATTTAGTTAATATAGATATCGAGTATTTAATTATTGATAAATAAGATAATTAGTAGTTTATTCTATTAATTAATAAGTAATGATATTTATTTTATTTTAAGAAATATTTCATGAGTATTTACAAAATAATCATACTTATAGAATTAATAAAAAGGCAAAGTAGTAAAAATTAAATAATAAAAATAATGTATGAGCATATGTTAAAACTAATATATATTTTTTATGTATATATTTTTCATAAAATCAAATTATGTATATATATATATATATATATATATATATATATATAAATAATTCAAAACATGTATATATGTATATTTGAAAGTATGGGTAGAATTGAAACGACATAGATATTGACCCTAAATATCCTTTTGCTAAATACAATTCGATATACACAAAGTGGATTCGTGTAATATGGTATGTTTTCAGAACGCTCCGCTATGCTGTGGGGAAACCAAGTGTATATATTTAATATGTGTATATGGCATGTGTATGTGGGAAAGTTTATTTATATGAATACAAGTAAAATCATTCCTTCCACGTAACGTAAACATATCAAACGAAGTAAAAATATTTGTAATAATGATTTCTCGGAACTCTAATTGCAGAGAAAAAACTTTTAATATTTCTTATTCTCAAAGAGAAACATTTTTCCTGTTGGAATTTATTTTTTCTGTTGCCTTTCTTACGTTTAATATAGATTTTTTCATAAGTCTTTGACAAGATGAATGTTTTTTTTTCTTTTATATAATTCTGTTTGATTTTCAGTATTTGTATTTAGATTTGTTTCGTATCGTAAACGAATATCAAATTCTTCGAATTGCTCAGCTTGTAAACAAAGAAAATTTGAACTGACGTTACATTTTTGTTACAAATATAAGATGACAAAATTAATATGAGTTTCTAAGTTAAATAACGTTGAAAAGTTATTGACGATATCTATAGGTATTTCATTAAATTAAAAAGTTGTTTCATATTTAGAGTAATAAAAATTATTTTGTTTGTAGTTTTTAAAATGAGATTTAATATATTTACATTATTCAGTTTTATGAATTATAGAATAGAAAATATACATTAAAAATAAACTGTCTTTTAATTTATTATTAGTAATTATTAAAATATTAAATATTAAATGAAAAAAAAGGACACATCCTTTTTTATCTTAATATATATTATATATAATATAAATTAAATATTTAAAAGTTTTGAAAGTAACCCTTAAGTAATTTAATATTTAAAATAATTTGATTCTTTTTTTATTTAATTTTTTACAACTAAGTTTAGTATTTATATAATTCTTAGGTAGATTTCTAAACACTTTTTTCTTAAATATTAAATATATATTTAGGTCTACTGAACACATTAGTGTTGAAAACAGTTGTTAAGATTCATTAAGAAGAGAAAATAGTGTTTTATCAAAGGAACTAAATTCATATCTTATATTTATTTATATGTTTAAATGAAAAAAAATATTATTAGACTTTTAATTTTTTATTAATACAAGCTTTATAAATTTAATTAGTAAAGAAAAGTGAAAACAGTATAAATATTGAAATAAATTGCACTTTTCTATTTATTTATGTTTCTCTTAATATTTATATAAATGGATTTCATCAAAAAATAATCAAAAACATATAAATGAATTATAATACATACTGAAATATTTTTATCAGGTTTAAAAATTTGTTTAAGAAAAAATTGAAAATATTTCGTTATTAAAATTATATTAAACAATGTATTTTAAGATAATTTATATAAAAAATCAAACTCAAACTCATTATTAATTAAACTTTTTTTTTAAAAAAAAATATAAAGTAGTTGTAATTATTCTAAGATTAGTATTTTGTAGGTAAAATGTAAATATTTCAATAATAGTGTTATAATAATAATTTTTATCTCTTGATTATTTTTGTATATCAAAGGTACAGGCAGTACTGCAACTAAGATCGAATTAAAAAGAATCGTCGCTGTACGTTCCACATTTAAGTGTAAAATGACTTATGAATGAACTGGATTCCAACATTCCAATGGTTCGATGTTGCCGGAATTTATTTAAATCTAATCACAATGTAATATACATTGTGTTCGAATTTAATATAATCTTGTCCAATCTAACCTCATTGTTTCATCTTGTCTGATAATTTCCGCGCGCACATCGTAAACAATAACTAATCAATGACGTTGTCGTGTTATCAAAAGAGCGCCATGTTTTGAATTTGATTCAATTACAACGCGTGCACAGCGTACATGACCGTATTTCTGTATGGATGTGTTGAGCGTGTTCTCCAACAATTCACTAGCTTCGTTTATCTGATATCGTGGCCATTACGCCGAATAATTTACTTAATGGGATTTCTCAATACGGGAGTCATCATGAAAGCTTTTTCGATAGTTCAACGCATAATTGGTGTTAAATTTACTCGTGCGTCCCGCTAAATGTGCAATTTCTGAACACAACATGTCGTTCTGCAATATATAGGTGATGATATTTAATGAGGTCGTTATATTCTGTGCTGTGTCGGTTGACTGAACGAACCTGGGATTATAAGCTGAAAAGTTCTGTGTAATGTAGTGTAAGTCCAATGCGTGAATACTCGGTAACACTACAAAGTTGGTAAAAGAAAAAGAGATTATGAATATTTTTTATGACTTGAAAAAAACTTTATACAGAATAAATGAACAATGTTCAATAATTATTGGAAGTGTTTAAAAAGTATATATTTTATATGATTTTAAAATATATTGTAAGTGCAGATAAAATAATTAGAGATTAAAATATTTATTGATAATTGTCATAAAAAGTTTTATATATTATATATTCATTCTCTTATTAAAATTAAACAAAACTTATTTCATTTATCATAAAAATAGATTATATTTATTGATCAGTATATATATACAAATAAGTTTGCCTTTTTAAATTTTTTCCTATTACTAGAAACTTTAAAATTGTGTAGATATTAAGATAAATTATTAACTGAACGAACCTGGGATTATAAGCTGAAAAGTTCTGTGTAATGTAGTGTAAGTCGAATGCGTGAATATTCGGTAACACTACAAAATTGGAACAACCCTCGTATATTTAAGATAAATTATTAAATATACGAGGGTTGATTGATAAATATGGTAAAAAAGTAAGAAAAACTAAATTGAAAAATTTAATTAAATTAATTAATTAATTAAATTAAACAATAAATAAATTTACCATACTTATCAAATGACCCTCATATGCTATTTTATTCAATAATTCATTATTTGAATTATAAAAAATACTTTGCATCAATGTATATTTTTATTAGTAATTATTGTTTTTACTGTACTTTTCTTTTTTTAAAATTAAAGAATATATACTAATTATTATTTTCTTGGTAGTCAATATTAGGGGTTTTTAATTAGGTATGGTCTTTACAGAGTATTTTTTATTTATTTATAGATTGAGTGTCGAATGATTTTATTATTTTTAAAGATATTGTTCTATATATTAGAGAGAATATAAATCATATAAAATAATATATTCTTATTGGCGAATAAATTGTAAAAGTTCGATAAATAAAAAAAACATAAAAATATTACGTATTTTTCAAATTTATTCATTTTATACTTCATATTTTTTAGATAAAATATGACTTTCTTGTTCAGATTTCACTGACATGTTAAAGCTTATAAAAGTTACGACTTAAGAATAAAACTTATTATTTTAAAATGACATTACGTTTATGATTTTTCATAGTAAAACGAAATAAGCACTTTTATTATCAACATTATATTTGTCATAACAGTGAAATTTTATTAGTAGTTTTTATTATATATAAAAAAATGTTGAGAATTATTAATTAATAATTTCTGTCGATAATTAATTGATGAAAACTATAAATGTGTAAAAATATAACGATTCTTCTAAATATAAATATTTATAAACATATAAAATAATCAATATACTTAAAGTAAAATTCTTTACTTTGAACAAAAAGCAAATAATCATAATAAATTTTTAAAATTTTTAATTGTAGAATTAAATGATTATATTTTTCAAATCTTGTGTTCTTTTAGTAATCTGTAAATTAGAAAAGGTTAAACAAACGTTAACAACGATTAAATATTTATACATATGTGAAAAAGAAAAGCATTATAAAGATATGAAACCAATAATAAAAAATATGTTCTACTTGTAAGTGTACTATATTTTTTAAATTAAAATATAACAAATAATAACGATTTAAAAATTTTAATTGACGTGCAAATATATATATATATATATATATATATATATATATATATATATATATCTTAAAATATGAGAAAAATGATACACTTTAAAAAGTAACAAAAAATAATATTAAAAATATTTTGTGACATTATTATATAAATTTATTATATAAACAAATATTTTAGATTATTAGGAAATTGACGTAGTTATTTTTATAATTAAAGAAAATAAAAGTAACATAAACAATTATTCGCCAATTAGTTAAGTCATTCAAGCGTATAAAGTAATGAAACGTGTAATTAATGACTCTATAAAGCAATATTGCGAGTTGAAAAATATTTTTTTAAATATTAATACAAGTTTAAATAACAATACTGTTTTATATTATATAAATTTCGACTGATTAAACTAATTAAATATTTTCTGAATTGCCAATATAGTAAATCAAATACATTTTATTTTTTCTGATGTTTTAAGGATTTTAACAAAAGTACCTTTAGTTATCAATAAATAATTCTGTTCATATAATATATGAAATAATTATATATATTCGTAATTTCTTCATTAAATTTATTGTTTATTATAATTTTTGGTTGAGGTTAGTATATTATTAAGACTCATAACAAATCTCATGAAAATCCAAAGTTAAATAAAAAATTACTAATAATTTTATTTATATAATAAAATAAAAACTAAACTGTTTTCAATGAAATAGTTATTAAAGTACAATATTAATATACGGAATTTTCTATTATAAAAAAATTCAATAGATGCAGAATGATTTCATATTTCACTTTAAATAGATGTTTAAGATTGGATAGTCTAAGTAAAATAGCTATAGTAATGGTAAGAGCTCGACGAGGAAAGTTTAAAAGGAAGAGAACGTACTACTTTATACATTTAATTTATTTGATTGAGATTATGAAAGCAGTTTTATCAAAGGATATTTTTTTGATAAAAATAAAAATTATACACTAAAATTAGAGTAGAAAATTGATTTGTGAGTATTAAATATTTTATATTGGTATAAGTGTTTGAAATTTTTATATCAAAATGACTACCTTTTTCAATTAAAGTTTTTTCAACAAATTTATAAATGATGTTAGTGAAAATATTAAGCTTTATTCTTTGTTGAAATTCCCATAGCTTAATTGATTTTATTCAACAAATATATTTCATATATATATATATATATATATATATATATATATATATATATATATATATAAAGAATAATAAAAATATTTGTGTAGTTTTCTTAAGTTACAGATTATTTTTAAATCACAATTATATAAAACAACATTTTTGCTATTAAAAAGATTACAAAATTTTTGGAATACTTTTTCAAGCATAAAAATATATAATAATATGTGGACGATATACTAAATACCAAAATATTAAATAAAGTTATAATTTTATAAAGGCAAAAAGTATCAATAACGTTGAGTAGATATTTGTTTGGAAAAAAGTGTGTTGTTGAGTTGACAAAAAAATTTTTTTTCTTTTAAGAAATCAAAAACCTATTACATAATTTAATATCCTGCTTTTGTAAAAAAATAATATTAGTATAGATATATTGTATCTAATTATATAATTTTAATTCGTAAATAATAGATTACCTTTTTTTACTTTTGTGATTCTTTCTTTATTTTTGTTTATTGTATATTGGCACAAACAATAGATTTTTAGTTATATATATATATATTAAAAAACACATTTATTACAAACAGAAATTTGACATATCATCAAAATCTAACTATTGTAAATTTTAATTGATTAGAAATCTTTTTTAAAAGAGTAAATTGTTAAATGATAATTTATAAATTAAATTATTACAAGACATAACTAAAATATTAAAAAAATATTTAAAGAAAATGATATATACAATTTTGGAATAAATTATCAAGTTCTTAAACATTTTTTAAGTTATTACATTGATTATAATAATAATAAATATACCACGTTGTTATTAATAACTACAATATATTAATAAAAGAAATCTTTAAATTAGAGAGCAAAATAATATTATTTTCTGAAAATAGAAACGATAAGATAAAATATATTTTCCCTTAGCAAAAAAAAAACATTTTTTTTCTCTCTTAAATAATATATTACATATGTTTTTTCCATCACATCGTAATAGTATAAGAGTAAAAAAAATATGTTGTATTGTTCATTATTTTTATATCTCCGATTTCGACATCTACAGTTTTATCAACTTTTTTTGCAAACTGTAATTTTGTTAATGATTGGTTCTCTAAATTTAATTGGTGACCAGTTTTATTCTAGTAATTATCAAAATAATCACCTAAAAATTACTTCAGTGATAATATATATCTAAAAATCAATTTAAGTAAAAGAAATACAGAACGTTTAAATTGAATATTGTGAAAGAGATATTTTTTTATTATGATATTTGGTATGAAGTTTTTAGAGTTAATGAAAAATATTGATTTTTATAACATGGCCATTAAAATGAATGAATCTAAAAAGATTTCAAAAAGGCAACAAGATGAATATTTTATGAGAAAATGAAACAAAGGTTGACAGGTGTGGAAAAAATTGCGAATAAATAAAATATAAAAGAAAGACAATGGAAATATAGAAAATAACACATAAATATTGAAAAACACAAAAATACAGTAAATTCATTTAAGTATTTAACCTCTATTTTATTTATAATAGAATATTATCAAGATAAGTTTATTAAAATTTCATAGTAGTACTTGAATAGAAATTATTTAAATATCATTCAATATAATCAGTTAAAAAATATTCTATAATAAAATTGAAAGAGTTTTTTATAAAGCTGAGAAAATCAATAATTTGTGAACATTTCGATAGTACTTTGAGAATGTATTTATTTTTTTAATAAATAATTAAATATATATATATATATATATATATATATATAATCCGTCTCTTTCTATTAACTACTGGATAAAAACCTATCTAATAACGTTCACTTCACATCGACGAATTTTCTCAAGTTTTTATCACAATTAGTTCGAAGACTCTTCTTGAGGATTTATATATTTCTAAATTCTCAATTAACAATTTTTGTTATTTATTGTCTGTCTTCACTTCTTACTAAATAACCGATCTGTTTCTATTTTTAGCTTTTATTTTTTGTAGCATGTACGTAACTTTAGTTTTCTTTCGAATACATATACTCGTTTTTCTTCTTAACTCTACAGCTTTCCTAACGCATTTTCCATGCTTCTCTTTGATGTCTGAAGTTTCTAAATTATTAAATTTAGGTTTAATTATCATAATACGTACTACTACTACTACTTTTTGACACTGCAATTCTTATAGGTTCTGGATTTTTCTTATAATATTAGCTCAGTAGTTTTTCTTGCCAGAATTCCATGATAGTTTTGTTTTTTTACAAGATGAAGTTGTCAGTTAAATACCCAGTTCTTAACTTATGTGACACCTTAAATATATATATATATATATATATATATATTTATATGTGTGTATGTATGTATGTAAAATTTATTAGAATGTAAATCAATTTTAACAATATGAATCAATATAAGTGGCCCAAACGAAACCGAACGATGGTAAAGACTAGTAAGGAAGTAAATATGTATCTAAACCCTTCAGTAATATTTGGGTCCTATATTTATATACTATTATTACACAAGATGGATTTTAATGAATATCAAAATGTTATTTTGTATAATTATAGTATTTCTTAATAACCAAGTTTGCTATATGTATGTAAATTTAGTTTACTTAAAATTATCTCTTAATTAGATAACTTTCTAGTACGAATAATACGTTTAGGTTGAAGTATATCTCCTTTTCCAGACTATCATTACAAATTTCGCATATGCTACTACACTAGCTTAATTTACTTCTAATTACTATTTAATAGAAACATGTAATGATAATTCTTTACATTAGTTATAATTTTATTTTATTTATTATTTTACTTGTACCATTTAACATGACAAATAAATAATAATTTTATGCTACATGAAATCTAAGTTGAAATCCTTCATTTTTTTATAATTTATTAAAACCCAAAAATGTGGTTTTAATATTCAATATAGTTTTTTGTATTTTAATTTTTTAACTCATTTAATAAATATATATTTCAACTGATCTATTAAGACTTATAGATCTATTTTCTTAATTTTTAATTATATATGTAATATATTTTTTTAAAAAAGAGTTCATAATTATACTTGTGTAAAAATTATATTGACTATATATTATATAAGCAATTAATATTATATTTTTAGTTCGTTGCAAAATATTTGGTTAATTGTAAATTATTTTTTTTAAAAAAAACACAAAATTGTTTAAAAATGAATAGCCTTAAGAAATTAAAATTTAATTAAAATAGAAAATTATTGAAATATTTTTCTTTATTACAACTTTTAAAAGACAATTTGAAATTATTCATTATATAATATTGTAGTTAGTTCATTTAATATATTTATATATTTTTTAATAAATCAGATATATACACACAAATTCATACAAACGTATATATATATATATATATATATATATATATATATATATATATATATATATATATATATATAATTCTACAATAATATTACATATAGTTTATAAGAAATGTAATTAAAAAAAAGTAGACAGAATACTAAATACATTACATAACTGGATTTAATTTATCAAAATAGAATTGGCCCGTTGTCTCTTTTTATAAAATATTAATAGTGTCTGTTTAGACTTTTATAGAATTGATGATAGAAATTTAGAACCAAATATGAAAGAAAGAGAATATTAAAAAGTGGAGCTGTCGAAGGGAATACTTGGGAGCACAATATATTTTTAAATTAATAATTTAGAATAGGCGTACTTGATAGAGATGAAATTATGTCGCATGTTTGTTAGTAATTATATATTTTAATATACTCTTAATTAAAAGAATTTAATTGAAGTGTTTATTATATATTTGTGTATTACATGCTTTTGTTGGTATTATTTATATATATATATATATATATATATATATATATACATATATTTAAATTTTATCATATAAAAGTTTTGTTCGCTTTTAAATAAACACTTTTGAATATTCATTCACATGTAATGAAATACAATTTGAATTCGTTTTTTTTTAAAAAAATATGTTACAGTATTAAATATATAAAATGAATAATACAAAAAAAATGTAAATTTAAAAAGTAGGGTTTTTCTAGAATTTATTTACTTTTTCAATTATTTTAAGAAATAAATTTCATATGATATAATCATTTGGCCAATAAAATACTTTTGTTTATTATTTATATAATTTTTAATTATTAAATAAAAAATAAAATTCTAAGATAAAAAAATATAATTAACGAATTTAAAATATATTTTATGTAAAAATATTAATATCCTAATGCAAAACATGTCTGTTATTTATGTACTGCATATGCTTGTTACGAAATGTATGAAAATGAAAGTACATTTCTAAAAAAATATTTGAATATTGAATAACATACATATATACAATCTTTTTTTGTATATGTGTACATTAAAATATCGATTTAGTAACATTAAAAAAATATGATGAATGAAGATGAAATTCATGAATTTACTCTACAGAGATTTTTTTAATACCATTAGCAGGAATGACGTAGCTTTGCATAATCTCTTGTACCATTTATCTTGATTATTATCAAATATATTTTTGACACGTGAAAAAAAACACACAGGTAAAAGAAATTTGAATATAGAGTAATTCTATTTTTACAAAAGAAAAATTTATTGTACGCAGTAAGCCTTTTAATGATTCGAAATTTTACTTGAGAATAATGCTTTAAACAATAGGCAACGTTTCTGTCTAAGTGTATTAATAAGTTTTGTTATTTATAACAGTGGTATTAAAAAATATTGTAAGTAAAAGGTCACATACTATAAATATATAAAGATTTTTTTAAGCATGTTTAACGTATATAAATTTTCATTTCTTAATTATTTCTATATAGAAAAATATGTTAAATTTAAATGAATCTTTAGCATACGTGTATGAATATGTAAAATATTTTTTTAATTACAAATTAGTTTTTTACATGTATATATATAATATTTTTATTCAAATGATATTTATATATTGATTAAATTGTTTTAAAATATAATTTCTACAATTTAACGAAGATGTTTGTTTCATTTTTATCAAAATTAATTATATAATTATATTTTCTCTATTTATTTTCCTTAAATGCTATATACTTATTCTTAATCATTATAATATAAAAGTCTGCTTATGAATTACTTTTTAATTCAAATGACGTATTAAATTTTTTATATTCTGCAAAAAGTACATGAAATTTTTCCCATTTAAAAAAGAACAGATCTTTTTTAATCATTTTATGTATCCATTGTTATAGACATTTCATATTTTTCATTAAAATACCGTGCGATTGAAATAGTATTAAGATGACAAAAATCTGTTATATTTTATTCCTTTATGTTAAGAGTTATTTCATTTTGATAGATTCTTCGAATTTTCTTCAAATTTAATAATATTGTTTGATATATATTAATTTCTATTTTTGGATATATTTACCTGAAAAAGTTTATTTATTTTATGTCAAGTTAAATATTTTCCTTTTATTATATTGAAATCGTTTAAACTATACTATAAAAAAATTAATCATTTATCGAAAAATATTACATACAAGTTAGAAAATCGAATTTATTTATTTTATGTAAGAGGTAGTAGAGACAAAAATAATACCATGCTCTTTGTGAATTTGAAATAAAATTATTATTGATTTTCTATAACATTAAATTGAATTATTTTAATAACACACTGTTTAAAACGTAGGCATGCTTTTTAATTAACAATATTGTTAATATATATCGGAACATATATATATATATATATATATATATATATATATATATATAATGAACTAGATGTGGAAAATGCATATTAACTATTATATAATCGAGACACTTGACCACGACACACATTACTGACGATATTGCAATTTCCGGGTAGTCTGAAAATTCATTTACATAAATTTGTAGTGTCCTGTTCAAGTTCGAAATAAAACACCTTATAATAATAATTCGTGCAAACGATGAAAAGAATACAACAGTTTTATTTTTCTTATCGCACGTTCATTAAACTAACAACGACCTGTACTTTTTGGAGTGCGTCGATTGCAAGAATTACCGAAACAAAATATCTAGAGGTCACGTTTGACAGCGGTCTGTCCTTCAAATACCGCAAGACCGAAACCACTCAAGGCTAATTTTGCAGCTAAAATTAAATGTCAAAGTTCTTATTGCGTGATAACATCAACAATCTTTTATAAATACTTGATTGTTCGGAATTGTTCTTTTATTAATATTTTATTTAATTTGTATTTTTTATTTGGACAATATGTTTCATTGAAAATAATTATATTTAATTGTTTAATAGAAAATTAGTGTTTTTAATAAATATTTTAATGCTTTCTATAACAAATTAAATCATCTTTGATTATAAAAAAAATTACAATTTAAGACCTTACTTAAGATAACTCAAATATTTTAAGTATGAGGATTGATATTAATATATTTTTTGTTACAATATAAGTAATACATATTTTCAAGTAAGAAGACGAACAATGAAATAGAATGTCGTCACAGCATGAATGTGTTTTAATGTACAATATTATTATATAAAGTGCACGCAAAGAAGTTATTTTAAAATGGTATCTAGATTAAAGCTCATTAGGTGTTCAAGACAATCGATGCCTTAATAGCTTAATAAATCAGATTCAATCTTACGACATAATGATCAATAGTTTTACGTTATAGTTATTTATTTCTATCTATTTTTATAATTACAATTAAAAAGTATATTATAAAAGAAATGAAATTAAAGTCACCTTAAAAATGAATATCTTACAATCAAATGAACTGGTATTCTATTTTTTTTTAAAAATTCCAGATGTTAAAATTATCTATACCATACATATGTTATCTTTTTATGTAAATATTTTTAGTTGTTGAGTAATTTGAATATAAAAAAAATGATTTATCACCTCTTTACATATTCATATTCATAATATTTTTTTTACCAATAATGTGCATTTAGCAATGTTTTTGAAAACAATGGTGATAGTTTACAGTGAATTTGTATCCATTGAAAATAAACATTTCCATTTAAATAATATATAATAAATTCAAATGTCAACAAAAAATTTCAAATCTCGAATAATAATTTCTTGAATATAAAAAATGTAATTTTTAATTTGAATTGAAATTTATACTTGCTATCATATGTTTTTGGAATAAATTATTGATTTATGATGAAAAATTTTAACGTTCGAATTTTTGATTATTGAACAAAAAAATTCGTTTAGAAAATTTTATAAGAAACTATTTTTTTCAAAATAAAATTTAAAAAATATAATTTCGATGCAAAATTTTATTTTTTAAATAAAAATATAATATCGTGAGGAATAACAAGTTACTTTTTAATATTAGGTTTACGGACGTTTCATGTATTGACGCATGAACAAAATCATACATTTTCTTTAAAAAAAATAACTTAAAAACTACAATTATATAATATTAACTTATAAATGAAACTATAAGATATACATTTATATAAAATTTATAATATTTAACATTATATAACATTACATTTATTCCGCGTATCTTTTACACATATATACTGGTAAAAAAATTATCAGTGTTATATTCCTGCCTTGATGTAAATATGATTCGGCTAACTTTAAAACTACAAAATCCGCCCAAAAGTGTTGAAGTTTGCGTTTCATCTTTACCCAGATTATGGAAACCATTTTTTAGATATTTTGAATTTACATCTACTGCCAACCAAAACTTTATACCAAATTTATGTGGTATATATTGCGTGAGTCTGCATCGGACTTTCGTAGGGAATAGTTGCTCGTCTATTGAAATATTTTCGTGAGGTTTATAACAGGATTGACTATTATGTATAAATTTGTTCCATATTTCAGATATCAATGTAAATTTATCTGTACGTAAACGTTCGGATCGTTTTGTTCTTTTATCAAATCATATGTATCGAAGAATTTGCGTAAATTAATCTCTAGGCATTGTCCTCGAGAAGAAAGCGGGTCCCCATTTCTTCGACCATAAATAAAAATCTTTAGTGACTTTGCTTCATATGCCTTTTCTGTATTAGAATTTTCCAATTAGCATTAATGCTTATTTCATGATTGCGTCAAATTGACCCGTACCGTAAAGATAGGTACACCACATACATAATTTCTAAATTAGAACGTTTTGAAGAAAATTAATTTTCCTATTTTATTTCCTCGTTAAATGAATAAAAGTCAGTACAAGTGGTAGAAGAAAAATGTAAACGGTTTCTGTAAATTCCCTCATGAAATTCGAAATGTGTCAAAATGACGCGTCCCGTAAACCTAGTGTTACTAACGGTATATAAAAATATTTTTGATCATATTCACTTAATTAAAACAGAGTACAAAATGTTTTTAAGTCTATAAATATTTTTAATTATTTAAAAATAATTTTTTAAGTATAAAAAATATAACTTTTAATTTGAATTCAAATTTTTTATTGGATGTGTCGTATATTTTGTGAATACAAGACAAATTTACGACGAAGAGTTTGAATCAAGCAATTGATGATCTACTATTGAAAAATTTCATAGAAGTCGTACATTTTTAATACTTGCTTTAAATTCAAAAAATAATTTATATTCTCATATTCTAAACAAACCTATAACAAAAGTTAAGCTCGTTTATGCGAAAACTAATTTATTTAACGAACAATGAATTCTTTACTAATGATTTTTGATAAATTTGGATATTATCGTTGTGTATTTGCAACACATAACTTAAAAATAACATTAAACAAAGTTTTTTTTCAATATTTATTAATAAATAATATTAGTAGTAAAATAATTAACAACAAATATTAGTTTTGTTAAAAACATTTTCTTTAATAAATAAAAGCGCTTTATTATAAATTATTCACAATTTATCTCTATTTGTAATTAATTAACAATGTTATATATATATATATATATATATATTTAATTCATAAATAAACTCTAAATAATTGTATCATATTGACGGATCGTGATGAATGCGTTTAAATTAAAATTAAATTATACATATTTATCTATAGTTGTTTAAATCAATTTTAAATTTCAACACAAATATTATTTATAGAATGATTTAATATATAATAATCAGTATCAAATATCTATAGAAATCATTTTTTCATCTATTTTTCATGAAATGTTTTAAAATTAAAAATGAACAAAAATATTTGTAATATTAATATGTGTTCTTTTTTAAAAATTCAAGGCAGAAATGTAAATTAAAACAGACAAATAGTAATAAAAAATTACAAAATATTTTTTTGTACAAAAATATTTATAAATTGCGATAGAATATAAAAATATGTAATATATACAATAAGTACAAAAATTGTAAAATAAAATTATAAAATTTCTAAAAACTATAATTATCTTATTATATTTTACATATTGGTAAGTTAATATAAGTTTGTATGGAATAAAATTTCACCTAATTTAATATTTTTTTTATAAAAGAAAACCTACTGAATATTAAATGAGTTTTATTAATTTTTACAAGTTTATACCAGGTAAATCTCAACTTATTTTCATAAATATATAAAATGTTCAATATTTCATTAAAATATTTCTACACTGAAACAATTTATTATAAAGTTTATATTGAAACTAGGAAAAAAGATGACAAAAACTTGAAAATACTGAAAATAATTAATTCGCTTAACATTAATTAATTTCATATCAAATTGATTCAAATCTTTTCCAATGTCTAACAAGAAAATTAATTTTCGAACGAATTTCAAACGGTAAGTATAATATATAGGTCACCTGAGTACCTTTCGATCGTCGACTCGAGAATATAACGAGGGAAAATAGAACAAAGCGAACTGTACTTTTTTATGAAAACAACAAAGAATAGATAGCTTTTCCGGATGGCTTAATGAAAGCACTCTTAATTGCTTCGAGTATTTAGAGATTGTAAATGTTCTTCGAATTATCCAACATTACCATGTATCCATTCAATGGAAACAATTTTATGTTCTATTATTATTGTTACATTTGTTTGTTTGTTTACTAAATTTGTTTAATTTCAAAGTGCTCTCAATATACAATAGCTCTTGGCTTTGTCTGTCGCCATATTTATAAGTATTTTGTTACATAAATTAATTAAATTCGTCAGGAATATATTTCATAAATTCCATTATATATACTTAATTATATATACTAAATTCTATTATATAGACTATAACAATTAAAGTACTTCTCGTGTATTGAAATATATATATATATATATATATATTGTATATATATATATATATATTTATATATATATATATATATATATATATATATATATATATATATATATATATATATTTATATAATAAATCGATCAATAAAATAAACAAAGATATTTTTATCAAATTAGTTCAAAATGTTATTGGACGAAAGTTTATTGAAATTATTTTAATCGTTTATTAATGACACAATGTCATATTTTTTAAAAAATAATAAAAATTGACTATTTTACTAAATGAAATTATTTTCATTAAAGATACATTTATTTGTTATAAAATATATCTATAAGACGACGACGTTTAATATCCGAATAATTCACAAAAACACTTATTTGAAATCATTTATAAAAATACAATTTAAATTGTTTTATGTATTTCATATCGTATAATAGACAGATTTTTTTCAAACACATTATATTAATTGACAATAATATTGTTATTCGAACCAGATTCATTATTTAAAGTAAATAATGTGTTCGTATAATCACTAGTGTCAATTATAAATATTTTATAAAAAATATGTTATATGTCATATAGAATATTTTATTGAATATAGAAATATCAATGTTCATAGTGATTACTGGAAAATAATTTTACATGTATGATACTTAGTTTTATATAAAATAAATAAAATAATTTTTATACAATATTTATTAAAAAAAATAAAATTCATATTTTTCTATTTTTAAAGTATGCAAATAATAAAAATTAATTTAATTATATTGTAGTATATATATATATATATATATATATATATATATATATATATATATATATATATATATATATGTGCGTGTGTATATAGTTATAAGAAATGAATGTATACCTTAATTACTCAAAAATATGCATATATCTAAAAATAGTCATACTATTTTTAATTAGTTATTTGTATATAATTTAGATTTCAAAAAGAATTTTATTAGAGTAATGCACTTTACATGATATTTTCCTATATTAAAGTAAAACATTTTTATGCTTTCTCTAATGAATACATTTTATGAAATATTTAACATGCTTTTCAATCTCTGTAATGGCGTCCTTCTCTATAATCATAAAGAGTAACTTTTTATCTTTAAATTTACTAATTTGGTAAATAACATATATATATATATATATATATATATATATATATATATATATATATATATATATATATAATGTTGATTTTATTATTATATTAAAAGTTTAAAAGTAAAAATTAACAATTTTAAATAGAAGTAAAATGTAAAAATGTCTCATTTGGAGTACCATTTATTTATATAACTGAAAAAAAAGCATTGACAATATTTTCTGATGTATTTTCTAACTATATTTTATAAACCTGACAAAGTATTCTTTAATTGACTCGTTTATTAACCACTCTAATCGATAAAAATAAATTAAGTTTGTAAATAATACATGAAATAAAAATAAAACAATTTAAGCGTTACCTATTTTTTTATGAATTATTCTATTCGTGTTGAAGTTTATTAAATAAATATTTATGTTTGTATGAACATTAAAACGTAAATAGATATATAATATAATTACACACGAACACTTTATGTACATATATATATATATATATATATATATATATATATATATATATATATATATACATATATATATATATATATATATATATATATATATATATATATATTTATTTATATATGTACCGAAGGTAAGGTCTATCGGAAAGTTCTGTCCGATAATCTCATCTCAAGTTTGAAAGTTGAGTCATTCTACAAAAATGGAATTCACAAATTACCATCACGCTGGGAAAAGGTCATTAGTAACTAAAAAAAAATATATTGTTCAGTAAATATCAATAAATATATTAAAAATGTATTTTTTTTACACAAATGAATTTTAACTCCAACACCACAAAATAATTTAAAGTGTTCAATAATCACTTATTGTTTACTTATTATTTATAATTATATAATCTATAATTATATCGGCTGATTCATTTCGATGGCGACGCCATCATCGTCAGAGCCTTTCTTCATTTGTGTAAAGTGAACCAGCCACAATTCCAAAACAACAAATAAATGTATTTTTTTAATTCAAAAACAGAACGTTCCGGTAGATCTAATATATGTACTTTTCAGTAGTCATATATTTCTATATGCTGTTAAAAAATCTTTTCTTTTAAAAAATAACCTGTATTATAAAGCATTCTCTCTCTCTTTCTCTGTATATATATATATATATATATATATATATATATATATATATATATATATGTACATGTACAAATGAAGTACAAACAGGTATATAATATAAACACGTTGACTCCAAAATAGAATAAAGACATAAGCATGCTTGTACTTGAAATCAGACACGTTGATGTGATTAAATTATCGTCAAAGAGCAAACTTATCCAATAAGTTGAATTTAATTAGAGCGGATAGTATGAATGAACGAAAAAAATAATTCCAACGTTTAAAATCACATTTTAACATAACTCAATCAACAGACGAGTTCACCGGAAGTCCGTTTCAGTTTTCTCTTCGTTTCGTTACCATCCGTTCTGTTTGTGCACGAAATCATTTGTTCTTTTGATTTCGCTTTAGTTTGCGTTCAAAAAGAAAACGTAAATAACTCTGCTTTGTAATTGCCTGTTCAGTGAAAATCGAGAATTATTTTTATACAGAAATATGTTGCGTAAAAGATTGTTTTAATTAAGGGAATGTAATAATATGAAACAAAAATAAATATTTACACACACAATATATATATATATATATATATATATATATATATATTATATTTGTATACACAGTTAGTCGAGCACTGTTGAATTGAAACGTTTTATATTTATTTTTAAATTAAAGTAATGTACAATAAAATAAATTATAAAAATTAATGTATGATAAGAATATTTGAAAATATCAGTACATAAAAAATATTAGTAGATTTTTAACAATAATTATTACAGAGTTGTTATTACAGAAATTTTACTTTGTCTGCCATTTCCATAACCATGAGCATTTAATAAAATTGTAACTGTAATAAAATTCTAATGACTTCCAATATAAACACATTTTAAAACAATTTACCTATGAAGCAAGAAATATAAAGAGAGATGAACATTTTATTAACGTGATAATATTAAATTTTTAAGTTGAAAAAAATGCTTTTTTTAATTTTTGTCCGTTATATTGTAGAAATGAAAATGAAGCATAAATATATTCTGCAATGTAGAAAAAAATTAAACTATTAGTATTTGAAATTATATGATATTCATCTAGTAATTAAATACTGATTTTTTAAATTATAATGCAAAATCAAATATGTAATGAATTTTAATAAAATTTTTACTTGGACAAAAAAAATGTATGTATGGTATTAATATTTATTTAATATAATGTTTTATATAATAAATCGGATGTTGATAAATATTATTAATTCACAATAAAAACTATCTACAATACATTTTTCAAAATTTCTATAAGATGATATATTTCTTTCATTCAAAAAAGTTCTTTATCAGAATTTCTCTCTATTTTTATTCGACCTATCTTGATAATAAAAGCATCTGAACACGCTAGTAACATTTCTTCTCATAGTAACATATTGCCCTCGGCCGATACAAAATGTCACCTAGGTATAAAAAATAACCTCACAGTTTATTGTCACAAATTAAATTGTAGCTACACTATCTCAATTTTTGTTATTCAATATCAGTAACATTGAGACAATAGTAAACATTTGTTACTTCTGTTCGGTTTAGTTTTGTCATATAATAGGATTGAAATTGATATAAAAAATGGTCTAAAAAATAACAAAAATAATTATGTGATACAATATATTTAAACAATATTCTGAAAAATAACTACTTACTTTATTATCTGTTACTTTAACAGTTCATTGTTCTTTTACAATTCAAGATTCCTCCAAAAGCTATTATAGAATATCTTTAGTAAGCTTTTATCTTTTAGCCTTGCGTTTTCATTAATTTTAAATTTTTCTCATTCTTCATTCTCTTTGTATATATATATATATATATATATATATATATATATATATATATATATATATATATAGAGAGAGAGAGAGAGAGAGAGAGAGAGAGAATAAAACAATTATGGGTTGTTTGTGGATATAACAATAGGTTTCACATTTAAATCATTTATTTATTTTAATAGAACATAAAATGTGCTATTTTCTTTTTATAATTTTAATAAAATATAGACTAAGAAATTTTAAAGAATAAAATTATTTATCTAAATTAAATTCTTTGTTCTTTGTAAAATGATTGAACTTCTACTTAATGTTTTTGAACGTATATATATATATATATATATATATATATATATATATATATATATATATATATATATATATATTCGCTAGTCGACACATGAACTTGCTTCTGTTTACAATGTAACAATATAAATAAGTGATAAAAAATAAAATAATTAGAAAGCTTTGTTAATGTGTGTAGATGATGTTTATTATAGATTGTTCGTGTGATGTGCATAAATGAATTTTTGATATTTTATTTAATCCAAAAATATTATATAAGTTTTATTTTATGACAATAACAATGCTGTATTTTCTGATATTTTAAAAAAATATATTTTATTAAATGCACTTTATCTATTGTCATTCAAATATCAGTGATTATATTATTATAATAATTTTACTCGATTTTATTTTTATATAGGGTTTTCTAATTTGTCTTATTTTCATTTAAACTTCTGAAGCGCTTATTGGGAAACCATATATATATAAAATAATATTTTGTAATATACGAAAGTTTATTAATTGTTAATTTTTTCAGAAAATTTGATCAAAAAGATATTGTACTGAATAAATTTTCACAACTTTTTTAACAATTCAAATTTATTTATTAAACTTTTTGTTGCATGTACCGCGAAATAATATATATTTTTTTAATAATAAAATATTTTTTTATTAAATTTTCTTATTAAATATTTATAATACATAATATATAATGATTTATATGCATTCAATAATATAATATTTCAATTTATCTTTTTACAACATACATTTCAATTATTTTTAAAAAGTTAATTTATTTAAAATTAATATTTATATATATATATATATATATATATATATATATATATATATATCTTCATCAACCCACCTGGAAGAGTAAGTGAGTATAATCAAATACCTATGAATGGTAACATTCATTGAGTCATTCGATCAATAGTGGGTTTATATATTGGATATGATGATGATATAATGATTGTTTGAAATTATTGTACGAATATAATTTATTTTTATTCATGTCATTATTAAATTCATAAAATAATTATGTTCTCACAAAATAAAATTGTAATTTTAATAATCACTGAATTTAAATATATATGTATGTAATAATATACATACATACATATATATATATATATATATATATATATATATATATATATATGTATGATGTGTTATTGAAATGCTTTTAAAATGTCCTTATGCTTATCTTCTATAATAGGATTAAAATTTTAATTAATGTTTGTAAAATATGTATTATTTTTCTATAACATTTATAAATAACATACATAATTATTATTTATTAATAAACCAAATGGAAAAGCTTAACATCTTTTTTGTTTTGATGAAAACGTTATTGAAGTATAAAATTGTTATATAAAAGTGG
The DNA here is from genome assembly GCA_029203775.1 of Neoneuromus ignobilis. Classification (NCBI taxonomy): domain Eukaryota; kingdom Metazoa; phylum Arthropoda; class Insecta; order Megaloptera; family Corydalidae; genus Neoneuromus; species Neoneuromus ignobilis. Next base: position 33,003,562 of record CP092089.1, read on the forward strand.
ATAGTATCGCTTGCAGAGAAACTAGGTTGCAAAAAATAGTAGATGAAAGATATTTAATACATTTTGTACATACAAACATAAAATATTTTATGTAGACATAAATGATATTTTTTGAAAAGTTTATATTTTTTAATTAGTACATTATGAAACAAATAAATTTTAATTTGTAAAATATGTCTACACAAACAAAGGTAATTTAATTAAAAGCCATAATTGGAAAAAATTGAAATCTCCATAATAATTGTGGTTTATTTGAATTAAAAACAACAACGTATTAACTGTATTTTTAATCCTTTGATTTTTTATCTAATTACAACGTCTTTCATATTCATTTAGTACTAATGTTTTATTTTTATAAATTGAATATTTTTTTATAAGACAAAAATTTATCTCTCTGGGTTATTTGGCTATTCCAGTTTGAGTAGAATCTAAATAATATTATATATGAACAAATTATTTTATATCATTTTAATGAAACTATACATCTTTTATCAAAATCTTTGAAATTCTTATATTAGGTGTTGTTGTTTTTTAAAAATGTTTATTTTTCATATACATTTTTATATTTTTTTTACAGAATGTACATTATTTTGATAAAATAACATTATTTTTATTATTAATATTTTGAGAAACAATATAATAAAAAATATAACGTTTCTTCCAAAGATATTAAAATCATTTAAAAATATATATAATGATGAAAATTAAAAAAAATATTATCAAATACTAGAATTAGTAATCAAATTGAAATATTTTTTAAAAATTATTTAATGTATAAATCAAAATATGGATATAGGTATCTTTTAAATTCAGAGTATTTAATATTTATGAATGTAGTTATTTAATTTCAAATTATAAAACGTCTTTTAAACCAGTAAGGATTTTTTAAATTGCTTTCTTTCATCTTTTTTTAATCATAAAGAAATAAAAAATACGGAAGTATATTAAAAGCATATGGTAACATTATTAAAAGCTTACGATTGAAAAATTACAAAATAAAAATACATTTATAAAAATTGTTAGATTATTTTTGAATTTTTCATATATTTTATTTAAATATATTTATTAACGTACACATACAATCACATTTTTAGTAAGAAATTGATTTTAACATTATTTTTCATTATATTTTTATTGACTTCAGTAGTCCTGATCTCTAATTGCCTAATTTCATTAATTTAATGATATTGTTGTCATAAATGTTATTAATTATTATTTGCATTCAAATGAAGTTATCTTTGTAATGTTCAGTACTAATTAAGAACGAAATTGTGTCACATATGGCTGTAACTCGTATATTCTATTCCATATATTCACATCGTAAATAGAAGCAACTGCATCAATGAAATCAATTATAAGCTCACTAATATCATCAAATGTTGTATTAGAATAAATATAAACATCATCAGAGAAAATTATATTAAAAGTATAAAAAATAACAATATTTAAGTTAAAAAATAGCAAAAAGGGATTGCTATTGGGCAATTAAATTATCTGAAATAGAAGTATGTAAAATAGGTTGTAAAAGGCAACCTGTTTAAGGAAAAAATATTAATAAAAAAATCCTCACTAATACGCCTAATCTGTGTAGTATGAACAAATATTAGTGATTGGTATCATTCACTGAGTTTTCACCCAACAATGGGTTGATATAAGTTAATATTATATATATATATATATATATATATATATAAGATTTTTTATATGTGCATTTAATATAAATCAATAATTTTTAAGTAAATTAATATGCGTCAACAAATAATTAACAATCAATTTAGATGGACTTTTAATGTTTCTGATAGGTTAAAATTTATGTATATTGAAATAATTTAAACCAAACTTAATTAAAATTACCAATCAGTATGTGAATAGACACTTCAATTTAGTCTTTTTCAAATTGATATTGAAAATCATTTCAGTCATGTTACAATATTTTGTTGAACGAATAATTTTTACACACACACACACACACACACACACACATATATATATATATATATATATATATATATATATGCGTGTTTAATAGAAATAAATAAATAAAGCAACAGAAGCCAACAAGTAACAGACAATTGATTTACATCGATATGTAATGTTTTTGATAGGTTAAAATTGTACATCGAAATAATTTAAACCAAACTCAATTAAAAATATCAATCAATATGTATATAAATAGATACTTCAATTTAGTTCTTTTTAAATAATTATAGAACATCATTTCGCAGTTATTTATGGCATTTCATGTTATAATTTTTTGTAGAATGAGCCATTTTTATACACTTTATATATATATATATATATATATATATATATATATATATATATATATATATATCATCATCACGATAGATAGATAGAGAGAGAGAGGTATATTTTCATAAGCACGCTGATATATATTGAACGCAATATCGATGCTATATATATATATAAAAATATTATATATATATATATATATATATATATATATATATATATATATATATATATATATATATATACATCTCATATTTTATTAAAAAAATGCTTCAAATATAGTAAAATTATTCATATAATTTAAAATTTCTGTTAAACTTGAAAAAGAGTAATTTTTAATTTACAAATTTTAAATTAATAAAACATTTTTAAGAATTATTTATTTTTCTAAATCTACTATATTAAATAGTTTTATTAAATAATTATATTAAATCGATAGGGATTGTATTTAAAGTTCTATCACGCTTAAGAAAACAGCCTTAATATATATATATATATATATATACAGAATATACAAATTTTGATTTCTATTGATTTTGTATTAGAATTATTATTATTAATAATAATACGTCTGCTTAGAACTACAAGTTCGGTTCAGTTTGCACCAAAGTTGCAAGACTTCATCTACTTTTCAACCGTTTCCACCTAAGTTGCTCTCTTATTTTATTGGAACTAATTATACTGAAGTGCGTATTAAGTACAAAACGATTATATTTTCTTCGAATTAATAAATAATTAATTATTATATTCGAATCCAATACACATCCACAGTATCTAGTAAAGGACTCGCAGTAGTCAACTATATTTTTTTAACGATTGTACTACGTTTATCAACATCTTAAATATTCACTTTATGGTAAAAAAAACTGTAATGTGATCTCAAGATATTTATTTGATTTAGATGATGTAATTTCTACGTCATTGATAAAACATGATGAATATATAAAACTTAATTTATTACAAAATCGAACATAGGTACTCTTGCATTTCATATTGTTACATTGCCTGAAGTCAACAGTTTTGTTTTTAAACTAAATATATATAATTCAATTTTATACTTGTATTGAATGAACAGTTATTTTAGAAACTAAGAGATAAACGTAGAATCTGAAATTTGTAATAAATATAAATAAGGCAATTTTAAAAACAAATTTAACTAAAATATATTTTGAATAATTTAATATTAGAAATGATATTTATTTATTAATAATTACGATATTTTTTAATCAGTATTTTTGTTGTTAATATAAGAGTATTATACCTATATGACTTACAATTATAAAATATTTATTATCATATATTGGTATTAAATAATATACAGGAATACCTCGCATAGTCCGGTTAATCGGTTCCACTGATTAGCCGAATTATTTGAAACCGGACTAATCGAAACAATAACTAAATACAAAAAATGTTAATTGGTTCCAAACAATTTTTTTCCTGTTTTTCAGTAAATAAAACGAGGGTAATATATTCCAATATTTGTATGTATCAATAAAACAAAATCATGGGTTTATATATTCATTTTAAATTCATTTTCAAATAGGTTATTAAAATTTAATTATTAAAAAATCAACTTTATTCTAGAGTTGCGAATCGAAAACTAATAGAAAAAGAAAAAAATACTACAAAACTAGAACTGCGCATGCGTTGCGCATAATGTGCATATACGATTTCAGTTTTCTTTTTTATTATGTTTTCATAATAAAGGGGAAAACTTGAAAATTTGGGTATAAAAATAATTTTATGTATTGTTTCGGATTTTTTTCAAGAAAAACTTTTTAATAGGATTTTTTTCAAGTAAAAAAAATTTTTTTTTTAAATTTCAAACCGGACTATACGAGGTATTACTGTATTTTTTATTATTATAATTCTTATAATTTTTTAAAATTAAATTTTATTTTATAAAATGATCTGTCTTGAAAATATCCTAATTAATACAAAAAGCAAAACTGAACCGACTGATCAACCGACTGATAATGAATCAAGGTTAATATAATATATTTTTTGTGATCATCACATTGTGAGATTTACAGAAACAGTTCTCATAGTTTAATAACACTGACAATAAGAAAAGATCCTTATTGTCGGTATTAATAGCTATGTGGCTTCTATACTAGACGACGAAACTGTCTAGTACGTTCAAGCGAGCTCTTGAGGATTAGTGAAAGGATGTGAAACTAACCACTATGCCCTGGAGCTCTAGTGGTCTATTCTGTTGCATTGTATATAGTTCAGTAAAAACATTCTAAAGCTCATGAAATTCATACTACGTAACCATTATATGAACAACGATATATCGTTAGTGTAACGTTTGTACCTTGTAATTAATCATGTGTTTAATTACAGTGTAAACATTGAGAACGATTTGTTGTACATAAATATAAATTTAAAAAATATATATAGAGTAATGATATTACAATTTGCCACAATAATAAATATTATACAGTATAACAACAATTTTAAGTAAATAATTAAAATTGTTATTTTTTTATGAAAGAGTTATCTATTTATTAAATTGAATTAACGAAGTTGAATCATTTAATATTTAAGATAGTAATAATAGGTTGACTATCCTGAATTATTAATATTAAAGAATTTATTTCTTAAACACGTTTTAAAAGTAATTTATTTAAGTGTTCCTTTTATGTTTATTTATTTAATTAAAATATTACCATTCACAACACTTAATAAATAATTGTTAAACATTTCTTATACAAAAATGCCAATTTTTTTGTATTTTATTACAAGAATTTTTGTATTTGTTTTACCCAAAGATAATTTAATAAGTTAAAAAAATAAAACTCAAAATTTCAAATCTACTTCTCCACTACTTCTGGAAATTTTATTGTCTACTACAAATAACTGGAGTAATCAATAATAAAATATATACTATTTTTTAAAAAAACATGGTTCAAGTGCCTAAAACGGTTATAGCAAAATATAATAATTATAGTAAATTTTTATGAGAGATTATATTTAATAACTGGTTTAAAGATGTGAAAATAATTTCAAATTTTATTATAAAAAATAATTATTTTGAACAGAATCTTTTAAAGACGTTTGAAATATTCATAACAAGCTATTTTAATTTTTAAATTATTTTTAGATAATTTTTATAAACAGTCTTATAAACTTAAATAAAATTAATTGATAAAAGTTACTTATCCACCGAGTTTTAAAATCATACATCATATGATGTAAAATATTTTATTGAAATAAAAGTAAAAAACAATCGATTTTTTTTAATTTCATTAAAATTAATATTCAATTATTAAAATAAATATAATACAATTATAAAATTTATAATAAATTAGTAATTCAGCAGGATTTTTTAAATAAACCCTCGTACTTGTCATGAAAAGAGTTACAATAGAATCATGTAAAAATGTTATCTCACTATTCGTTTAACAATGTCGTTGCACAAATAACTTCTATCACTCTAGCTTAAATATAATCTTAAATCGAAATGACAATTATGTTGTCTTCGCTTTCTTTATCTCTTAGATCACTGGAACAGTTTCGTTCTATCGTTTATAAGAACTCCTTGATTTGGACAGTCATTTTATTTGAATCTTTAACTGAACACATACAAAAGTATAGACATACACACACACACACACACACACACACACACATATATATATATATATATATACATATATAAAATCAAAAAGATACGTTATATCTGTTTTTGTGTAGTGTTATGCTGCTTGTGAAATATTAAATTATCATTGGTAATAACTTATTTGTTAAAACGTCATTAAAAAAATTAATTTTATTTAAATTATTATCTTAAAGACTTCTAATAAACCTAAATCTTCCTATTTTATTAAAAAAATCGGTTTGCAAATAAAGATTAATAAAAGAAAATCATGGCATAATTCCAAAAATGAAAATTAGATTAAGAAAGCAATAAAATTCAAAAAGAGATAATAAATAATAATCTATATTAATTTTTTACGACTTTTTGATAGCTGATTGGTTTTAAAAAATAGATACAATTTAAACGCACAAAAGTAAAGAATTAACATTAAATTGACTTTATTTTAGAAAAAAATCTTATAATTTTTTATAATTTTTTAGGTGTAAATTTTATTATATATATATATATATATATATATATATATATATATATATATATATATATATATTAAGGATATTATTTTTTACGCATATTAATTATTTAATAATATTTAGTTTTGTACTTTATTTTTAATTAATTTACTTATTCTGAAAACTCTATCAAATTAAATAAAAAAAGAATAAATTAAAAATGCATTAATCGACAATAAAAATTGATTGTCTTTAAATAATGTTTAAAATATAAAGTTTATATAATTACTTTATGAAATAAATAAAATATTTCTAAACAAGACTGGTGATTATTCTAAAATAAAATGAAAATATTTTTAAGTTTTTCATATCCTTTCTTTTTAAGTCATTTTTATTTTGACATATCCATTTAAAACATATTCATTAATTAAGAAAATAAAAAGGAGTTATAACTTTTATAAAAAGTTGCTTTAAAAAAGAAAATTATTAAAACATTTCCAGAGTTGTTATGTATAGCACGTGTACTTGTTGTTAAGTAGTTTGTAGAAGACGTAAATGACATATCCATGTAGTGAGAAACTATTTACAGATAAGTGCATCTGCACTTCATTTGTAGATGTAATTTGGTTTGAAATTCATCTTAGTAAATGTAAATAGATATGTTACAGAAAGAAATATATGTATTTTCTTTATCTTTATCTTTATTTTATTCATACATTATTTTGAGAAATATATTCAAGTATAAAAGCGTACATAATATACACACACACACAAATATATATATATATATATATATATATATATATATATATATATATATATATATATATATATATATATGTATATATGTATGTATGCATAAAAAATTTAAACATTATCCAAGAAATATTTAAATTCCGTTAAAAATATTTAACGATATAATAACTTAATGGAAATCATAGAAATAGTTGTTTTAGAAGAATGGATATTTATATTAGTTAAAATTATTTGTGATTACTCCTAAACAAACGTTTGTTGCATTTAACTCTTTATATAGTTATATTATTTCCATATTATGTTATATTTTAAATATTTCTTCATTTGTAATAAATTCTTTTATAAGAAAAAAAATATTTACCTTCGAAGTAATCAATCAAATTGCAAACTGTTAATAGAGTAAACAGCGTAAAAAACTAAGTTTTAAATTCAAGAATATAAATATGTTTTTGATTATTTACATTTCTATATAAAAAAATATATATAAAATATCTTTAAAAGTTGTTTTTTTAGAAGAAAATATAAAAGCAAAGTATAAAAAAATGTATATATATATATATATTTATATATTTGTCAGTGTTCTAGTTCATTTTTTTCTACCTATGGTATTAATTTTATTATTCAGTAAAATTTTCTTTATTAACATACTTTGTGTGCATTATTAAAGCAAAACCTTCTTTCATTAAATAAAAAGGATTTTCACCTGATTTCGTGAATATTGTATCAAGGTGAACGTTTTAACAATTATTTAGTTAAGCACCGGGCGAAAACTAATTAGGGGAACAATTTATTATGGTAAGATAAATATATCCGAAGATTTTTTTAAAAATCTTAGGAACATTTTTATGTCACATTATTTATGTATACATATATATATATATATATATATATAATGATAGATGTGATTTTTTTTATTGTACAATATTTTCTATTTGATTTAGTAAATTATCAATTCCTATTATTTTTCATGGTAGAAAAAGAGTTATATTATTTAAATACAAATACTATTTTTTCATTTCAGAAATGTGCTTTATTTACAGTAATATTTTTTAATTTAAAATTAATCTTTTTCTTTTGTCTTCTTTCTCGCTTTCTCTCTACATATATATATATATATATATATATATATATATATATATATATGTTACATTCAACAAAAATGATATTTACATTATAGTGAGTTTAGAAATCATTTAAAATTATTCATTTATTTGATCTTTGAAATAAGAGACAGTTTCCTTTTGAAATAGAATCGTATAGTAAATATTGTTTTACGTATGCTAGTGTCAGTTTTAAATATTTGAAATTGTATAAATAAACTCCAAGTTTATGTCTGGGCTTTCTTATCATTGTTTGAATAATTATACGTTACAAATGTAATATATTGTTAATAACGTTTATATATATATATATATATATATATATATATATATATATATATATATGTATATATATATATTTAATATAAATATTTGGATAAACTTAATTTATATTATTTCAGTCTATTTAATTTATTATTAATAAAATGAATATCAGTTAACGAAAAGAGAGCAGTATAGTATCTGCTAATATTTTTATTTATTTAAGAATAGATTAATTAGTAGGAGTTCGACAATTTAAATCCATTTCATTAAATTGATAAAAGTAGTAAATCATGCAGTGAAAAAGACTTTAACACATGTTCAATGTAGATAAATAATTCAACAGAAACAACAGGACTTGGATTGAACATGAATTATAAATGAAGTGAGTACATTTTTAATTAGTCGTAATTTTCGTTTATTGTATTTTCTTGTCATTTTGAGTATGTTCCTTCATTATAAATGACTTTCTTTATACATTTAAGGATATAGTTACTTCATCATATATATATATATATATATATATATATATATATATATATATATATATATATATATATATATATATATAAATTTATTAATTCATTCAGGAATATTTATGTTAACCGATGAATGCTTATTCCTTTCGTCGTTTATTA
>CP092089.1:33017625-33097625 GCA_029203775.1 Neoneuromus ignobilis
ATTTATTTAATAAAACAATAGTATTAATCACGTATAAAAATGTAGTTTATGGAAATGAATATTTTATTTAAAAAATGTGTAAAAAATAATGAATTCAAAATTCTATATAATAAAAAAGTATTAATAAAAAATGATACGATTTATGGATAGTCACATTTTGATACAAAAATAAATCATTTGTAGAATTTGTATTAAGAAATAATAAATAGTAATATTAATATATTTAATAATTTAATTGAAACAAAATTAATTTCGTTTTATCTTTTAGCTGTCATTGCCAAAATGTTTCCATTTCTAAGTTAATTATATTTGTCAACTAAATAACTATGTGGTTAAAATTACTCCGTAATATTCAATACATTTTTGTAACAATTTAATGAAGACATTTATATATGAAACATTCAGTTAAATTGAATTTGATTTTATATACAAAATATATAATAATTAATTATGTATAATAAACGTACAAATTACGTTTATTATACATTATATATTAATATTGTTTATAATTAAATTCAATTATATTAGATGATACATCCAATTTTAAACTACTGAAGATGAAATAATTATTAAATACTCACGAAGCATGTCATCTATAATTAAATTAAAATATTAGTACTGTTTAACATAAATATATTATATATTTAAAGTGTAATTTGTCTGTGTTAGGAAATTATCTAATTGAATGTTTGCTCCACATATCTTATGTATTTGTAAGAAATTTTCTTATTCATTGCAAAATTTACAAATGATAAAAGTATATTACCTGCATGACATATTATCAAAATATCGATTATGTAAACATATTAAATTATATGAATAATATATTTAATTATTAAATAGTTACATTTTAAATTATAAACATAAATAAAAATTAATTTTGTGCTAACAATTCTCAATATATTTGTTGATATTTATTTTTATTAAAAATGTATTTACAAACTTCAAATGCAAACATTCATATTTAATAAATTTATAATTAGTTAATAATGAAAATTAACAAAGAATAATTTGTAAGAAAATCAAATAAACATAAAAATGTTAAAGTATATTCACAGGATATTAAATATTTTACTTTTATTTTAATACCTGAATAATATACAAATATATATATATATATATATATATATATATATATAATATTTACATAAATTTACATTCATATTGTACGTTTGTTCTTAAATAAATATCATAAGGTTATAAAATTTTAGTCGTTAAATTTTCACTCAAATTATTATAAGATAACCTCTTAAAGAAACGTTAAAAACTCATTCTTCAGAATTTTCACATGTAAATGAATACAAAATTTATTTTAATATTAAGAACATTACATAAAATATTCTCGAAGTTAAAATTTATTTAATAAAGTAAACTGCGTTAACAATATTTAATTGTTAAAATTAAACAAAAAAAATATTTTTATAAAAAAAATCTCTTCAAGATTCTTCTATAGGAATAATTTAAATCAGTAACTTTAATAATAAGTTAAATCATTTGTCACCATTTTATTTATAACAATTTGCCAGGATGTCAATCTATCAATTCAGTAATTTATTTCAGATTTCAGTAAAATTCTATTTGTAAATAATTTTGTATAATATTGTAGTATATAAAGAAAACTTTATAATCAGATAACAAAATATTTTCAAGAATATAAATAATCATGTAACTGTTGAGATGTGTATTATGTACGTAATTTTAAAAGATGAAGTTATGATTGATTACTAATTTTTTACAAACAATAAATGCATCTAAAATTTTTAAATATAAATATATATATATATATATATATACGAGGGTCGTTTGATCAGTCCGTGTAAATTCCGAAAGATGGCACCACTGGTGCATATCGAGGTTATTTTTAATTAGTAGCACCTCTTGGAAGAACACACATCAAGTTTCAGCCATATCGGTCTATTCCTTTGTGTTTGACAATCGTTGGAATCAAGGAAATCGAGTGATTGTCAAATAATGGACGAAAAATAATTTCGCATGTTGATTAAACACTACTTCATTAAAGGCAAAACGCCTCAGGAGACTAAACAGAAGCTTGATAAACATTATGGTGACTCTGCACCTTCGATTAGTGAGGTTTATAAGTGGTTTCAAAATTTTCGGAGTGGCCATATGAGCACAAGAGACGCGAACGTCCTGGACGCCCTATTGAGGTCACCACTCCAGAAATCATTGATAAAATCCATGATATGGTGATGGATGACAGAAGAGTGAAAGTGCGTGAGATTACTAGTGCTGTAGGCATCTCGTGTGAACGGGTACATAATATTTTGCACCAACATTTGAACATGAAAAAGCTATCCGCCAGGTGGGTGCCGCGATTGCTCACGATCGACCAAAAACGAGGTCGTGTGAAGTGTTGCAAGAACGGTTTGCAGCTGTTTCAGCGAAATCCGCAGGACTTTAAGCGTCGTTTCATCACTGTAGATGAAACATGGATACATTACTACACTCCTGAGACCAAAGAGCAGTCTAAACAATGGGTTATCAAGGGGGAATCTGCTCCGAAAAAGGCGAAGACAATTCCTTCGGCCGGGAAGGTTATGGCAACTGTCTTTTGGGATTCGCAAGGAATAATCTTTATCGACTATTTGGAAAAGGGTAAAACCATTACAGGTGCATATTATTCATTGTTATTGGATCGTTTGAAAACCGAGTTGCAAGAAAAACGTCCCCGATTAGCCCACAAGAAAGTCCTCTTTCATCACGACAACGCACCAGCTCACACCTCAGCAGTTGTGGCCGCAAAACTAATGGAAATAGGGTTCCAAATCGTTTCACATCCCCCCTATTCTCCAGACTTGACTCCATCAGACTATTATTTGTTTCCTAATATGAAGAAATGGCTCGCGGGAAAAAGATTTTATTCGAACGAGGAGGTGATTGCAGGAACGAATGACTATTTTACAGACTTGGACAAATCCTATTATTCGGAAGGGATCAACAAACTAGAGCAGCATTGGATGAAGTGTATAAGCCTAAAAGGAGACTATGTTGAAAAATAAAAACAATTTATTCAAAAAAATGAAGCAGTTTTTATTTTTACACGGACTTATCAAACAACCTCGTATATATATATATATATATATATATATATATATATATATATATATATAAATTTTCCTTATTACGAAGACGAATATTTCTTTGTGTTTAAAGAAAAAAATTTTCATCGGTTCACCTTAGTTGACTTCACTTTTGATATAAAAAAAAACAATTCAAAATGATAATTTTGAAATAAAATAACATTATTTTATTTTTATATTTTTAATGTTAGTAAAATGACAATATAATTATTTCAAAAATATTTACAGAAATTATAGTTCTTTTTATTTTTATAAAACATTACTTCTGATTTGAATATTAATAATTTTTAGAAAAATAATATATACTAATATGAATACCATTATAGGCATACTTTTAAACTGGTCAGGTATTACTCACCTAATTATTTCATATACACAATATTGAATATTTTTTTGTCTATTTTGAAATTAATAATTTCCCAAGAAATAAATATATTTGGAACTCAGTTTACTATCTGTTAGTGTACCAAAATGTATGTTTTCGAAATGTATTTCATGATTTTTTTTGTTTCAGATGTGAGTTAACTGTAACTTAATATACGTTTTTTATATTAAGTTTTGTGATAAAAGTGAAAAACGTGAACAACAGTAATCCATTCAGATAGGAAGTGGATGTAAACAGTAAGCATTTTTATATTTAATTTATCATATATTTCTTGATTTATTTACTAAAACAAGAAGAAATATTTAGTTTTATATATTATTTAAAGTTATTTATTATTTTAACACAATTGTTATAAAAATCTTCAATAATTATTCACTGATGCATATTTCGATGTCCATACCATCATTTTCAGAGCATTGTATTATAAAATCTGATATGGTTTTTAAAATGAACATTAAAAAAAGTGAACAGTAAGCAATTATTGAATACTTTTATAAAATCTTATAGTATTGGAAATGAGTAATTTATTTGTATTAAACTGAATTCACGATAGTATGAAAATAAATGAAAATAATTATTTTATAGTCAAAATATCTACATTATTTTTTTATATTCTTTATACATTTTTGATAATAAAATATATTGATAATATTTATCATAACCAGTTTAATTACTTAAACAATGTTCACTTAATAACAGATAATATATGAAGATGGCATAAGGAACAACATTTTTTCAAATACTATGTGAATAAAGTAAGAGTGTCTAATTCGTCGTGATAAAATATTGCAAAAATCATAATGGTTTAATTCAGTTAAAATAAAACGAAATCAACTATAATTTTGTATATAAATTATTGTTAAAACATTCTAAAATAATTACGATAAAAATGGTTTTCCATAAATATACATTTTCAATAAAGTAATGTTATTTTCATATAACGTTCAATTATAGCTATTGTGATTTAAAAATATATACTATTATCAAATAATAGAATTTATCTATCTATCTATATATCTATATATATATATATATATATATATATATATATATATTATATACCAGAAGGCGGAAGGGAGATATTTGCCAACCTAATATATAAACACATTTATACTACATACATAGTACTATTATAAATGCATTATATAAATAAAACTATTGGCTTATACTAAACAAATGTTAAACAACCACTCTGAATATGACACTCATAAACGTTTGATGTATTCAATTAATTAGTTATATATTATATATCGATCGGTAAATGTAGAATAGGATAACAAAGAGAGTCGAATCTTGATAATTCCTTTGTATAAAGCCTGTAAATATAGTAGAGGTATATTTAAAACATTACATAGTCCTTGGTATGTGTTACTAATTTACATAATCGGTATTCTGGTATATAAAACTGATTTTCATATATATATATATATATATATATATATATATATATATATATATATAAGCTTATAAGCAAGAGTTTATCGATATTAAGTTTAATAATAAAAGAGGATTAGGAAAATATACTTTATAACATTTTTTCAATAATGAACGTAATTTTGAATAATGAACATATTTAATAAGAAAGTAAAACAATATTATTTTTTTATTAAATTTAATGCTTAACCATAAAGTCGAATTTACTGAGAAATAATTAACACTCAGAAATAATCATTTAAATAATTCATCAGATTAAATTAAAATTTGTATTTATAAGATAAAGGTAGTAATATTATATTTTACCTAATTATAATTATTGGAAATAAAGCAATTTGTATCGATGTTAATTTATTTTAAAGAATGAATTTTTGAGTCTAATAATTCTATTTTAATATTTTACGCATAAAAAGTATCTCGATGAAATTTTAATTTTTAAATTTTTCCTTCTCATTCTAATCGGTAATTAATTTTATATCTGTTGGAAATAAGTTTGATTTTGTTTGTTTGTTTTTTTTAAAAAAAATAACATAAAAAAACATTCAGAAGTATTAATTTTAATTGAAAAATGTTCAAGTTGTATATTTAATTTGTACTATAATATATATTTATTGAACAGATATTAAACAAGAGTCATAAATCGGTATTTTAAAAATTAAAAACCGCGACATTTTATATACACTAACCTGATATATTTATATTGAGCATGATCGATAATAGCTAATATTTGTTCGTATATGTACATTAATATATCAGCTAAAAATATTTATTAAGAAAATATATACCTTTAGCAATAAATTTTTTCTCATCAGATAATTTTTACAACAATATATTTATTTGAAACAAAAAAAATTTCAAGTCATTAATTTAAATTTTGATTTAAAAATAATAATAATTCAAATTCCTTCAAATATAAATTATTAAATTTTATTTGTAATTTTTGAATATTTTTAATTTTAATTTTTCTAATTTCTATTAAAATTTAATAAAAAAAAACTTCATTAAAATAATATAAAAATATATTTATATATTATTATTTTATTAAAATGTACACTTCTAGCAAAAAATCATTCAAAGAAACTCTATGTATGATTTTTTATATTACAGATTGAATTTCATATTTACACATCAGAAAAGTAATTTTTCATTTATAAAATATTATTTAACACAATTTACGTCATAAATAGAATTATGTAAAAAAGAACTAGAAAAATATGAAAATTTCAACGTAATATAAAGTAAATTAGATTTTTTAAAAAAAACAGATTGATAAAAAATATCGATATTATTTTTGATTTATATTTTTACATAAATTGACATAAAATTTATACGACAGATTGATTGTTAAACTGTCAAACTTTGATATATAAATACTTTATTGATTTATTGAGTCATGGATGTAAACTATTAAAATTTGAATGTGTACACATTTTCTATATAGATTTTTGTTTACATGAAATGCACCGAACAACATTTACCTTTAAACACAAATTTATATACAGTTTTATTTATTTTCATTCGCTTTAGAAATTAGTTTTCAATTATAAATAACGTTTTATATTCAATTCTATTTAGTTCTTTATTAAATCCAATGTAAATATTTTATTTATTTTAAAAATGATTAATAAGTAACTATTATGTTGTTTTTTAGACCAATATTACTTTTTTATTTGCAATGGTATAACTAGTAGTATAGAGTTTTATAGATTAAATATAAATTGTGAATTTTATCCTATAGATAAATGACAAAAAAATATTTGTTTTATTCATCAAAGTAAATTAGATAAATAAATATTTTTAAAATGAGCATTAAAAAATATGAGTATATTGAGTATATATATAATATGAGTATATATATATATATATATATATATATATATATATATATATATATGTGTGTATGTGTGTGTGTATAACCGACCAGTGTGTAGTAGCTTACATTTTCACCTGTCATGTGGAAGTGCGCGTTTTATCCCAGGTCGTAGAAATAGGGCAGACGGAGCTCTTCAGCCGAGGTAAATTTTAAATAAAAAATCCGACTAACCCGTCTGGACAGCGTATTGAGTACGACCATACATCAGAAAATTGTAACTTTTAATGAGGATTTCGTGCAGCAATAGGCTGGTATAAATTAATATGAAAATATATATACAAATACACAAATAAAGATTATGTATGGTTTTTTGTTAATATTTTTTTCTATTTAATCAAACAAGCAAAGCATATAATAAATATACGTATAAAAATAATACATAATTTTCATTTACACATTTAATGAAAATACATTTTACTTTTATCTTTACAAATATTAGTAGTAATTTTTTTTCATTTTTATAAAAGTGTAAAAAAGAGTAAAATCGTGATAACTATCTAAGTGTAGATAAATGATTTAGTAAATAAGATACTTGTTAATTTTATTTTCAGAAAACATCATAACAAAAATTAAATAAACAAATATTTTAATTAATAAATGCGGAAATAATAAATGAATCTTTTCTATACTGAATTTACATTTACAAATACATTTAATTGAATTTTATTCATCCGTAATTAATTATATTTTTTACAATGAGACAAGATAATCATATATTTTAGATGTTTTGTTTATATCTCTTAACTCATGACTAGTAATATTCATATTTATTAACGATAATTACTTAATAAATAATATGTAAATTTAATTAGTGAAGGAAGTACTAATTTATCTACATTTTAAAAAATAAAAAGAAGTCTCTAACACATTGTAATAATAAATTAATTAAAAATGTATTAATACCATTGCCTCAAACCATTTCGAAATCAAATAATTTTCTTGATAATTTCATACATACTTTATCAAAAAAATCCAGTTATTTATAATGATAAAAAAGAGATAAAATAGTTAAAAAATTAGAAAAATGAACTTAATATGAAAGATGAATAATAAAATTGATTAAAATGTATCTACTAAGATAATCGAGCTTTTTTTAAAAAAAATTCATAGTTTAAATTTTACCAGAATATTTTATTAGTGTTTAATTAACACTCATTGTTTACTTAATTAAAAGTTTTTAGATTTTACAATGAAATGCTCTGATGATGATAGTACGTTCTTCGAAATACCCATCAATACAAGTTAATTGAACGATAAGTGATTAGAGAGTATTGATTTTATATTGACGTGCAACAAATTAAAATCACACAAGACAGAAATAAAAATAGTAATGAAATTTATATAAATATGTTAATTTTCTTTAAGAATTTATATAGTTTCAATTATTGTAATATTATTAAAATACACTTTCAAAAGTAGAAATATTATATAATAGTAAATTATTTAAAAGAAAGTTGAATAGTTGGTGAAATATTCTAGAGAAAACATATCCCAATTTATTAAAACCGTGTTAATTGATTTACATTGAAATATAATATATATTTAATTAACTTGTAAATTTTACACCACACTAGTTATTCTTACACTGATTGAGTGACTCTGGTTCATGTGTGTTGGAACTGTCGATGTCAGCTAATACAAACTTTAAATTGACTTTTGTAGAACTTTAACTGATATTATTGAATAATAAGTTCAGTACGAGATCTATAGTCATTGTAATGAAACGTGCAATGCTGATCTGAACGGAAAATATTTAAAATTTGTTTGTTTTTCTATTTATTTCTGTTTTTATATATATATATATATATATATATATATATATATATATATATATATATATAATAAATTTATACAACTATATATTCCAACTCACGTTTCGACTAGAAATTCAGCCTCTACGTAGAGAAATCTTTTTTATTTGTCAGCTTTATTGCCCTCTAGATTTATTTTTTTCTTTGAAATTTCTCTCGATAGCAGCGTTCAACTCCGTCAGTAAACATACGAAAACGTATTTCTAAATATAAACACATTGAAAATATGTTTATGTAAATATTTTTGTTTGATCAGGTACAACTATACGTATATTTCGAATTGTTATGAATGAAATATGGCAGAAAAGTGATTTTATTCGTATAATTACATTTACAGCTCATGTGAAAAATTGTTTACGTATAAAATGGATTTATTGAAAATACACAAAATTACTTTATATGCATAGTATATATATATATATATATATATATATATAAAATTTTGATAATACAATTAAATTGAGCTTAAGAAAAAACAAATAAACAAAATTTTAACTATATAAAGAAAAATGAATAAAATAATAGTGTAAATAAAATAATATTTAAGAAATCGAATAATTAAGCATTTTTTATATACGATATGTTACTTATTCTCGTTATCAGATAATTGAAATGTAAATTATTAAAATATATTTTTATAGATTTGTTATGTTATATAAATAATTTTTATAAAGACCTTTTTTTTTTGTTTTCAATATTAGAGAAAATATTCTGTGTAATACTTGGTGTATATTTTTAACTCGGCTTTTATATAATAATTGAAATTTCTTATACAATAAAATATACAAATAGATTTTTTAAGTAAACATTTTTAAAACCTTAAGATAGATGTCAAAAATAGTGTTAAAAATGTAAAATTATTTTACATTTGTTTAATTGATGAAAATTATATTAACCCTTATGTGCGCACCCGGGTACCCGGGTACCCACCTCGTCACATTTTTGTTAATATTTTTTTCAAAAAAATTTTTTCCGATCTGGACTTTCAGATCCTCGCGATTTAACTCTTTACAAATGTATTTCAATATT
This sequence comes from Neoneuromus ignobilis, assembly GCA_029203775.1. Taxonomy (NCBI): domain Eukaryota; kingdom Metazoa; phylum Arthropoda; class Insecta; order Megaloptera; family Corydalidae; genus Neoneuromus; species Neoneuromus ignobilis. The sequence goes on from CP092089.1 coordinate 33,027,259, forward strand.
TAGATGTATAAAAATTTTTTTTTTTATAAAAAATTTTTTGCTCGCGTGGCGCAAATTTTTTTTATTAAAAAAATAGGTTTGAAATGTTGTTGCTCGCGTGGCGCAATACCCACTACATGAGATATAATTCAATTCACTAAAATTTTATTGTTGATGAATGTTCTTTTATTGTTAATAAATGATACAATGGCATAAAGAAGGATTGTGAATAAACAAATTACATTGTTTTTGAAGTTATATTGAACAAAATGGCGCTGTTTACTTGTTACATTCGCTGCATGTTACATTTGTGACAGAGTGTTCATCGCATACAGGTTGCTCGCATTTTACAAAAGACTTTCGGGTTTTTCTGCGTCTTTTAATGACAAGTCTGCTACATACATGACAAGAGCCAGTTACTTTTTTTCTACCAGAGCTATCTCGAGGCCCATCATCTTTCGCAGCAGGATCAAGAGGTGCACGCTGCGGCCCGAGCACAGCTTCGATTGCGGTCTTTGCAGAGTGATTTCGCATCACTTGGTCATTTGAAAATCGCTCTTCTATCAAAGGCCTCATTAACTCTTCACTCAATTGCCTCAAAAATATACGTCGAAGCCTCTGCTCCGACTGCTCTTTGTGGTATATAAACCGTGCTAGAAGCCTCGGAAATGGCTTAAATACTTTTTATTTATGTTTATTCAATAAACAAAATTGATTGCACACGTATCCGTTCACACCTGCGCTTAAAAACTAATTAAAACTAGTGGTGGGTACCCGGGTACCCGGGTGCGCAACAACGTAGGTAAAGTTGGGTGCGCACATAAGGGTTAAGTGTGTTTATCAAGTTTTTAAATAGAATGACTTTTAAAGTGATTTTTTACTCATATTATTATTGGGTTCCATATTTGCACCATTTGTAAATAATTTAGTAATTATTATTAAAGTTATAAAGCTTTGCACTTCAATGGAAAGTTCTACAAAAATTTTATCAATATCGAAAAAGTTGCAGTAATACACAATGTTGAAAACCTAAATAAATCTTTTTGATTCAAACATTCTTTTTTATTTTAATTTATTTCAGTAAAATGACAATCCACAAATTAAATTTTAAAGAGATTTTTTTTAAAAAAAATAGTTATTTATAATGGATCTAAAACATATTGTTAATTCTAGTTTTGTGTATATTGTTTTAAAAATAATGTGAAAATTAATACAAATGTGTCTAGTGTTATTTTAAAGTTATTTATTGTTATTTTAGTGTTATGTTGTGAATTTAAAAGATTTTTTATTTATATTTAATATATCTTACAATGTCATTCTATCATTAATGTTTATATTAAAGAAAATAAATATCTTAATCAAAAAAATTTGGTACTTCGTGCATATTTAAAAATATAATAAAAAATTATTTTCACACAAAAAAAACATTAAAAATTATTTGGATGTTTATTTTTAATCAAAAATTAATTATATATTTACATCGAGTTAATTCGTACAATTATCTTTTATTGTAGTAACTATAGTAAATATTTCAATATACTCGTAAAAAATTATTTCAGTTCTGTCTTGTTTATATATGTATATAATTGAAATTTATGCTTTTATTTTATTTATTGTTAAATATTTAAATAACATACTATAATATATAAGTATTTTTACAAAATTATTTGTTTCATTTTAACTATACTCATATATTTTATTTCATAAGAAAACAGTTTTAAACCACATATATTTTATATATCTGTTTACCATTCTATCTTTTTGTATACAATATTAAAATGATATTTCAGTAAGAAGATTCTTTTAAAGTAGATTTTTATATTGAAATATATATTCCAAGTTTTATTACCATTTCGTTTCAACACACATTTTTCACCAAAGAAAATTCACAATCTTACTATAAAATAGCATTATTATAAAAATAACAAATCTATCGAAATGTATCTTATAAGTATATCGGATTATTAACAAAATAATAATAATGAAAATTAAATTATTCAGATTTCTTGTGAAAATCGTCTTACCAATAACAATTTATTGGCAAAGTTAAAATATCAAAAAAATACGAACAACGACGAAAAAAACTCCATTCATCGAGAATATAACTGTGTACCAATGTCAAGGTTCGTTCGGTTTAATGTCGTTTATAACAGCAACCTCGAAAGAACAGTGTTTTCCAATTTGGTACTGATATTTTATTCAATAGATGTCTTTGAACATATGAAAGATCGTTGCTAGACATGAATAAAATATTACAGATACATACTTCACGCCCAACTGTATCCATTTACTGTCCATATTTTGTTTGACATGTATGATAAAGACGAGAATACTAGTTAGGAGTTATATAGGAAAGTAACTGTCAATCAGTTGTTGAAGCACATCTGTTTAAAGCAAAGTTCATTTATTTAATTGGGAAGATAACTTTCTACAAGGGACACCTACATTAAAAAAATAATCTGTACAATTTGTGATATCGTAAAAATTTAATCCCTATCGAAAGTTCTATCATCTTATATATATATATATATATATATATATATATATATATATAAAATAAAATGGTGACGTATATAACAATAATGTTATTATTTTTAAAGAATGCTGCTCCAAAGTATTTTTACAGAATTCAGCATTTATTCATAAACATACTTTTAATATTTTATGAGGCATAGAGGAATTTTTATTGTCAAAGCTTTTTAACATTGAAAAATCAAAAAAATCTGTAGGTATATACACAATTTTTTGTATCGTGATGATAATCGTAGATAGACGTATAACCAACAATAAAAATATTCATCAATCTTTTGCATGTTGTAATAATAACACGTTGTCTATAGTCAATATTCTTGATCAAAGAAACTCATACATATAAGTTATAATAATTATTATAAGCTTTATTTGAACGCAAATTTGTCACGCAAGTTTTATTCATGCTTTTATATTAAATATTATTATTTTAGTACAAAAGTAAATAAAAATTACTTTTTTACATTGTAAAAATTTTAACTTTACATAATAAATAATTATTTTTCAGATTAAATTATATCAGATTATATTAAATTATTAAAAAAGGGATTGATTAATTATTTTAATAAGTTGTATAAAGAATTAGTGTTCTAACATTTTTGAAAATTATTTGACTTTTTCATTATAATATATAATTTAACAACAACCTTTTTGTATGTTTTTTTAAATATATTTTTTTATTTTCTCTTTTTTTAAGTACTAAATATTTTTGTACTATTATTTTTAATTCATTTAAATTTTTTTTTATATACAATTTTAATAATTTATATATTGCTGAGAAATATCTTCAAAGTATTTGTTTGACAATGAAGGTATCTTAACAAGTTACAAAATATAAAGTAAGTTAACTATATTAGAAAATACTGAAAATAAAATAATATATTTTATAAATTCCATGGATAATTTAGATTACTCTTTTAAATGTCAGTTTATTCAAAATGTATTAAATGTTTAAACAGGGTTTTTGTTTGAAACATTTGGTAAATTTTCGAATACACATTTCCTAATTTTAAATAAAAAAATGATTTTCAAATTTAATGTTAGTGAGAGATAACGCAAATAATTTTAATTGATCTAATTACATTTCTTTTATTTGTTAATGATCTTTTAATTTTTTAAAGTCAATTATATACTTAATAAAGATAAAAGGTCATTGGTAAATAAGAAAACAAGTAGATTGATTACTCTTCTTTATATTATCCCTGAACAACATTACATTTGAGAAATATTTTTATAAAAAATATAAAAGCTGTTTAAACATTTAATACAGTTTGAATAAATTTATATTTAGAAGAGTAATCTAAATTTTTCTGGAATTTATAAAATATTTTATTTTCAGCACACTCTAATATAAAATAACTACTCACTTTGTGTTCTTTAAGTTTACTCGTACACTAACTTACTAAATAGTTTGTAAAATAATTATCTACGTTTTAATTATTTTTCAATATTTTCAATTTGTTCCTTAATTATTGATATAACCATCGCTATTTTCCAATTCTTTGTAATTAATTTCCACTTGAAAAGTACACTCAATAATTACGTTAAATATTTATATTACTTTTAGTGACAAATACAAAGTTATACCAATAAAATAATCTACTTTTTTATATTTCTATCTCTAATTATAACATTGAAGTAAAATAGGACATGTAATAAAAACATACGCATCAAAATCAATAAATACTAGTAAAAACTAATTCTGTACAGTTAATAAATCTTAATCGTAATAGTAAAGCAGTATATAATTTTATAAAAGTTGTCTGTAATTTTATCATTAAATACATAATTTTCAACTCAAAGTGCTTATAAAAAAACTATACTAACTTCACAAATGACCATTTAAGTGATTCATTGTTGTCATTACAAAAATACGCCTGTTAATGTATATTAATGATTTGAAACAATAGAGTTGAAAAACATCAATTTCCGGAAGATAAATTGCTGTTTGCTAGAGACGCGATAACCTCCTGAGAAAACATTGATTTTTGAATACTTACTTTGACATACGCCGTTTTCAATGTTTATGTATTCCTCGAGAATAGAATATGTGCTTTTAAAAGTAAAGTAGTTTGCGAGACGTTTGAATGTTGAAAACACATTTTGATAACGATTTTTTATACATATTCTACCTTCCAGTCTAGCTGAAATGTATAAATGTTTGGGGTTTCATTATTTACGAAATTGTTTTATCGTTTTTTCCACAACGTTCAACAACACACCGGAAGTTTGTTAAATTGTATTTTTGTTTCATTACATTTTTTGTATACATCAAAAAACACATTTATCGTATTTTAATTATTCTTATTATAATGAGAGACTTTCAACTGATGAATTTCAGATTTTTTCCTGTTATAAATTTTATTTGAAATGTAACAAAAGTTTGAATTTTATTCACAAATGAAGAAATATATTCATCTATATCTAAAAAAAGATTTTATGGGTACAAAAACATAAATTACAATTTGAGCAAAAGACTGGTGTGAAATTAAAATCCCTGATCGTACTATCCCAATGGAGACATAAATTAATTAGAGGAATCATCAAGCAATTCTCAATTGTCTTAGTTAGAAAACTTTTCGTAATAAATTTAAATGAAATCTTGTGTAGAGAAAACAATTAAAACACTTAAAATTATTTCAATAGAATTATAAGTACTTTGAAAATATTATACAAATTATCTTTTTATACTATTGGACTTTAATGTATGGAATAATATATTATTTTTTGATGACTTTGAAATAGAAGTGAGGAATTATTTAAATCACAGTTTAGAAATACTCATAATACTAAATATTATTTTTTATTTTATTTTCTAAAATTCTCTCTCTCTCTATATATATATATATATATATGTATGTGTGTGAAAAAAGAAATAACTATTTTTTAATATTGTAAACTTTATGAAAATTTCTTTGTAATTTGTTGAATATATAAAAATAAAATATTGTATTAACTTGCAGTCTACTTTTTGTTATAATCATTTATCTTAATATTAGGAAATGATTTATTTCTATCTTTTTGCTCTAAAATTATAGTTCAGTAAATAGTAAATTTATATATTCAGTATAGTTCAGTAAATTTATATATTCAGACAAGTTGAACCTATTGTTAAAATAAATACAATACAATGAAGTAATGATATTTTTGTCCGTCGAATAATAGTAATTTCATTTTAGCGAGAAAATTATTTAAGAGTATAAATTCAATTAATTTCACTTAAAATATAACGCAATGATTAAAAAAAATTAATTATTTTTAAGGTAAATTAATAATTGGTTAGGACTTTCAATTATGGTGTCTTGCTGCGATTAATTTCTGTATTGTCATTTTCAAGTAACATAAATAATATTGAATTCTGTCATTGATTTAGACTGTTTTTATATTTGTTATTTTTATTTAATTAAACGTTTTCTAAAATACTTAATTTTTGCTTTTGGGTTATGATTTCCGTTGATAAAAATATTATATTTTATAAACAGTATAAATTATTTATACGCTTTTGTAAATTTATTTACTTGAACATTTTTTTAAAAAAAATCTAATAGATTATTTTGTACCAATTCGTATTATTAGTTTTTATTATTTGTACAAATGGAATATTAAAATTCCATATGTTCGTACAAATATTTAGAATTTTATAAAAAAGGAATTTAAAGAACGAAAAAATAAGAAAATGAATACTATTTACAACAATAAACATTTAAATAATTATATTAAATAGTATTTTTTTTCTATGATATTTAAATATGAATCAATATATACTAGTTTATACTCGTTATATATATATATATATATATATATATATATATATATATATATATATATATATAGATATATAATAGAAAATAGAATGAATATATTATACAATAAAATTAAAATATTGCAGCATTTAAATTAAAGAAATTCGATAGGTTTCTAATCATAATTGGTTTGTCAGTCCTATAAATTATGATACGTGATTTTTAATAGGCAGTTAGAATTTTCTAAACTATTTTTATAAATTATTTTTAATTCAATTTAAATAAAATTAATATTTTTTTTCAAATATAAATATTCGAAGAAGGTACATTCAAAGTTAAAAACGTTCTCTTAATATCACAAATTTATTATTCTTTTTGATTAAAAACTTTCAAATGGAAAGAATTTTACAATAACCTAAAATACATAACAGTTTAATAGAAAAGGTACTTCATAATTTCAATATAGTTTAATTAACGATAAGAGATGAATGTTGTTAATTAAATAAAAAGGATTCATTTTTCATGGAACAATGAATAATTGAAAATTAAATTTTAAACATTTATTAAAATTCTGAAAATAATAGAGAAGAATATTATATATATATATATATAGATATATATATATATATATATATATAATTTTAAAATTGGATAAATGAATATAATTAAATTCAAAAATCATAAACATCCATATTGTTATTATTAAATTAAATTGATTTTAAAATTCTCTAGGTATTTTATGATTGGTTTGAAATAAAAATTATTAAAGATATTTGTGTATTTATATATATATATATATACACAAGTGTCGTTTGATAAGTATGGTAAAAAGTAAAAAAAACTGAATTAAAAAATTTAATTGAATTAAATAATAAATAAATTTACCATACTTATCAAACGACCCTTGTACATATATATATATATATATATATAAATAAATGTATAGGAAATATTTTGAACTTATTTTGTTTAAAGATATTGACACTGAGTATAACAATATTTTTCTTTAATAATGTATTTCAAGGAAAATTTTGAATACAAGTCAAAGTTATTATGTAAATATTATCACAAGTTATTCGTCGCATATACGTTATATATATATAATATATGTATATATATTTGCATATATATATATATATATATATATATATACATATACATATACACATACACATACACATACACATACACATACACATACACATACACATACACACACACACGCGCACGCACGCACGTTTGTGTGTACAAATTCTTCAGTTGAAAGCAAATCTCCGTTTTCTTATTGTAACGTAACGAAATCAGACGGTTCGTTATTATCCTGTATATAATACATTATATTGGATATTATTCTTAATAGTATAACGAAATCTATTTGACATACCTTTTGGGATTGAGACTGAGTCCTGCGACGCTGTTGCTTACATATTCATGCAGATTTGAGAAGAAACTCATAGTAGATGTGTGATGTAACGGATGTTGCAGAATTTAACGTCGTCGTTTTTATACCATCTCTGCTGCTAGTAATGATGCGCGTTTACGGTACAAAACGTCCTGAAAATAAATTTTCATTGAATGTTAAATAGAATTTAAGAATGAATAACAATTATGCGATATACTTACATACATACATACACACATAAATATGTATTTGTACATTTATATATATATATATATATATATATATATATATATATATATATATATATATATATATATATATATATATATATATAAAACGTTATCCAAATGTGACGCCTAGATTTGTGTTTTATTAATAAGAAACTTTACACGTGTTTCCGTATACACCACTCTATACATTTTTTTAATAAAACATAAATCTAGGCGTCACATTTGGATGATGATACACACACAACACACACACACATATATATATATATATATATATATATATATTATTTTAACTAAAGCTATTTTAATGTTAATATTAAAATAACGTTATTAAATAGTTAAGATTTCTACCCTCATTTCTTGATTTTACTTTAATTAAAATAATATTTAAAACATTCTATTCTTTATTAAACCTTCATCAATATTTTTATTCATCAGATCGACTATTTTTTATGTTATTTCTATTACATTCTATTTATATGTCAAATATATGAGTAAAATATAAAACATTAGTTTAAAGATAAAATTATATTAAATGTAAAGATTGAAACAATAGAACAAGTGACAAAATAATGATTAAAATAATTGTCATTAAAATTGAAAAATGTTAATAAACATGCTTCTTGTATAAAAAATATTTCATTTCAAACAAAATGTAATTTTAAATTTAATAATTATATATGATTTGTGTTTGAGTAAATAACTTTTAGATCTTAAATAATATCAGCAGTAAAACTGTTTAACTCTGGATTCATTTTAACAACCATAAATTTTAATTAAAATGCACATCTGGCAGAAAAACGTTAGTTCCGACACAAGTTCTATGAAACTAACAGTTAAGAACATATTTGTCATTAATCAAGGGTACGAAGTGTACTGTAAATAACGAAGTATTCAGTCGAAGTTCTCGTTTAAACTTTTGAATTGTTTGGGTTGTGACCACTATTCAAACCAAAATCGTGTGATGTTTTATACGTGTGTGCTAGAGCAAATGGGTACGAATCTGTAAATCATATACATACACCTAAATACATATATATTTCTATACTTACACACATACACATGTATATATTTATATAAACTTTACTAATGATTTCAGAAAAATAGGAATGATATTCGGTTTAGTGTATCTACATGTTGAATAAATTTTAAACTGAACGATTTGTGTTTGATAACATTAAACACATTGAAAAAATATTCGAAAATATTTTAGAAAATTCTTTATAATTGTTATATTTAATATAAAAATTATATTTTCATAAATAAAATTCATTTTGAAATATCGAGCAAAGCTGATTTTTTCCTTTTAAATTAATCTGAAAATTAAATTATTTATATATGTATATACGAGGGTCGTTTGATAAGTATGGTAAATTTATTTATTGTTTAATTTAATTGATTAATTCATTTAATTACATTTTTCAATATAGTTTTTCTTACTTTTTTACGATATTTATCAAACGACCCTCGTATTTGATCAAACGACCCTCGTATATATACCATATTCAGGTTAATAGTGACGCCTTAAGATTTTTAAAAGAAACTATTCCGTTTCAATCGTATACAAATCACCCATACACGAAAAAGTTTCTTTTTAAACACTACTTAAAAAGGCACAAATCTAGATAAACATATTTAGATTACTATATAAAATATATATATATATATATATATATATCCATATATATATATGATATATATATATACATAATATACTAACATTTAACAAAAAAGCTACGTATCAAAAAACGAGGTATTTTATTTTCAGCGAAATCTTTAAGCGTTTTTGTAGATGATCATTACATTGAGACCAAAGAGCAGTCTAAACAAAGGGTTATCTAAACAAAGGTAATCTAAACAAAGGGTTATCATTGGTTATCAAAATTTCCAATTTTTAAACTCTTTTTATTCGCAAGGAATAATCATATTTGTGAATATAAAACCATTACAAGTGCATATTATTCATAACACGACAAAGTATATTGGTAAAGTGTTTATCGTTTGTAATCCATTGAATTATTAACGAACGAAAATTGCAGGAACGAATGACTATTTTAAAGTTGTTTAATCCTATATTATTCATTTGATTTTATTCAATAAACGTTGTTTTTATTTTTTACGGACTTATCATTGGTATTAATATATATATATATATATATATATTATCTCAAATATGACGCCTAGATTTATTAAAAAGAAACTACACGTTTCACTATACACCACCCTATACACATGTTTCTTTTTAATAAAACACAAATCTAAACATCATATTTAGATTACTATATATATATATATATATATATATATATATATATATATATATATATATACTATTTAAAAAAATTACGTATCAAAAATATTTTATTTGCTCTTGAATTTTTTTATCTTGCTAAAATATAGACAAGATATAATAAAAATTTCCACTTAACTCCATATTGGTGAATATGCGATAACACAAAGTAAATATTGGTAAAGTGTTTATCTTGTAAAGGTTAATTTAACGTGAAATCTGATAGAAGTTGGCTTAAAGTTGTTTAGATAATATTCTCATTTTTTTCATTTTTCCATAAACGTTGTAGTGTCATTGGTTTTAATTAAATAATTTAACATTATTCATCATATATTATGAATTGATTTGTCACTAGCTCGTTGACAAATTTTATTATTTTTTTAATTAAATTAGTTATATATATATATATATATATATATATAAAACTGTATATTTTTATAGCACATATATAATGATTTTTAATTTTAAATAAATTATCAGAATCTGGAAAAGATAACTGCACAAAAAATAAAGTTAATATTTTTTTAAAAAAATAGATGTTTCTTTGAAAAATTATAATATAAATTTAATTGTAGTTAAATATATTATTTGTTTTGACACAAATGAATAATTCACCTCTATTATTACAAGATTTTATGAAAATGTCCAATAATAATTTATTTGTGTATTTAATTTGCTGATATACATTTCAATAAATACTTGCATTATAAAATTTAAAATGTTGTAATGGAGCGCTTTGAACATGGCAATTGAAATACACATCAGCAAATTAAATTAGCAATAATTGATTGAACACTTTAATAAAATTGGGATTGAATAATTCATTGATGTTAAAATAAATTTAGTAAAATAGTGAAACATTTTTTTATTTATATTACGTAAGAAATATTGTATTAAAAAGTATTACAGTATTTAGCAATACAATAATTTACTTTTTATTAAACAGACTCATCTCTTAAAATATTTATATTGAAAATATGTTGAATAAACATTTTTGCTTGTAAATGTAAACATCGATTATTTTATAGGTGAGTAAAATTCGAGCTTTTATTATTTTCTGTAAACAAACAGTTTTAGTTTATTTTTTATCGTTCCTATTGAATTGATATAATATAAAATTATTTACATCACGTTGATCGACCGTTTGGGTGCTATATATTCCCATTAAATATTTATAACACATTTTATCAAAATCGACAATGTTTATTATCAGTGGCTGAATTATGAAAAGTTATTATTTTTATCGTATTTTTGAATACTAGCTATTACGATTTTTTAATTATAATTTAATATAATTATAAAATAATGCAATATAAAATATTTGAAATTTAATGTAACTACGATTATAAAAGCATAAGAAATAAAAAAATATTCAGGAAAAATCAATGTTAGTTGCTACCGGACATAAGCAATACACTAATTTATTTTTAAACTTTAAATCTCGAATACAAAAATTTTAAAAAGGGTAAAAATCTTGAAATTGCCTCTAATTTCTAGACTAGGTATGTTTATTTTAAGTTAAAATCCATAATTTCTTTCAAAAATAAATAATTCGTTCAACAATATTAAAAATTTATGTGTTCATAATTAAACTGATTCTGACAATTTTAATTATAAATGTGATGTGGATGCGAAATTTGAATCAGGATCAGAATTTAAAATAATGTTTAAACTTAATTTCAGAAACAAACTATAATGAAAATCTATACTCCCAAAAGACACAATGTTTATCTCCTATGTTATTAACTAGTTAAACAAGTACTTGAATTGACAATGATTAAATTTCTACACTTATATGATAGTTGTAATAATAATGTAAATACACTTATTAAATAATTACGTGGTTATATTAAAAAGAAAACTTTTTAACGCTCATAAACTGAAATTATTTACAAAAAGTAATTCATAATTGAAATTCACTAATATTTCTAATATTTTAGTAGAAAAAATATTTGTGATTTAAGAATTTGATTTCAATATAAGTTATATGATTACATTTAGATTAAATATAAATATTATTTAATTTAATTTCACATCAAAAAATTAGAATTAATATTAAATCAATGCAGTAAATCAACACATTGTGGTTTTATTGCAATAATAATTTGGCATTCACTTAGGTAAATTTACTGGTAATGAAATAAATTAACACTGTAAAAATTGAAAATTTTACAGTGCCAAAAGTATACATTAATTGTTTATTGTATTTTATTAATTTGTTTATATGCACTACAATAACGATTCAATCAGAACACATAAAATTGTTTTTATTCTTTTCCTATACTTTTGGACTTATAGAATCTTCATTAAAAATATGTAAGCAATTAAAATTAAACAATAAATATATATAGAACTCACTAATAATTTTAGTTGTTGATATTAATGATATTTTTACATCATCAGAATATAAGTTTTTAAATATAGTTTTATAATATGTTTTATTTATATTCATTTTAATAATTAATACTCCTACTGAATTGCACATTTTTAAAAATATTGAAAGGAATTGAAAATATGTATATATATATATATATATATATATATATATATATTTATATATGTTTGAAAACAGAGCTTTGTATTTTACATTATTTTAAATATTATCAAAAGATTTGAAAATGCATTGTCAGTAATTTAATTATTAGTGCGGAAATTTCACATAAATAAATACACAAATTAGTTTACTTTGTTGTATTAATATCGTTATTATTAATGTTGAATAAAATAATTTTTTTCTATGAAATGTTTTAATTAAATATTATGGATACTGACTATGAAATGGATTCTTATTAATTAAAAATGCTTATTGTGGTAAAATAGTATAAAATTTGAATCAAATAATAAAAAAACTATTATTTCCAATTTTTAGTGAATAAGGCATTATTAATATAATTTTCATACTTCTTATTTAATGCCATTTCATGTATTTTAAATAACTTATTATATTCTGCGATTATTCAAAAATGTTATTTTTGTAATAAGAGTCAGTGTTGTTAAAAAAATTAATATTTAGATATTTTTAAAATTATTTTTGAATATATTAAATAAATTAAAAAATATGATATTGATTTAAAACTGTACTTGTCAAATATTATTTTGGTAAAAAAACCTATTCAAATATTTTATTAAATTATAATTTACTGAATACTTTTTAATTTTTTTACAATTTCCACTATGAAAGATCAAAAATAGATAAAAATACATTAACTTTATCACATTTTTTTAAAAAAAACTGTTATGAGATGAATAATAACTTAAGAAACTCTTCAGTCATCTATTTTGAAATATCCTCATCCATCAGTGTCAACAAAATAAACTAAAATAAAATGAATGACTCTCTAAGTTAAAGTGTAATATATCGTTGTAAAAAATACATTTTGTTTGTTTTTAAGAAAATCAATGGTAATTAGATAAAAATGCAATTTAATCATTTACGAGAAATGTTTAATATTCAGAGCATCGTTGAAAATATAAAATAAGTAGTAATATTAATTATATTCTTAAAATGATTTAAAAGCTTGTTTAACATTCACATTTCATGATAACATATATATTAATAAAATTGCAACGATTGGATCAATATTCGACTAAACATAATATATATAAATTAATAACGAATAATAAAATGTTAACGGACCGTAACTTTTAATAATACATAGTGTAATTAAAATTAACGGTCTGTTTTAGTTTAAATTGACCGAGAATAACAGATGTGTACCGTTATGACGCGTATAAATGTATATATTGTCTGCGGATATGTAAATTATTTAGATGGTTCCTGAACAACCAATGAGCTTGACAATTTATTTAAGAAGTGTTTTTACTCAAATTTAATATTTTACTCCAGAATAAAAGATTGATTATATATATATATATATATATATATATATATATATATATTAAATTAATAAATTATTTTACATTCATTACAAAAATAATTATTAATAAATTAATATATTGTATTATTATCTTCAAAACAAATTATAATAAACTAATCATTTATATATTAATTATAATTTATAATAATTTATTTATTTATATAGGTGACACAAATGAGACTGAATGGTTTAGACATACATTAAGTTGTTTCCTTTCATTTACTACTCTTTTCTATTTCTCAGTCTAGTTTAGGTCACTCTATGTACTACTTAACATAAAATAAAGATATTATATTTTCAACAAATTATTTTTTGAATCAAAATATACCTAATGACGCCTAGTTTTGTATTTTATTATAAAGAAACATGTGTATAGGGTGGGGTGTATAAGGAAACAAGTGTATAGTTTGTTTTGTTTCTTTTTAGTAAATCACAAATCTAGGTGTCATATGTGGATGACCCTATATATTTCATTTGCTTTAGCTATTATTGCCAAAACAGACAATAATAGATTTATTTTTTAAAGATTATATTTTAACACATATTCGTCCACTTGACGAAAATTCGTCATCTTCCAGAGAATCACCCACAGCCAAATGACAAAAATTCGTCATTTGTATATTACAGAGAATAATTGATTTTTGTTCTCTTAATTCTGAGTATATTAAATTATAATTTTAACCAAACAGAGATAATGCCATGAGAGAACTGATTTTAGCTTCAGTTGCATCGCATAATGGTGCAAATGTAATCAAAAACAAAGTAAAACTGTATAAGTCGGTATTGGGTATAAAAGAATTTTATTCAAAGTTTAAGCGCTCGGGTGTTCGAATAACTAAACAAATTTAGTTGTATTATTGTTAATTTTTTATCCTTTCTTATCAAATAATAAAATATACCTAAAATGGAGGACAAAAATGAAATATATGCAGGCATTTTATCTGATCGTGAGGCAGATTTTTCACAAACTAATTTTGATAATAATGATAGTGACATTATGTGACTTTTGCAACATTCCCCTTCATACTGGCACATGTTTTGAACAGTACCATTCACTGAAAAATTATTAATTATTTATAAAATTAAAGACTCAAAAATAATGTACTTCATCTAAAAAAAAGAGAATAATAACTTTGTGTTTTTAGAAATTCATTTAAACTTTTTTATGAATTTAATTGTTTTTTAACTAAGGAAAGCAAAAAATAAATAAAAATTTACGTATAAAAATAAATTTGTTTTATATCATTTTCCAAGATTTCACTGAAAAATATATGATTTCTAACAAGTTACATTAGTTTTATATAGACCATATCATTTCTACAGATAGTGTCAAAAAATGCTGGCATTTGGTGAATGGCGGTGCAAAAAGTTACCCGACGAATATGTGTTAAAACTTAATATATTTCTTAAGAACATTGTAGTTTTAAAATGTTTTATTTAAAAGATACATCTCCATTCAAAAAGTATGAATGTGTTAAAATATCACAGTAAAATCATTTTTTTTCTATAGCAAATTTTGATGTATGAATTTAAGAGGTACTATGCAGCAAGAATATTTTATTTACATCATTAAAAATTTCTACTATTTTTTAAGCGTAATATACTCGTTATTTTTATTTTAATAGCACCAAATTGAAAATTTAAAACACATGGTTTTGTTCATACATATTAAATAAATCAAAATCTACATTAAAATGTCTGTATATTTCAAATACGTACTAAAATATAATTTATTATTCCGTCAAGGCACATTTTGACGAAAATACAATCATTTTCAGCATGCAAGTGCAGAATAAGAATTAGGAGTAAAATATGCATTCATGTATTTTTTCATAATGTGACTAAAAAATTCATCGATTGATAAATTTGTATTGAAATTAGATTTCATAGGTCTTTTTTGTAAAAATATGATTTTAGTTTAATTTTGAAATTTATTTTTCTTTTAATCAAGACTCGAAAATACTAATAACATAATAAATATGATTTTTAACTTTTATTTGCTTTTTTGGAGACAATCTAAGATTAAATTTATTTTTGAAACTGAAAATAAAGATTTTCTTAGATACAAAGAGAGAATCGTTATTCTGTTATTTAAGTTTATCTGTGTGTCTTTCTTTCTTTGTTTCCCTTTATACATAAATATATATATATATATATATATATATATATATGTGTGTGTGTGTGTGTGTGTGTGTGTGTGTTTATATATATATATATATATATATATATATAGTATTTATAAATAAATGTGTTATTTAAAAAAATCTTTATTCTATTTATAACATCACAAACATTTCATTCGGACTATATTTATCAAATATTTCATTGTAACAGATCAAACATCTAAAGTTGATATATTTGACGTTAAATAAACTATTGTAAAGTTATGTTTAGGAACTATTCTATGAGTTAAACTCATACTTAGTGATTGGATTGTACAGTTTATTCTAAATTAGTTACTAACTCTTTAAAACAATATAATTATCTAAAAAAAAAAACATTAATGTTACTATAATTTGTAAATATAATTTAAAATAGATTTTTTTCTATTTTATATGATTAATAATTATAGAAAATGAGTATAAAATACAGAAATAATTATTAAAAATTAATTTTATAATAAAATGTATAACTATTTACATATATTCTTTTGTTATTATTTTTCTAATTAGTATTGCAAAAAAAACCTATATTAAAAAATAAGGACAAAATTTTTAATTTTATAATGTATTAAAAATATTTTAATAAAAAAGAATATATAATAACTAATTTATAATAAATAGTTTTGAATTTAATGTTATGTGAAAATTAACTGAATTTTTCAATGTTACTGTTTCAATTATGAGTAAATGTAAAAAATAATACACACACATATACATAAATATATACATATGTATATATATATATATATATATATATATATATATATATATTGACCTTTAAAAATATTAATTTATAACCACTGTTATAAACTTTTCATAAATTTACAAATTTTATCGAATCTTTTTCTTTTCAATATAAATAATATTTTGGAATATAATAAAAAGTATGACTATAAATGTATTTTCTCATATAGTATCACCGTCATTGCCATTTCTTTTTGAAAACAATGTAGATTTTATTCGTAAAATAAAAATAGACTATCAATTTATATGCTGTGAAAAGAAATATAACGACAGTAAATGTTGTCGAATCAATAACAAAACATCATTTTAATTCTGTTCAGATAGCAACGAAGAGAGAGTCCATAAGAAGATTACTTCAAAAATCGGAAATCGTAGATTTAATCCCCTCCGGTGTATTATGTTATTTTTTTCTTGTTTCTTTCCAGCGACCAGATTGAATTTGACAACCATTTATACTTGGAATACGATATACAATAGAAATTATTTACATTCTTATATACAAAAGTAGAAATTCAATACACATATATTCAAGCACACATACTCACACAGATACAGATATATATATATATATATATATATATATATATATATAAATACACGTATGAAACGAAAAATAATAAATTTCATACAATAGGCAAAAATTTAACAACATTCAAATTTTGTCAATATTGTATATCAAATATTTTTTTAATTGATTACTAAATTAAATTAATGTTCAAAAAAATTAATATTAATAAATAATATATAGAATATATTCATAAGTGATTGACATAAAAAAAATCATTATACCTAGCATATGCGTACAAAAAATAATCTCTGGTAAAAACATAATTTTATTGAGTTTTTGTTATAACATAAAAAACGAATAAATGTATATTTGAAATAAAAACTTTCAATAAGATTGTTATTGTAATTAAAATTTATTTATTTCAATTTATCTGCTCATATTTTACTAAAGATTAAATACGAATTTCAAGTAATCGTTTAAAATAAGTATATTTATTTTCGTAGTTACAACTTTAAGATAAATAAATCAGTAAATTCAAGTAATTTAAATATAATTATTCAAGAAATATTTTACAAATATTTAAAGTACTCTTGTGTGCATGTTTATATATATATATATATATATATATATATATATATATATATATATATATATATATATATATGTGTGTGTGTGTGTGTGTGTGTGTGTGTGTGTGCTTGTATGTGAGGCTGTGTTGTGTGATAGAGATTTTTTAAAACGTTTGTAAAATGTTTGCATGTACTTAAATAATAGAGATAAAAGGAGAACTGAATTTTTAACGTACCCTCTTATTCAGTAAATATACAAACTATGATAAATTATTTAATATTTTATCAAAGGATAAGATTTCATTGTATAAAGTAATGCATATTTATTTTGTATTTTATATATAATATTTTGTATATATATAGTATATTTAATAAATTTAAACGTTTAAAAATGTTAAAAATACCATTAAATAAAGAATATTCTATTCAGCTTCAACACGATAATAATAAATTTAATTGTATTTACTAAATATTCTTAATTAAAAATTATCCCAAAATATTATTCTTATATTGGTAATTAAATAAATATTATTTAATTTTAGAATTATTGGTAAAATTTCATTGTAATAAATGCTGTGAAATAAAAATTAATTCCAAACATTGATGCCATTTTATTTTGTAATAGCTAAAGAACAATAATTAATTTCTTTTTACTTAGATAATGTAGTACTTCATATCGAACGAATTGACATAATAAATTTTCTTCGAATATTTAAAAACATACGTTTATAATATTTTAAAAATACTAGTGTGTACTTTGTTATACTGTGATAGATATATTAGGTTATTGTGATTAATATCAACTATAAATCTTAAAATAAGTAATATGAAATAGTAATAAAATTAGGTTTTATATTATTTATGTAAAAGTTAACTGCTACGCTTAATAAAAAATAAGTAAATAAATAGATTAATAAATTTTCTCAGATTAAATCAAACGAAAAGTAAACAAAAATATCTAACTATTTCTAAAAATAAAAAATATGAAATCTAGTTAGACATGTGGCGTCGATATTATTTTTGTAAACAACAATAATTTCATTCTAATACATTGAATCGAACAAACAGTGATTTAACAGATCGAAAACATTCTATAAAATTTTTGTAATAAATAAACTGTCTGGACTTTATAACTTAAAACTGTAAGTCGATTTTCAGTTACCGATGAAAATTTTCATGAAAACGACTTCTTAACTATTCGACTGGACAAGGGTTTTCAATACATAAAACGATTTGGGATATCAACACCTTGTTTACGGTACAGTTCTCTCTTCCCAGTTTCATTATCAAGTGACGTTGATCTGATATTTCGTGTGGTATTTGTGGTTATACACCTCAATAATCGTTACGTCAATCAAAGAAATCCGATAAGTCACAGATTTATAATATATATATATATATATATATATATATATATATATATATATAATTTAATTCAATATGTATAACTTCAAAGTATGTATACATTAAAATATTAATTAATGTCAGAAAAACAATATTTTCCTAATTATCTTCAAAAAAATTATATTTTTTAAAATTATCCAGTATGTACATCTGTTTTGTTCGTTAAAGGAAAATATCATATTTTTAGTAATTAAAATTTTCGAAAAATAAAATTTGTTTGTAATAAAATGTCAACTTTTGTATAATTTTTATTAATTAATATCATTATTTTAATTTAAAAAATCGTTAATTAAATATCGTCAGAATAGGTTCATTTATATTTTTAACCAAAAATACAAATACATACTTTTAAATTCGTGCTAAAGTAAATCTTTCACATTTTTTCCCTTGAAATAAAACTTTTCGACTCAAATTAGAATAGAAAAAATGCGATCAATAGTTAGAAATTATGTTAGAAAGATATTAACGAAAATTACAATAGATTTATGTTCACAAAACTGTATCTTTCAAAAAACACATACAATACATTATAAATGGTTTTCGTATCAAGATAG
This sequence comes from Neoneuromus ignobilis, assembly GCA_029203775.1. Classification (NCBI taxonomy): domain Eukaryota; kingdom Metazoa; phylum Arthropoda; class Insecta; order Megaloptera; family Corydalidae; genus Neoneuromus; species Neoneuromus ignobilis. Next base: position 33,047,251 of record CP092089.1, read on the forward strand.
ACGCCATATTGATGTCTGTTGATATCTAGGAAACATTTTCTACGGTGAAACACAACAGTTTAATCGGAAAATTCAACGTATCAAACGTGCTGTTATATATCATACAAAAACTATCTACTTTTACTGCAAACAGCAAAATAATTTTTATTTGTCCAGACGATTTATCCACAAGAGGTAAAAATAAATATCCCGTTGAGATTATTGCAGAGATTCCAATTTTCGTGCGCTACATTAATAATAACTTTTCCAACTAAAATTAAATCGACATTTATATAAATGACGTAAATGTGTTTATTCTAAAATAGTTCAGAAATTATTTATTTAAAAATAAAAAAATTTAATAATTTACTCAATATAACAAATTTAAATTTAAACTCACATATTAAAAATGTTTATTAAATTTTATTTTAAGATTACAGTATATTTTTTATAATTATATTTTGTAATTTATTTACGTCAAAAACTGATGTCATTATATATTTCTGAGTACTGCTGTTTTTGTTATATGTTATTGAAATTGGTTTGAAATTACTAGTCTCTCATTTAATGATCAATAATAATTTAATTTGTTTTTAAATATAGATTTTTGCATTCCAGTTTAAAAATCCAATATACAACACTTTTAGTTAAAAAAGTAACTATATATTTATTTAATATAAAATCAATAATATTTCGTAAATTCATCTGCTGGAGGTATTTTTTAAGGTCCACAGCACATAAAACCTATAATAAAGTTTTATACGACTGCACACTGGAGAAATTGTATCGCCATAATAAAAAAATTAATAGTAAATAATGAATAAATACTTTAATAGAATCTTTTGATATTGGAGTAGTAGTTCCTTCATGGAAAATAAATTCACAAAAATATAAAACTTTATTATGATATTAGATTTCAATAATTTATTTAAGTATTTATTCAAAAGCTCTATTTAAATAATAAATTTATGTGTAGATGTTTTATTTTATAGTATATTGAATTTTTCATCTTATTTTATAGAAAATAGATTAAAGTATGAAATATATTTTACAGACATTTATATTTTCTATTTTTTTCATTAAAATCTATTCTTGTAATATTAAAAAGATAATTAATAGAAATTTAAATGTTTTAACAAAACAAATAAAAATATAATATAATAATTTGATAAAATTCTATAAAATATTTATATATATATTTTTTTAAAAAAAGTGTTTTTTAGAAAGAGTTATTTTTATTCGATATTAAATAACAAAATAAAATCTATAACATATTTTTTGATATACATATATACACACACATACATCTTATGCGAGTGTGGTTTGTGTATGTGTATGTATGTGTGAGTGTTTATGTATGTATATAAAATTTTGTGCGTTTTATAGAATATTAAACAAGGAATTTTTCTGGAAAAAACATCATAAAAATCAGCATACTGTCGCTAATAGAATTCACTTTGCGTACGACATCACCCTAAGACTTATATAAAGATTGAACATGTCAAAACCGTCAATAACTTGTTCAACGCCCGCGTACCTCTGTCATCCGGCTCATAAACTTCCCTTTTAGATGTTTGTTCATGTTTGGAAACAGATAAAAGTACGACATAGGCTGGTCGACTCGAACAAGAGAACAACGACGCAACCGGGAACAATCCATTCCCGTAATCCTTTGGCAGCAATGTATACGACCACCTAATACCGTCGACTTTATTCGCGGTCAATTTTCGGGTTTCTCTCATACTCTAACATTAAGCTGTACTAAAAATGTTATCTCTTTCATTGAACGGCGAAAAATACAATGTGCATTTGCTTTTAACGCTCTTCGCATGTTCATTGGCTGTTTATTTAAACTTAAATGAATGTAATAATTTATAGTCCATATATAATCTCTCACACTGTAAATATTTTAGTAGTAAACATTGTATGTAAAGTGAATAAACAATTACATTGCTTTTTTAGTTCATTACAAAAACGTTTCAATTATGAAATATGTGAAAAACCTTTTAGTCTTCACTTGATACGCAAGTTTTAAAGTGTGGCAAAATATTTTTTATACTTTATAGAATATGTTTTAAGTGTTCTATTAGGATGACAATATACTTTAAAAATAGGTTCGGAAAATATTTCAGTTACAAAAAAAAAAAACTATAATATAATATATAAATAAACCAATTTTGAACAAAGATTATTTTTATATTTTACTAATATCACTGAATATTTTTAAAAGAATAATTATAAAAAAATAAAAATTAAATAATAGATGTTTAACTATATATATATATATATATATATATATATATATATATATATATATATATTCGTCCCTCAATTTACGCGGTATTGATTTACGCGGCAATTTTTATACGCGGTCAAATAGATTTCATTTTATATAATTTTTCATGAAATTTATTATATATCAGAGTGACACAAATTCTTACTTGAACGTATAAAAGCACGATATAAATATATAAAAGGTTGATTGTTTTGAATTACAGTAACGATAATGATACCGAATAAAATTTATCTACTTTTGTTTTCTAAAACGTTATTATTTTTTTGTTAAGCTATGTGAAATAAATATGTGTTTCTACAACTATACTAACTTTTATTTCCAATATTTTTTCTATTGTACAGGCGACTCAATTTACGCGATTTTCATTCGCGTAAAACAAATCCACTTGGAACGGATACTCTCCTTAAATTGAGGGCCAGATGTGTATGTATGTATATATATATATATATTAACAAATAATCTAAATTAATCTAAATGCATAGTTTAATTTGAAAATGAAGATGTATTGTAGTACGTAATATAGGGTCATCCAAATATGACGCCTAGATTTGTATTTTATTAAAAAAAACATTTATATATGGTGATGTATAGGTAAACATGTGTCTAGTTTCTTTTTAATAAAACACAAATCTAGGCGTCGAATTTGGATGACCTTATATAATAAAAAAAAATAAAAACTTATAATATTCCCTATAAAGTTATATTCTTATTATTGTGTAATTTATTCTATTGAAAAAGAGTATCAAAAAATAAATAAAGAAATATATAACGAAAAAAATTCTTGTTCGTCTGAAAATAAAAAAATCTGTCCTATATCAGGCACAACTGCTATTGAAATACTTAATATTGTATATATATATATATATATATATATATATATATATATATATATATATATATATATATATATGCTTGTGTATATATGTTATAAATAAAAAAGAAGTAAAAAGTAATTTTTTCTGCATTCAAAACCCAGTTTTTACGCTTGAATAACCAGTAACAGTAGTCAAACAACCGTATTTAATATAAGTATATATATATATATATATATATATATATATATACACACATGTATATACATATATACTGTAGAACTTTAACAACGCAATCATCGATTATATTATATCTAAAATAATATAACATTGTGTGTTTTTTTTTTAAAAAAGTATTATATATCAATAAAAAATATTTATTCAATTTTTATCATAATTTTATTTCCAAGTTACAATTGTATAGTCAATTATATTAGTTGTACTACAGAATAATGATTGATAAATTTGATTAAACTTCCAAACTTTGTTTCATTTGGTCTAACTCTTTTCCGGATAGTCTGATATATTCAGTAATCCAATTACTTTCGGTCCCATTTAGGTCGAATTACTCAAATCTCTCTCTCTCTCTCTCTCTCTCTCTCTATATATATATATATATTTATATATATATATATATATATATATATATATATATATAATTTACTATTCAATTCTATACCAGTCTAATGTAAATTCTTATTTATATAAGGTGATCTAAATGAGACTAAAAAGTTTAGACAGACATTTAGTTCTTTATTATCATTTACTCTCCTTCAGTCTTATTTTGATAACCCTATCTAATAACAATAACTAATTAAATTTATTTTTAAGTTCTTAATGATAAGTATTTCGAATGACAGATTAAAAATATAGTGCCGTGTTAAATGACTTAATTCGAATAACTGGAATTCAATTCACTAAAATTGAGAAGATTAGATCGTTTATAAGTTAATCATTACATTCTTTATACCTATTATTGGAAGGTTGTCCCTTACGTGCTTTGTATATCAACAACTATTCACTTGCCCAATCTCGCTTTGGAACCATTTATATTTAAATAAATAGAATTTTTTGAAGATAAAAGTATATTACATTGATTTTTGTTTATACAATTCTCATTTAGTTAAAAGTTAATTTGTAAGTGCAAAAATTGTATTCATTAAAATATTGGTCTTGAAAATTTGTTTTTATTATTCAAAATTTCTGTATTCACGTCAATAAATTTCATTAATTGGTTATGAATAATGAATATCAAATAGAACCTCTCCCAAAAATTAATTACATATAATATTTTATAAAAAAAATTATCAATAATAAGATGCAAAATTATTTACATTTGTTATAAAATTAACTGAAATCAATAAATATTATACAGATAATGTATTTGTTTTTAATAGGTTTAAAAAAGAAATTTAATAATAAATGTTCTTCAATATATTTTATTCTTCTCAAATTATTTGAAATAAATTTTATTGGGATTTTTTTAAAGAAGAGAAAAAGTTCTTAATTTTAAATAATCTAATTTCTTCTTGATATTTTATACGTTATAATTAATAATTCCTCAAAAATATTATATTACAGACTGTAAATATATTTCAAAAGAAATTAATTATATATATTTTTTATGAAAATTATATATATAAATTGTAATTCCTTAATTTTTTCCTACAGAAATATTTTTATATCAATATTGAATTGGATAAAATATGAAAGATTATTATTGAAATTTTAAATTAAAAAAAATATTTTGAATATTGGAAGCATCTGTATGAAATAACACGTCTATAATTGAATAAATGATTCAGTTACGAATTCAATGTTGATTAGTGATAATGTAATTTTCAATAGAAATAATTAACGTAATCAGTAGTAAAAATCCAGTTATTTAATTACGAAATCTGTTACTAACTCGATATTCATTCCACACTTTCCGTAACTTTTAAAATTAACTCAGTGAACTAATTAATTTATAAAAGATAAGCGAGCCCACCTGCCGAGTGCACAAGACGTTTGTGTTTATTATAATACGGGTATAAGATTTGAAACATTGCTGTTAAAGTTTTCCGGTGCGTCGTATTCCACTTGCCAGATGAAATATGAGAAAGTTCGATCTAAAGTTTCACCATTATTCAATATTAAATATACCCAGCAAACGAACGACTCTGAGTAAATAAGCAGATGTGAATATTTCCAAAAATATTTTTGAATGATATGTACTACATATATATATATATATATATATATATATATATATATATATATATATATATATATATATAAATATCTCCAACTTGAGTTTATTTCATATTAATTAATTTTAAATTCATTCAATATTTATGTGTAAATCTCATTTTAAGCCCATTTGTAATTATTTTCTCTTATCAAATATTATTGCTTTGTGCTGACTATATTATTTATTAATTTTAAATCAAATTAAAAATACATAAAGATATGAAAAGTAGAAATTAAGGGGTTATACGCAGTTAGAAATTTTAAAAAATCGATTTTTTTCTTTTTGCATTTTCGGAATGCACATATATTTGAGTATATTCTCTGAAAATTTGAAGTAAATCCGAGAAATATTTTCGGACATACACCTGAATTTGTAAGTAATTTTTAACTATGTGTAAACTACTTCCGAAACTTCAAACGCGTTTATCTCAAAACGGTGTTTTCATAGTCGGTGATCTCGATATCTCAGAAATGGCTGAACCGATCGGTCTCAAATTTTCACACAATCTTCTCAAATATATTCCTCAGGTATTGAACGAAGGAATAAGGTTTACAAAAATTATTACTATTTTTTTAAACAATTTGGAGCGAAAATTTTAGTAAAAAACGAAAAATTGTTTTCAAGTAGACGCCATTTTGTCAAAAATGAAAATTTTTATTATTCCTTCGTTCAATACCTGCATTCATCTATCCTTTAAAAGAATTGACCATATTTTTTGATTTCGGATAATCCAAACCGCCGATATGGAGATCACCGCCAAGCGCCTTTTTTTGGTGGTCGTTCGGGACATCGTCTGCAGGAGCGGTGCACTTCAATATTTTTTTATGATCGACATGTTATTTTATTCTTGAAAGTAGGATCTATTCAAATAACCATAATTTGTAATTGCAAAATAAATACTGTTTCTAAAAAAAATTCCTAAAAAAACGTCGTTTTTGCGCCTCGCAAGTGCGTATAACCCCTTAATTATATTGTTAGTAATGTGTTAATTTTTTTAAGTAATAATATTTTAGTTACTATTTCAAAAATTGACTATCAGGATATAATTTATTTTATCACAAAATCAAGAAAATTCAGTAATAATACATATTGGTAAAGTAATTCGTTTTACTTTAGAAATCAAATAGCTGATTTTATAAGTAATTAAAAAAATAAAAACCAATTAATATGTTTTAGTATTCAAATGTATTAAAAAAAATTCTAATTACTAAACCAAAATTTTAATTTCTATCTTTTTGTCCAGTTTTTAATCAAATACGGGTATTAAACATATATAAATTGAGTCAAAAATGTTATAAATAAACTTGTGAACTATAATTCTTAATAAAATATAACAAAATACAAATTAATATTGATAGATCATAAAATATGTATTGATATTTTTTAAAAATAAAAATAAAAAATTAAATATGAAAAGAATACAATTTATATATATATATATATATATATATATATATATATATATATATATATATATGTGTGTGTGTAATAAAAACATAAATATTATATAAAATGCTATTTAGATACTGAAAAAAGGAAAATGTATATCTTAAATATATTCTAAAATGTATAAGATAAAACAAAAAGTAAATTATTAAAAGCAAAAAAGTTTTTCATTTAATTGATACAGAACTGATGTTGGAATTTAATCATATCAAATTCCAATATCTGCATTTTATAATATGAAAATTTAATATGAAGATGATATTTTATGAAATATTTCAACAAATTATATATATATATATATTTTATGGACATATATGTATGGGTGTAGACATATATATATATATATATATATATATATATATATATATATATATATATATATGTATATATGTATATTATTGATGAATATATTTGAATAAGAGTCATATTTATACGAAATAGAAATACATACAATGTATAAAATACATTAATAACTAAATTGAATAGTCTGTGATAAAGCAGCAATATAATGTTTTATGAACCCTCAGTAGTTCTTACTGTGAGTGTATTCCTGAAATTATGAAACTCAGTTCAGGAATACAACATTTGGCACACATCTAGTGCAAGTTTTTATTAGCGTCATTAGTTGCACTATACGAGACAAGCAGTTCATGTTCATTGTTTGCTACAATAACAGTGCATGGGTACTTACACAGACAATTGGCCGTAAATAAGAGATTTCAACTTTATTTCATTGTGTTCGATTTATTACAAAGATAACGAACTAATTGCGATTTTTCCACAGTATAGTAAATATCTGCAAGTTATTTATAAGTTACCAACTAGTCTTTTTCAAAAAAAGTATATTGAAATACATAAAACAATGGAAAATTTTAGAAGAGAAAACATCTTTTCACTTCATAAAGTATGTAATATTTTTTATATAAATAAACATTTTTATATATTCATAACTTTGAATATACATATATATATATATATATATATATATATATATATATATATATATATAATGTATACAGAAGAAAACTGTTCGTGTTCCATTATGTAGATATTATAAGCTTAAATAGCTCAGGTGTAATTAAGCTACAAAAAGTTGAATAGATTAGTTTAACAAAAAGAATACAGCTTAACGTATTTAGCTCATTTAAATCATTTACTGGATATTTAGTGTAGAAACAATTTCATTATAGAATATTTATTTTGTTTTATATAGGGTGAACTAAATGAGATTGAAAGATTTAAACCAGGACTGAAGATTACATCTTTTAATCTCATTTGTGCCACTTTGTATAAAAAATGATTATATTATAAAACTATTTTTGAGAAATACGAAAAGAAAATTAACAATTATATATTTTTATTTTTTAAATAGAAATATAAAAAGTGATTTCTAATACTTTTTATTAAAAAAATAATTTATTTTTCCTTAAAATACACATGTATATATATATATATATATATATATATATATATATATATATATATATATATATATATGTATACGAGGTGATCAAAAAATAAGGTGAATTTTTATTTTTTTCAAAGAATATTTATTTATTCATCAATTTTTATTTTGTCCCCTTCAAAGTAATCCCCCTCGAATATAATTCACTTGTGCCAACGCTTTTTCCAATCCTCAAAGCATTTCAAAAAATCATTTTTTGTGATCTTGTTCAGCTCCTCTTTCGATGCCGTCTTTATTTCCTCAATCGTTGCAAAACGCCGTCCTTTCATGGGCCTCTTCAGTTTCGGGTACAAGAAGAAGTCACAGGGGGCCAGGTCTGGGGAATACGGTGCCTGCGGCATCATTAGTGTGTTGGTTTTAGCCAAAAATTCGCGCACAAGCAACGATGTGTGAGCAGGGGCGTTATCATGGTGCAAAAGCCAATTTTTGTTCTTCCACAAATTCGGACGTTTCTGGCGGATTGCTTCGCGAAAATTGCGCATAACTTGTAGGTAATATTCCTTATTTACTGTTCTACCCTGTGGCAAGAACTCATGATGCACCACGCCCCTGCAATCAAAGAAAACTGTAAGCAAAACCTTCACATTTGATCGAACTTGGCGTGCTTTTTTTGGTCTTAGTGATCCGGAATGCCTCCACTGGGACGATTGAGTCTTAGTTTCGACGTCATAACCGTATACCCATGTTTCGTCACCTGTTATGACCCTGTCGAGTAAATCTGGGTCGTCGTTGACGTCATTCAATAGCTCTTGGGCGATGCTCATGCGACGGTTCTTTTGGTCGAAATTGAGCAATTTCAGAACAAACTTCGCTGACACACGTCTCATGTCTAAAACACCCGTTAAAATTGATTGGCACGAACCAAACGAGATGCCAATATCATCATCAATTTCTCTAATGGTAATTCGACGATTCCCCAACACTATTTTCTTCACTTCTTCAACGTTCTCATCAGTTGTTGACGTGCTGGGGCGTCCAGAACGAGGTTCGTCGTTGGTGTCTTCTCGGCCTTCTTGGAAGAGTTTATACCACTTGTAAACATTTTTTTGGCTTAAAGTAGACTCATCGTATGCCACTTTCAACATTTCAAGTGTTTTGGAGCACTTGATTCCATTTTTCACACAAAATTTAATGCAAACTCTTTGATCCATGATTTTCGACAGCGGAAAATCGTGGAGCCTGCAAAACACTTCTAACTTTTATGCCTCTCACCAACAAACTAAACATGCTACATAGCTAAAATTTGGAACATATATTCGAGACGAGTATACCAACATACCCAATTAAAAAAATCGAAGATCGAACGGATGTAGCCCGCTAAATTTCAAAATTCACCTTACTTTTTGATCACACCTCGTATGTAGCTCAAATAAGACTGAAGGGTTTAGATATATATTTACTTGCTTATTATCATTTACTATCCTTTAATATAAATTGAATCACCCTATATTTTATAAATATATATAAAGAAAATAAATGAACTTACTTTTTTATCAACATTGAAAGATTAAAACAATCAAAAATACTTAATTAATTATTTGTTGTTATGGAACTGTGGCTGATTCACTTTAACATAAATGAATTTTAATCAACAAATGAATTGTGGTGTTGGGGTTAAAATTCATTTGTGTTATACTTAATTAAATTAACTTAATAATATAATCAGACATTTAAGTTTAATATAATTGTCAGTATAAAATTTACATAAAAAATACTGTATTTTTTTGTTAATTATTTGCTATGTTCAACTTTTATTATAAAATATTTATTAAAGATATAGTAAAATTTGATAATTTTTGTATTTTTTGTGTTTTCTAACGTTATTATTTCAATAAGTAATATTTTTCTAAGTCCACTTGATATATCTTTGTGATTTTTCAAATACATTTATGTCTAACGTTTTTAAAACTATATTACATAAAAGTATATTTGATTTTGAATATTTATATTTCACTTTGAATATTTCAAATTTGAATAACTGAACGTAGATAGGACATTGTCCATCATTGATTGATATGTATTATTAACTAGTAAGTCGATGCGAGTTGAGCTTCAAATTCATATGTCTTTCTATAATTAATATACATAACATCTATATTCTGCCTGACCTTCCTCAAAGCATCATCTCGCGAGTTAGTTTATGGGATTCGTGCTCGTACACTGTAATTTATATGCTAATACTCGTACGGTGATACAACCAGTTAAAATCTTTAATAACATATCGTATTCTAAATTAAAACACAATCTTTTCAAATAAAATAAGTAAAAGACAAATTAAACAATTATTTGTTATTTTAATAGATTAAGAGAAATTATATTGCAGATTCGTAAATTAAATATCTTATAGTAAATATCATTGACGATTTATATTTTATTCATATTTTAATTGATTCGTAATTTAGAAGTTTAAAAAGTTCATAATTTTGATTGTAAATAATTTCTTTTTTCATTAGAAAAATTACGTGACTTTATTAATAGTAAAACCCTTTCTTATTCAAGAAGTGTTCCAAATAGAGTAGCCAGGGTTCTTAGTCGAGGTGGATGTAATATATATATATATATATATATATATATATATATATATATAAACAATATTTATAGTTTCAGCTAATTTTAATGATAATAAGTTATTATTTAATCAAAATTTATTATCAAAACAAATATAATTTTTAAACCTTACTCAACTACAGTATTAGAGAAAAACTGTACTCAAGAGTTATTAAAAATTTGTAATATAATTAAAATTTATATTCAAAAAAATTCGAGTTTCATTAAGTGAATAATTGAATGTAATCAATAGTCCTATTACATGATATACACTCTTCCAAACGTATTTATTTTGATTAAATATTGACTACTGCAATGCACAAAATTGAGTTTGTATTGGTAAAGCAGCGAAAAGGTTCAATAACTATCCATACGTTGAAGTGTAATACAAATTAATACCGTTAATTTGAGTATTGCGCTGACATATGACTCAAATGTTCATTAGCATGAATGTCGATGGCATAACACCATTTTTTTGAATAAATGAAAATCATGTTGAAGAGCCTATACATACGTTCGTCACAAACGGCACGTCAAAGTAATACATCAAAAATGAATTGAAACGACATCATTAACGTAAGTATAAATGACTGCATAATATACAAATCTATCATAATTTGTCGGTTGTCAATTTATCTGTTTATTTTGTCTATCAACTAATCTACAATACAAATTTATTGTTATTAATAATAAACTATATGTTTTGTTTTTGTGCATGTATTTTTGCACTAGAATTACTGGGTATTGTTAATTAAAATATGTAAATATTGTACACAGCAATTTATTGTAGAATCTATTCATACTCGTTTATATATATATATATATATATATATATATATATATATATATATATATATATATATATATATTAGGTGTATCCGAAATGAATGTCGTATTTTTAATGAAACAAAAAGATCATTCTAAAACTTTCAGTTTTAATTTAATCATTTAAAATATAATTTCCTTCCAAGGATATGACCTTCTCCCAATTCTTTGCCAATTTTCTTATTCCATTTTTATAAAATTCTGAAGACTTTGAATTAAAATAATCGAAGAGTTCTTTTTTACATCGTCTACATTTTAAAAAAAAATCTATAAAGAAAATGTTGCATTGAACGAAATAAATGGTAATCGAATGGAGCAAGGTCTCGAGAATAAGATGGATGGGCTAAAACCTTCCAGCCAAGTCTTTGATTTTATCCAACGTCAATTTCGCCATATGGGGGCGCGCATTGTCATGTTGCAAAACTATCCGACTTCTGTTGACAAATGTAGGCCTTTTTTCAATTCCTCGTGCAGACGATCCAGCTGATTGCAATAGAAACTTGCCGTTATTGTTTGGCCGGATTTAAGTGTTTCGTAATAGATGATTCTTTTGCAGTCTCACCATACAGACAAAAGAACCTTTTTTATAGTTAGTCCGGGTTTCGGAGTGTGTTTTACTACTCGACCTTTAGATAACCACTGTCATCTACGACGATTGTTTTCATATAATAACCATTTCTCGTCTTCAGTTACCAAATGATTAAGGAAAGGCGATTCGGCTTTAAGATCCAAAAGTTCTTGGGATATGCGGACGTACGCCGATTTGTTCTCTTCGCTCAGTGCGTGCGGAACCCATACGCCTTGTCTCCAGATCTTCTCAATCTTCTTAATGTGTCTTTGCACTGTTGTATAGGTGTAATTTAGTCTCTCGGCAAGCTGGTGAATAGTCATGGTAGGATTTGCTTCCATTTCAGCAGCCAGAACATCATCATCCACCTTTGATTGCCTCCCACATCCAGGACTATTCTTAATATCATAATTTCCCGTTCGAAATTTTCTGAACCATCTTTAACATTTGCGGATGTCTAATGTATCATCTACCACTTCACTAATGTTTTTAGTGGCTGTAGTTGCAGAGTTTTTTTTAAGAAACTTATATAATATACAATTTTGTATAAATTGTTCAGTTAGTATAAATTCTGCCATAATAAATTCAAGGACAAAATATGTTTTGTAAATATCGGAATGTAGAGTCCAGATGTGCACAAACACAAATTTAACAATAGACGTTGTCAGGTATAAACGAGAAAAGCACGACTGACGCTCAAAACCTAACTTTGAAAAATTCGACATTCATTTTGGATATACCTTATATATACCTTATATATATATATATATATATATATATATATATATATATATATATATATATATATATATTTATATAGTGTAGCCTATGTGAGACTGAAGAGTTTAGATATACATTTACGTGCTTATTATCATTTATTATTCTTTACTATCATTCAGTTTTATTTAAGCCACCCTATACATAAATGCATACAAAATCGATAGAATGATGACAACAAATTGCTATGCATTATAACGAAATGCACACATTTTCAAATCGAATATCTCGAATTTCCCCAGACGGAAATTGTATGAATATTGTATCCCACCCGTTTTAATTAACGAAGGTAAACATAGCCAATGATTTAATTAAATAGCTCAAAAATCGAATTTAAAAAAATATTAATAGTTTTAGATATTAACATTTCTATTAAATATTAATAAATGACTAAAAATGTATATATTTTATATTAAATTTAATCAGCAGAAAAATTGTATATTTTTTATTTTTATATTTAAAATAAGTATAATATATAATAAATATGTTTTTTTGTAGTTAATAAAACTTCCAATCAGAAAAATGACCAATATAAATTTGTAACCGTGATTAATTTTATAACAATTAAATGCAGATATATCTTACAAATAGAATTTCACAAAATGTTACCTTTATATATTTTTAATTTTTTTTATGATTATTTTTTATGTGATATAATAGTTTATTTGTAATGTATTTTTTGTTGAAAAATTGTTTTTATTTTTAATTGATATATAAAAATATTACTTTACTATTGATCTATTACATTAATAATATGATTTTTATTAATGTACTCATATATAATACATCAATTATCCTTTTTTATTAAATACAGCCGTCATTTTAAAATATAGCACAAATGCTGGTATAATGCTAATATTGAAATAAACCAATAAGTTAAGTTCAAACAATTAGTTTTTTTATTTAAATACTTAATCAAAAAACTGATAAAATATAATTTATTTATTTTTATAGAGATTTGATGAGAAGTATTATTTCAAGTACATTAATTGTTCATGGAATAATAACAATAAGTTTACTATGGACAATTATATCTTTTTATTTTTAAATTCTGCAAATAAAAATACAGAAGTAATTAAAGTTAATATTATCATAAATTCAAAAATTTAATACATTCTATAATACTTTCCTCATTCGAATAGTAATATTAGAAAAATACTCTTGATATATAAAATATATTATTTTAGTATACTTTTATTCTCTGTTTGTTTATTACAATTCATTTAAAATAAATTAAAATATTATTTCTAATAAACAATGTTTAATTTATAAATATTAATATTCGTGGTCAAAATTATATTTAAAGGGTTTATATAGGATGTTTTTTTAGATTAGATAGTACTTTTGATAGGAATTCAATTTAAAGTTCTATCAAGCTTAAAAAAACCTATACAGACATTTAATTACTATAATTAATTATTATTTATTATCATTCAATTTCTTGTTGGCTACTCTATAGTATATTAAATACTAAAACACATGTGTTTATTTAAATGAAGAAAAATTTAATTAAATTTTTTTTATTAGATTTGAAGCTTTTTTATTCAGCCATGTGTTAACAATAATAATTTAAGTTTGTAATGTACCTACTAACAGCTGTACATAATTAAATAATTCAATATCGATTTGCTGTTTCTTTTTCAATTTCATTTATATTACACTTAAAAAATTCTACGTCAACTAACATAAAAATTACAATAAAACTTTATTAATAAAAATACAATTTTATTGAAAAATAAAAAAATATTTTTTAATATTTATCATAACAACGTTTATAATTTTAGAATAATTTAATTGTGAAATATTTTTTTTAGAACATTATTAAGAGAAGATATTCTCTTAACAATAACGCTAGTGATTAATTGATAAAATGTATGTTCTAAACTTGAATGGATGTTGTTGTCTTTCACTAATAATGCTCTTGAATTAAATATTTAATATGCTTTAATCTAAATACTATTTTGAAGTGATAATTAATCGCCTTAATAATCACTTTTAGAATATATTATCTAATAATCTACTTGGAAATGGTGTCTTTAGAATAATATACAATTACTATTAGTGTTAAGATTTTTTTTATATTTCACTAGAATATTTAACAAGAAAATGACTAATGAGATCATTTAAATTGAAAACCAAAGAAGATCATCCTGATTTTCTATAATACATTTTAAATAAAGCATACACATACATACATAGTGTTTTAGTACGATAAATTGTTTCTTGAGCTCACATTATTACCACATTCCACAATAATATTTTATTGGTTAACAGATGAGTGAACATAAAACTATCATACAATGTTATTGTATTCTTGTAGACAAGTCGAGTTAGTTTAGGACCGTACTAGAAATACTTTTCATCTGTACATATATATATATATATATATATATATAATGTGATAAAATTACTTTGAAACTTTATTAGTAGTAATATTCTACTTAAAAATTTTAATATTCAAAAATATTTTTTATATAATAAAGTCAAATTTGTTGACACACTCATTTTATATAAAATTATTCAATTTTAAAAACGAGATTCACAAAAATTTACACAATAGAAAAACACTAATGACAAATTTTAAATCAATGTTTATTATTAAAAACAAATTTATTACAATATCCATATTAATGTATTTATAAAAGTTTAAGTTTATTTTATAGATTTGCTGTCGAATTAAAATTTTACGAAAATAAATTTAAGAGAAATTTTGTTATCTTCTAAGTACTACTGAATGTATTTTAGAATAAAATATTGTTTTTATCTATTCTAATATATATTAATTAACTCTTAAAAAAAATTAACTCTTATTAAAAATATATGTAAATATATTCCAATTGTAATAAGATTATACAATGAGACATAATAGTAATATTATATTTACATAATTAATTGCTTAACAAATATAATATATATATATATATATATATATATATATATATATATTATTTGAATTTCTAAGTTAAAAATTTTTTTTATTTTTTTCAGTACACCAAAATGCCATCTATATCTTAAATGCAGAAAAAAAGGTATGAATTAATTCAAAATAATTTTATAAATTATATAATAATCCAATTGCAAAATCTGAGAATAACATATGTTTATATATATATATATATATATATATATATATATATATATATATATATATATATATATTTGTGTGCGTACAATCATTTTTCTACATTATGTTTATTAGATATATATTTTTTGTATTATATAAATAAATTATTATTATTATTTTTTAAAAAGACATTTTTTAAATGAGTACGAAAAAACAGTAGTTAAATGTATAACATCTTGTTACTTCTTCTGTCAGGCAATTAACAATATATTGATTCATTATCAAGAATGTTATAATGAATAAAATGATTATACGAGTAAATAGTTTATTTGATAAAATAACTCAATATTTTAACAAATTTTCTTTTTCTTTTAAATGTATTTAAGCAATACTTAGTTCATGTTTGTTTAAAAAATATAAAAAAAACTCAATGATGAAATATTGAACCATTATTAATAATAAAAATAACTGTCAAAAGCAATGTATTAAAAATAACGAAAAAATTAAAGAAAAATTAAACAAATATGAATAAAGAAATTAGAGAGAAAATACATCAAAATAAGAAATTATAAAATTGAAAATAAGCAAATAAATGTCAGAAAAATTATTGAAATTATTAACTGAAATCAAAAAATATGAAAAGAAACGGAATTAATAAAATATTATAGAATATTATAAGCCATGAAAACTCTAGTATCATTTCTTGGAAAAAATAAAATATTTAATCATCAATTATTATCAAACATTGAAATATATATATATATATATATATATATATATATATATATATATATATATATATATATATATATAGGGTGCCCCAAATGAGACTGAAGACTTGGATATACATTTACTTCCTCACTATCTTTCAGTTTCATTTAGACCACTCTATAGAATATAATGTTTAATTAAATTTAAATTTTATTCGAATAAAAAATTTTTTTCATAACATATATGAAGTTTCAGATCAACGAATAATTTTTGTGTTCATATCTTAGAATTTTCTTTTGTATGTAATATTATTATATACATTTTGAATTTTAACATGAATTTCAAGTATAAACATATGAACCTAACAAACTGTAAATTTATTAGTAACTTAAAAAACTTTCAAACTACAAACTTTCAACATGCTTTGAAATTTTTATCAGATTTTAAATGAAAAATATTTTCCTATATTATATAAATAAAGAAAAAACTTTTTAGTTTTCGACATTATTTACGTAAAATAAAAAAGCTGAAACAAATTTTAAATTAAAATATGGTATTTTTAATATTTGTTAACTTGTCTGTTTTAACGAAATTTGTAAAATAAGTAATAATAAGTGAAAATCATTTTCTAAATTATATAAAAAAAATCTATGATACAAATATATTTAAAACAAAAGGTTATTTTTTATTATTTCACAACTATTTAATATTGACCGAATTTTTAAAGAGGAGTTTTTTCTTATTGCTTATTATTTACATATTGACATTTCTTAATTCAATATTTGATTATTAAAACGTCATGTTCATTAAAATGCATATTAAATTTTACAAATTTTTGACAAAAATGTAAATATATATTAACAGTATTAAAAAAACATTGTTGTAGTAGTTTAATCATCTATAAAATGTTAAAATTATTCTAAAATCCATATTAACTGAAACATATACAATTGAATTATCATACAGTATTAATGAAATTATTAATACTCTCTATTATAGTACAATAAAGCTATTCAATGTACAAAATCCCGTTTATGAGTACATATTATCAAATTTCATAGATTTTTGGTATACTAAATATAGAGATTTCATATTTATTTAATATAAAATTAAATTAACATTTAAATATAAATAAATCACTGGTCCTCATTACTACAAGATTTTATAAAATTGTTCAATAATCACCTATTGTTCATTTTATTCGCTAATACGTATTTCGATGCCACGATCGTTAAAGTACTGCATTATAAAATCTTAGTGGTTCATTTGTACTAAAGTGAATTTACTACAATTGTTAAATACAGAGTCGGCCAAACGAGACTGAAGGGTTTACACATATATTCATTTCCTTAATATCATTTACTCTCTACTATTTTTAGTCTCATTTGGACCACCCTATATTAACTAAATATTATTTAGAATATAAAATTTTAAATGTTTTTAATAAGCTAAATTAAATCACACATTACAGTTAATTATTGAAGTTTTAATGTAAAGAATTAATAAAAATATTTTTATTGGTCCATTGACTCATTTATCTGAAAAATTTTAAGGATATCATAAAATATGTGTTCAATTATTATAAATGTGAATTATTTATGATTTTTTCCAATATAAACGTACAATGTAATTAAAATGCAAACATTAATATATATTTCAGAAATTAAGACAAAATTATTACGTGAAAGTAGATTAAATGTATTTTCATATGCTCTTAAATTATTTTTATAATAATATTTTACACTTTTTTAACTGTCATAGAAGATAACAATATTATTTTCAAGTTCCATTTTTTATATTTATTTAAAAAAATAAATTTATTGAAATGAAAATACGGCTGTATTATAATAAGTCACTTTACATTGAATTTTAAAAAAACACTAAAATTGAAATCTCAAAATAAATAAAAATATGTTATATTAATTGACTTAAATCTTTTAGCATCTGAGTTTTTTTTAAAAAAAAGGAAAAATTGATTACTTAATTGTGTTATATGTAGATAAAGAAAAACTCTGCTAATTTTATTTTTGCAGTATTTTTTTAATCAGTTTAAGTGCACAATACAAAACATTTAACAAATTTTTGTTTGTCGTACATTATTATTATTGTTAATATTTTCATTATTGATGGTATTGCCTTTTTACTTCTGATATTTTTAATATTATAATTTGTCCTTTTTTCAGATAAAAATTCACTATACAGTTCAAAATTATTTTTTTTCAATTATCTATTTATAAATATCATAAACATACAATATTATATTAATAATATTTAAAATACTGATAGTAATATATGAATTACATTAAATCCTAGTATTGTTAAAGTATAAAAATAAATATAATTTCTTAATTTTCTAGTGCACTTTTTTTTGAATTTTATTTTAACAAATATTGTCGAAAAGAAGAATTATTCAAATATAATTTCAAATATCTAAAAAGTCTTAAAAAATAAAAAAGACTCAGTATATTTTATTAAAAACTTTTTATTAATTCTGTTTAAATTTTTTATTAAATGATCTAAAAATTTAAAAATAGAGATTGATTGCTGTATATCACTCATTGTTTATAAAATAAATTATTTCGTTTATAATGGTTAAATTTTATTATAAAAGATAAAAAATAATTATTAATAAAAAATTATGTGCAATTTACTACCAAAAAATAAAATTATATCAACAGTTATTGCAAATAAAAGCATATCACAGACTGTACTATACAAAAATTCACTAATTATTAATATAAAATTAATTATTATTTAATATATTGATTGATGTGTTTTGTTAATAATTCATGTTTCATGTATATTATTAACAATTAATATTTATAAATATTACTTTACTTTCACCAAAAACAAATATTTAATTAATTATTAACATAACGAATCATTAATTTTTATTTTATTTTTTTAGTTCTAAGGAAAATAACATACGTACAGAATCAACTTATAAAACCACTTAAGTTTATTTTTCTTGTGTGTGAGCAAATATATATTCTGACTAGACTAATTTACATAAAGTTTCAAATTATATCTCTTAATATAAATTTAAAACTAAAATATTCAAGTTTTCAGCCAGAAAGCGCATGAGACGAAGTTTCTCATTTCACAGGTATAACTATTTATTTACATTCTAGAACTGAAACCTTAAAGTCGTTATGAGCTTAGCATTAACTTATCTTAGTGCTAACATAAACTTATTTTGAATGGAAGAATACTGATAAATGTCTGTATTGTTTTTGCCGCATAAAAATTGTTAATTCTTTTAATTACTTATAAATAAATTATTTTTATACAAATTACTGTAATTAGAAAAAAATTAAATAATATTTATATATACATACATACATATATATATATATATATATATACATTAATTTTTTTTTATCAACATCATATTATGGAAATGTGTTTTCAGCAAAAAGTTTTCGTTAAATTACAGAATTAGGTTAATGAGAAAGTTTATTCGATTTTACTCGCGTCAGGTAAAAGGACCGGTATAATACTCTTATTAAATTTTATTCATCAAATAAGTATTGTATTATAATAAGGTATCTTTTATATATTTTTTGTAGTTCTTTGTTTTAAAAAATACAATTTTAATTCAACCTTTAGAGAATAAAAACAGGGCGTCTGATAACATTTGTTTTATATTCATAATGTTTCTTTTTTAATAAAAAATGTAGGCGCTTATCAAATTGTTCCAAAAAGTACATTCTAGAAATATTGACTAAGTGCTAAACCTTCTTTTTAAAAAAGCTTCAATAGTTAATAATGATATTTTAAAACAGACGATAGTTCAAAATTAGATAACTCAAAAATTAAAAAAAATAATCAAAACTTTTAAAGATAAGTTCACATATGACGTACTTATATAACAAGTATATTTACATACTTATTTTTAAGAAGTAATAATGGTATACTTGTTATATAAACTAATATTGAAAAATCAAAAGTGATTAATGTACAACTCTTATTTTTCTTCATACTTACTAATTTAGGATCATTCAAATGTGACGTCTAAAATTGAGTTTTATTAAAAAGAAACCTGTGTATAGGGAAACATATGTCCAGTTTCTTTTTAATAAAACACAAATCTAGGCGTCACATTTGGATAACCCTATATTTATTGTATATTAATAGTTAACATATACAAAAATTGATTTATGTTGACTTACATTCGATATCATATTCAATTACATCATTCCTTATCATTCTACAAAGTTATTATGCATATAGAGAAGCTCGGAATTTGCAAACAGATGATTATGCTGTATGCCTTAAGGAATTCAGATAGTATCATTCGTTATGAGCTGTAAGCTTCCGGCTAAACAATCAATGAGGACATCTACTCAGCATAACTTGAATAAACCAAAATGTGCTGCATCCAAAAAAGCATGTATTGGTTTTAATCGCAAAAGCGTTGTGTTCTTTCAGGACAATGCGAAAGCTCATGTGGAACGAGTGACTCAGAATAAATCCATAGCTTGATTAAGAAACTCTATCTACCCTTCACGTTTTATAGAGACATATTGTCATCTGACTTTTATCATTTAATAATAATATATATGATCGAGTAAAATTATATATATATATATATATATATATATATATATATATATATATATGGATAGATAAATAGATAGAGATAGATATACTGATATTGATTTCTAAATAAAGGAAGTTACTTCCATAGAATTCATAAAATTATGCTTATGAAAATAAATACATACTAAGAATTTTCTTTTTTATAAAAAATATTTTTTAATCCTCAACGATATTTTAATTTTATTTAAACCTTTTGATTTATTTATATTCCAAGGAACATTTTTTTTATAGAATAAGATATTCGTTTTCAATTTGTAAATTATTTATTTTTCGTAATTTTTAAGCTTACTATGAATTGCATTAGAACATAAAATATAAAATTAATTTAATAGAAAATAAAATATTTTTTTTACATTTTTATAACTAATATTTCAATATTTTTGGTTTAAATGGTACTAAAAGTAATATTTATTTTTTTAATTACTATATGTAAATAATTTTATAAATTTCGAACTATTATACATACATTATGAAATAATAAATTGACTAAATAAAATAACCATTATTACTTTTAAGTTCGAATAAAGTATCCCTAAGTCCGTACCTGTCCGAATAACGAAATTTCAAGAAAACAACCTGTAATACACGGGAGATTTTCACAAGTGTACCGTATGTACAATGACAGGGAGTCGACCCGCGGGCTGGGGATCTGCTCATTATTTACGGGCCACCGAACATACTCCAGTATTTGCTTTTGTTCTTGTGTCGAGTTTTCATTCGAAATAGGTAACGTCTGTACACACTGGGCTATGAACAATATTCATTGTCTTATGTCGACGTGTGGCAGAATTGTGATTAAAATATGAAGGAATTTTAAATACTGGATGAATGTAAAATTGTGTAGAAATAAGTTATGAAAACACCATGGATAATAAAACCTGTACGTTCGTTTTGTTTTGATTTTTACTTTGTACGTATTTATATGTAAACATGAAGTTTATTTCAGTACGATATCAAATTGCTGTATTGAATAAAAATAAATATGTGTTATCTAGTATAAATATATATTTGCGTAAATTTTATTGTTGAAATTTGGAAGGTATATATTTTTATAAATAGATTGAATTTATATATTTTTCCAATTAAAATAGACTATAGTGCATTATTAAAAGTCATATTTGTTAACATATAAAGTATTTAATATATATATATATATATATATATATATATATTATATATAAATATAAATGAAATTTTGGTAAATAAATAAATATAAAGGATTTTATTTAATTATTTAAATGACATTGAAGCATATTTGATAAAAATGTTTCAAACATATTTTAAATAATTTTCTAAAAGTAAATAATGATTCATTTTAAAAATTATTTTATTTTGCAAAATACAGAATGGTAAACATTATTAATAAAAAGTTTAAATCTGTAAAAGTTTTCATTTCGTACGAAATGTTATTATTAATGTTATATTCATTATGTACGAAATGTTTCTAGTAATATTATTAGATAGAGATTTATAAATATTCGCTATTTTATCTCATTTACTAAATATTTAAAAAAAAATTGCTTCAATTGAACGTAAAACACATATTTACTTTTTGTCAGACCATAACCAGCAACATTGCAAAATAAATAAATATTTGGACATGGCTTTTCATTTATCAAATGAAAAATAAACATCAACTACTGTGTGGTTCCAACGTTATGATTGGCACCGTTTTCATTAAAAGATGATTAAATGATTTAATCGAACCGTAATAGTGATAAACAACACCTATTTTTATGTATTTGTTATGTAGAAAACAATAAATTAAAGTGTACATCAATCAAAATATGTTTTACAATGATATAATAGTAATTATTTTTATTACTAGAAAAAGATCGTGCACTTATCAAATTATACTAACGTTAATTGAAAAATAATCAAAGTAAACGAAAATAAGCAGTTTCTTAATTAAAAATTAGTTTTTAATAAAATAAAGTATAGAATAGAAACATAATTAAAATATTGTATAATAGATATTGTTAATAAAAATGATATTGTTCAGAAACATGCTTATTAAGAAGTAAATATTTATTTATTAAATGGGAATATATATATATATATATATATATATATATATATATATATATTTAAAACAAGAAAATCACTGAAAAATAAACTGTACTTTTTAAAGTAACTAAAAAATTAAAATACATGATATAATACTATACAAGTATCGTTTAAATAACATTATTTTCCTTTTAATTATTAAATCTATATCACAATATCTTTAAACTAAATATAGAAAATATACCTAACACATATTAATTTAAAATTTGTTAATTAAAATGGCCAATTTCATAAATAAATGAATGTATTGAACTGACAATAATTCTATTTTGACAGTTATTTATGATATTGAAGTACTCGTAGACATTTTTAAAAATATTTTTTTACTAAAAATAGATTTGAACACGGTAAAAACGTTTGAAAAATTGTATAATTTAATTAATCACATTAAACAAATTTAATTAATATTTGAAGAGATCGTTTTGTCTTTTTTTAATTCTAGATGTATGATATATGGTATTTTTAATTATAGGAAATTGACAACAAATATTAATTTATTTAATAGTTTTATCAACCAATTTATTTTTTTTTCTATTCTAAATTATTATTTTTATATTTTAACTTAATTTATACTAATTTTATCCCTTTTTACAAAAAATGTATTATTTTTTTCTCTTATTCAGCAATTCTGAAAGAATAATTCCAAATCTAAACTTTTCTATTACAGTTTATTATAATCGAATTATTTTGATATTAAATCCTTCCACATATCAATTATTCTATAGACTTATTACTCTACAATTTAAATCTTTTGCAGTTAAACTCTTCCACAGTAATTTATTCTAAAGTTAAATTCGTTTACAGTAAATTCCATCAAAATCAAATTTTTCTACAGTTAAATCCCTCTACAGTTATATAGTTTCACAAACGATTTTTCATTAATTAAATACTTCTCAAGTAATTACCTCATAGTTTTTTTTTCTAGAATCGAATTTTTCCACATTTTTAATTTATTAACAGCCGAATCCTCAATTTAATTCTTTGACACACAATTTATTCTAAAATTTTTGAAAATTCTAACTCCTATACATTCGTCTTTACTCTACATTTGATCTTGCACAGTCAAATTATCTTCTGTTGAATTCTCCTACAATCGAATTTATTTACAAATGAATTATTCAACAGTTGTTTAAACCTATTTTTCTCAGATTTTATTTCACAATTTCATTTTTCCGTAAAATTATTTTTTTATTAAATACATTTGTAATCATATTCTTTCAAAATTTAATTCTTCCATTTTTGAATTATTCCGTTATTTAATTTTTCCCTGATATAATTTTTCTATAGTGTTCTTTTTTCATATTTAAATTATGTAATAATTGGATTCTTCTAAAGTTAAAATTTCTCAAGAAGCTCAAAATAACAATTTAAAGAGCACAGAAGAATTAAATGAGTAAAAATATCGTTTGAAGTAAGTCTTAGATATATATAAATTACATTATTCAAAAGACCAACTCAAATTTAACTTGTGACTACACATTAAGATAAATATAAGCTTTTTTAGTTAATCTACGTATATCGAAAGCATACTAGAATTTTAGCCACACTTTAAAAAGCATTTGACAAAAAAGTTACATCACAGAATTGTTTATTTTTTATTCAAGTCGTTCAGTATAACAAAAAACGATAATAAATAAACATAATTCTTGGAAAAACACATAAAAAATATCAAGTATTAAAGAAGAATCGTTTTTAGGTTATATAAGTAATAATCATAAAGTCAAAGAGTTTATCATGTTTTTTCAAAGATATAACATTTTTTTAATTTGCTTTTTAAATAATAAAAATTGTATATGTTCGTGTAATTCATTTACAAAAAAATTTTTTTAATTACTTATCTTTATAATAATCCGGGATACCATAAGTCATCAAATTATTATACTCAATACATAATATTCCAAACTATTACCATATCCATTTTATTCTATATATATTTTCTACATATGTAAATAAATTAAAAAAATATACTTATTCAAAACTTTATAGAGAAAAATTAAGGTATTTTTTTAATTTGTAGTATGTAAATTTCTTATCTGCGTAAAAAGTTACTGTTTGTCAAAACCAACAATGTAGTAATGTTATCTGATAAGAAATAAATAAATACAGACGATACATTTTACAAAATAATTTAAATGCACATTTTGCAATCATACATACATACATACATACATACATATATATATATATACCTATTTTTGTAACAGATAAAGAGAACTATCCCTCGATTTACGAGATCTCGACGTATGCAAATTTAGCATTAAGGCAACTTCGAACGATTTTATCAATTATTTTCTTACTACACCTTATCTACATCAGGCAAGCACCAAAGAAGTGAAATATATTGCATGGGTCTTTAAACATATACAATGTTTTAAATTGTAATGCAAATAAAGCATAGAATTTTATTATACACAATAAAGTTAAAAATAAGTACTGTAGTAATTTTAGTTCATGTGGAATAAAATGTAGTAACAAAATATGCTAGTATACTCGTACGTAGAATATTTTTTTAATTTTAAATCATATGATATTGTTGTTATTTTAACATTAATTAATCATTATGATTAGTAGTAATATAACATATAACGAAATCTATTTTGACTGTTGTTTATAAATATAAATCATTTTTCACTTCAATATAAAACAAGGTATTTTAAATTACATTTGAAAAACATAGTAAAATACATCAATACTTTTCTGACAACCCAATATAAGCAAAACAGAACTATTTTGAAATTTGTATATTTTTAATAGAAAATATTTAATATATATATATATATATATATATATATATATATGCGCGTGTGTATGTACATATATGATTATTATATACAGAATAATAAAAAACATTGAAACAATATTTCTTAACAAAATTAAAAGAAAGTAATTTTTCAAAAGAACGTAAAATATGTTCACTCAAAATGATACCGTAGGAAAAACGCAATACATTTTCTTTATTTAAGCTTAGCATTTTACATAAAAAAAGCACTCCGAGAAATGTCACATGTTTCAAAAAAATTATTTTTTCCCTGTCGTTGTTGATCTACCTAACAAAATCCCAAGGATATTTCCACAAAGGATATAAATTCAAATATTACATTTGTTTAGATATCTGTCAACGCATATTTTATTCTAAAGAATTGCATTAAATCTCGTAAAACACAACGTTTTAACTTTAAATGAATTTTCAAATAAAAATTTGACATAAAATAATAACAATCATTTATACATTCAAAAATTATCAATCAAAATGTAAATATATATATATATATATATATAATATAATTGTTTTTGTATATGTATGTATAAATTAATTATGTATTTAATTAAGAGAAAATGTTTTTTTATATTTCACTCGCATAAAATATTTGCTTTTAAAAACAAATACCTTGCTAGTGGGAGAAATAATATGTTTAAAAATGAGTCAGCATATTGTATTGCAGCACAAAAATAATAAAGAAGATTTTAAAGTCACGCAATATAAATTTGTATAATAAAATTTTGACAGACTTTTTTAATTAACTTCAGTTATAAATCACTTCTTTCTTAAATAATTTATTTCTTTATATATATATATATATATATATATATATATATATATATATACATATATATATACACACACACATCACTTTTTAAGTGTTGTATTTAAATATGTACAGTTGTTAAAACGATTTCTTATCATATTATTCAAATTAAAATATTATATTTTATTTAAAAGCACAATTCTGTGAAAGATTTTATTTTTAATTTAACAAAAATAAATATTGTATTTATAGTAATTATTATTTGTAAAACTGTAAAAATCCTAGTAAAGTTTGTTTCGGTTTTAAATAACTATTTGTTTTACGAAAAGTATACAAAAATATTAGTGGAAGTGCTGGGTACTAACATCATACTCTCTACACGTTTTGTCTTTTAACTTCAACGTTTCTTCGCATTTTGTTATCAGTGTTAAAGCATGAAGTTCATAAAACATATATAAATAAAAACAAAATAATATAATCTGTCAGCTAAAAGGAAAATTTCGATTTGACTTCAAAGAAAATAATTGAAATTCATATTTTTTAAAATGTTTTTTTTTATTTATTGTATTATATAGATTTATTATTCTAAATGTACATATTCTCTATGAGTCAACATTTTAAATAAAAATATACACTGAATGATTTTAAACATTTTTGTAATGCAATTAAAATAATATTTTGAAATTTAAACACAAAACCATACATCAGTTTTATATAATAAAATTAATTATTTATATTTAAAAAAAATATTGTATCATAACAATATTTTTAACTATAAGTGCTTTCGTATTGTGTGTAAATTTGATATAATTCAATAAAATTGTTGTTTTTAAAAAATACAAATTTAAAAAAAATCAGCCTCAATTATATTAACTTTTGTCTCCCTTATATAATATGAATCAATTTGTGAATGAACAAATCATATAAAAATATAATTTAGTATTAATTCGAATTATTCCATAGTTCTGAATTCTTCCTCAATTTAATTTTCTAGTGACGTTCTCTAACACATACAATTTTTTATAATTTAATTTTTCCACGCTTGAGATCTTTTATAGGCCTATATACATATATACGACTTTTTACACAATTAAATTATTCTAGAGAATTTTTTTTCAAAATCAATTTTTTCCACCATTGAAAACTTTCATACTTGAAAAGTAAAATTCTTTTTCCACCTAATTAGTAATATTCTATTTACAATTTTTTTAAATTCAAATCATTTCGATGTTCAATCTTTTTCCAGACGAATTTTTTTAGTCTAAATTTTTCATCGTTGATTTCTTATATTGAAATTTTTCAAAAGCAAACTCTACCAAATTCGAATTTAATTGTCAATTATTTCACAAACATCATATATATATATATATATATATATATATATATATATAATCAAAATAATGATTCAGAAAATTTATATACTAACATTTAGATAATAAGAAGTTATCCAAAATATTAAAAAATGTAACTTTTTAAAATTATTAGTTGTACAAACTATATTAATAATTTTAAGAGATTATAAATGAAACTGTTTATTTTAAAACATGAATAGGTTTGTACATTTTTCGAAAACATAATTTGTATAAATACTGACTGTTGAAATGTATTTTTGTATAAAACTTTATATAAACTTTTCATATTACAGCAAAAAGTAAATTTACTGCAATTTTATGTAAAATACCTTGAAAATGAGTTATGTAAAATTATGTCATATTATAAAATATGCAAAAACTCAAATGACAAATGAAATATAATTGTATTATTTATGATAATGAAGTTTTGATATTTATATGAGATATATCAAAATTTAAAATTTGTTCTAGCACGAATTTGACTTAATTAAATAAGTATTTTTTATTTTTGATAATTTATTTTCTATATAACTTTAAACTTTTAATTAAGTTTAGTCGCGCCTTTGAAGTTATTTATCATTTATTTGTAATTTATTACATTTCAAAAACTTAATAACTTGTATTAAATATAACTACTAACTAAACATTAAGATGATGTGTTTAGCAATTTTAAAACAAATACTTATTAAAATCAGTTATACTATCATCAATTAAATATTTTGTTAATACTTTTTATAATACTCGATAATTATAAATAATTTTAAAAATTAAACAATGTTATTATTTTGTAATAAAATTAAAATGTTATTTAGAATCACGATAAAAAATTGTTTCTAAGAAAAATATTTAGATAGTAAATGAGGAACATTCTCTTTAGATTTAATAATTTTTTTTAATATATTTTTTCGAATAAAAAAATTTAAAATTATATACATTATACTCTTTTATAATACAGAATAGAATACGTGTTATGTATATTAATGGAGAAAAAATGAAATCCTTTTAATTGAAATTTGACTAATCCTCTTAACAAATTGCAAATCTGTATAAAAGTAGATATTTTTTGCGGAATGAGATATGAAAAATATATTTTATTTTATAATGGTGGAGTACTTTGAAGTCATCAACAATTATAATGAAATAAAACAGTATTTTTAATAATTTCAAGTGAAATAAAAAAAAATAAACAAAGATTAATTAATATTCTATTTTAATTTCTTGTTATTATTATAAAAAAGGAGTAACATAGTCTTCAAGAAATTTTAATAATATTTTTATTATTCTTCGACAATATATATATATATATATATATATATATATATATATATATCCATCGCAAAAATAATGTTATTAATCTACTCTAATTGTGAACGATTAGATCCGAACTTTAAAGATTTCAAATAAGTATTACTCACGACTGCGAGTATCAGGGAGGTCAGCGAACATAACTAGCATAGGACAGAGTCCTCTAGTATATATATAAAATTGTTCCATCGCAAAAAAATGTCATTAATCTACTCTGATTGTGAACGACTACCTCCGAAAATTAACAATTGCAATTTCGGAATAATGTGAGTGTCTTGAAATTTTCACATCACTCCACAATTTCAATCGTTAATTTTCGGAGGTAATCGATTAAGATCGGAGTAACGTAACCATAAATGACATTAATTTTGCAACAGAACTATTTTATATATAAAGGGAGATAGAGAAATTTCATTTCCATACTTCCTGAAGTTTTTCAAGAATTACTGAAATAAAAATTTTATGACATATTAAGATTAATAAAAAATTGAAAAAGATTTTCAGGCAGTCTTTCTGGACGGATTTTTGAATAAAGCAAATTTTAATTATATTGATATTAGATTTAAATACACATCAGATCACCAATCTTATATAATAAATATCGTTTACACAAAAACATAAACATAGCTTTCTAAACGTTTTATTTTTTATACCTTATTCACATTGTTAAACAGAAGCAAGTTCAGGGGTCAACGAGCGAAGAAAATAAATAAATATATATATATATATATATATATATATATATATATATATTACATTTCTAAATAAATTGAAAATAAAAAAATATTTAAAGAACATTTAATTTTCTTGCAATACATTTAATATAAAATTCTCATTATTTCCGTTATTATTTAAATTATTTAATTTGATTTATGACACATCAATTATAGTAAATACCAATTATGTATATTTAATGTATAATATATATATATATATATATATATATATATATATATATATATATATATTGAAATTAACTTAAAATGAATTCTATTCAAATATAAGAGCTCCACTCCTTAAATAAACAAGGACTGAAATATCTTCAATATATTCATCGATATGCTGTAATATTTATCGAACCCAAGTAATTATATGGAAGTGAATAAATAAGGGAAAACTTATACAGCTTATATTCGGTATAGACATACACCATAATAAATGATAGTATCTCTTCGGAAAAAAAGAGACAAGCATAACATCCTGAGGGAGCTATGTTGTTCACGATCGTTCGTTACGGCCATGAATGGAACGGCCTTCTGGTAGATAGCTCACAGGTTTCTTGGCTTCTATGGGAATTGAAGAAGTATTGGAAAAAGCGAACGCACGCCGAACGGCTATCAGGCATCGGCTGGGTTTGACTCGATGCGCTGAAAGCTTCTTTCTCTGTAAACGTTGTGTTACCATCGAGCGATTTTCTGTTAACAGAAAACGCGGCACGCATTCCACCATCCGATTTTATTCGTGTCAATAAGTTGTAGTGGGCGTCACTGCGAAAGTCACTCTGCTCTTTTTTACAATCCCCTCGAGAATAGACCTTAAATAACGTTTTTTTTTATTTGTAGCCAATTTTTTGAAATTCTCGACAATATTCGACAACGTTTGTTGTACAAGAATGTATTTTTAGATTTCACCGATGACCTACATTACGTCCCTATTGTTGTTTGTTAACAATTTGTATATAAAATTATTTTTTTCTGTGCAGATAATATCTGAACTCCATTCAATGGAAACTTTTAATAATAACAATAACAGTTATTATATGAATAATACATTTTGTACTAAAAATGCGAACATACAATTTTTTTATCACAAGAATAGCAATGAGCTTGCTAAAAATTTTCTTTTATTACGGTCTATAATTTCATGAAGCTTATTATATTTCAAAGATATTTAATTTCATTTTCATCTAAATTTAAATCTCGTATAATTATTTTCAATTCAGTACTCATTTTAATATTGTAAATCGAATATTTGTTAATTTATAAATTTAAATACAATGAAAATAAAGGCGCTGAAACGGAATTTTTAATAGTGACACTTTTATAATACATGGAGGAACCAGATGTATATTTAATTTACAAAAAGCATTTATTAGAAGAGGTTCGTGCAAACTTTGACCCAGGAATCGTGCTTAAGCCGCAGCTATTTCCTGCGGCAAGTTTAAAACTTATGAGATTACAATATGAAAGTGTAGGTTTAGTATAATATATTTTGTTTGCTTTTATATAGTCAGATTTCGTATATTTACTTTAGAGACGAAAAAATAGTACGAAAAGCTTAATTTACCATTATTGCTCTAGCGGTTAGACATGTTTTATTAAATTGTTTAATATATATATATATATATATATATATATATATATATAAAATTTAAACAAATATTACATAAACATAGTATTCAGAGAATTTATTATTTTAAAATAAAATTTCAATTTCAATTTATTATATGTAAATTTAACTTTTCGTTTATATTTTTTTGTGCTTTAATTAGTTATTGTAACTGTATATAATTCATAGAATCAACGTTTAAATCAAAATATGTCTTCAATGAAATAAAAAAATATGACGATTGTAAATTTTGAAATTATAATTTCATATTAAGTTTTTTTTTAAAAAAAAAGAATATTTCATGTTTTTTAAAAAAGTTCTCTTATATTCATATCTATTTGTTGAATTCCACTTTAAACTTTTGAAATAATACAAGTGTAAACACCATTATTTATCTCGTAATCTGTTTTTATATGCAGCAATGAATTTCAAACTGATTTTAGTTTTCTTAGTAAAAAAGTTAAATGGCTGTAATTGAAAAAGTATACATATATTTATACACCTATAATTCTTTTTGTTTCACTAATTTATTTAATAACAAAATAAAAAAATGATATTTGTTTCAAAAATGCTTATTATTAAGTCAGTTTGTTATATTTTGATAAATATTTTTTCTTCTAGACAGTATAATATTTTTTATACTCTTAAATATTAAGGTATTTTTCAATTAACTTAAAGTTTCAATATTCATTATTATTTTTTCTTTTAAATAACCTTACAATTAAAAAAAGTCTTTTAACAAAAAAAATCTAGTAATTACAATGATAAACTAGAATTTCTCAATCCAATACACAGATTTTTTTTAAGTCATCACAAGTACATCATTTTTTCGTTATTGCATTGAAGTACGACTTTTTTAATGGACATTTGTGTAACTATTCTTTGATTATTTTATTTAAATTATTAAAATAAATAAAAATATACTATTAATAATTCTAGAAAATTTCAGAATTTTTGAAAGTGAGATATTCTTATTCAACTATAATTAGAACATCATTTTTCTATCCTTGTGACAATTTATTAGCAGGAACAATTAACACCTGATTAATTTATTATTATTTGTATTAGATTTTCTGCGAAACATTTTTGTTCCAAACTCACATTCTTCTTGAGCTATTATTAGCTTCAACAATGGCAAAAAAACATAATCGAATAAAAAACAGTAATGACATAGTTAAAATCATTTTTTTTACGATCATAAAATATTGAAATGTATTAAATGTAAACTTTTGCTTAATACTTTGTTAATATATCATTGTTTATTCTAAAGGACCTATCAGTTTATTCTAAAGGACCATCATCCTTTATTCTAAAGGACCATTGTTAAGATTTATATCTTCAGCTCTAAAATATTACAAAAATACTAGACAAATTTTGTCCTGGAATAAATAAGTTGCTATTTGATTAATATTTAGAAGTTATTCAATATTTCAAGTATCCTTTAGGCATTGATATATAAACGACCGTAATTATCGTAAATAATCCAGATGGCAATTTAACTTAATTGACTTTTGTACAATACATGTATATATATATATATATATATATATATATATATATATATATATATATATATATCCATATAAATTCTATAATTTACTATAATTATTATAATTACATAAATGCCTTACAAAAAAAGTAAAACTTGAAAAGTATTTTATTATTCAATTCAAAAACTGTACTATAATCGTAATATTATTTCACTGAAATTTATATTCATTGTTATTGCACTGCAATAAAAAGAATTTTGCACACAATACACGTTCAATATATTGATTTTTAATGTACGAAAAAATGTATTCTCCATAGCATAAATATTCAACATGAT
This sequence comes from Neoneuromus ignobilis, assembly GCA_029203775.1. Taxonomy (NCBI): domain Eukaryota; kingdom Metazoa; phylum Arthropoda; class Insecta; order Megaloptera; family Corydalidae; genus Neoneuromus; species Neoneuromus ignobilis. The sequence continues at coordinate 33,080,983 of CP092089.1, forward strand.
ATAAATATAATTTGAATAAGTTGGATTAAAATGATAAAATTATAATTTAATTAATTATGTGAAACATTATTTAAATAAGTGAATGTTGTATTCCACCACAGCTATGGATAATTAAAGAATCCCCATGAGATGTCCTATTATATGAATGAACATTGTTTTAATTGTACAGTATTTTTAACCACTCGTTTTAATTATAGAATTAATTTAATATTTTGATCTATCATGTTATATTTTTAAAACTTTTTTATTTATAAAATACAAATTAGTTTTTTTATATATATAATCAATTATGTATTTAAAACTAGTTTTTTGTGTCTAAACTCATCAATAATCTAGTAAAATATTATAAAAATAAAGTTAGTTAACTTAGAATTGATTTTCCAATAATTTAGTTAATAAATTTTGCTTGTTTTTAATTATTTAAATAATAGAAATTGTTAAAATTTAAAAAATAACATATTGACATGAAAATTATTTGGATTATATACACACACACACACACACACACACATATATATATATATATAATACTTTCCAACCCTACAAGATTTTATAAAAATAATTAATAATCAATTTTCACATTTGACATTAAATGATTATTAAATGCTTATATATTTTTCTGTTGATGAGTTCATTTAATTAAGGTTATTAAAATTGCACATACATAAATTATTATTCATATATTGTTATATTTACAAAATAATATTTTATATTTAATATTACATATTAACACTTTAACAATTTTTGTTATTTTATAGTAATTTATTTATTATAGTTACTTTGTATATATATATATATATATATATATATATATATATATATATATAGTAATAAATAATTTATCACTAAGTAATGTATGTATATATAGTACTAAGTAATATAATGTATATATAGTACTAAGTAATGTATCACTAAGCTTTTTCACACCAATAAATTTTCTTACGTCTCTATTTCATATATCTATGAGTGTCTTTGAGCTATTTTATATATCAAGATTTTTAATTAATATTTCTGTTACCCATCGATGATCTTATCTTCCTAATATATTACCAGTTTTTTTTCATTTTAAAACTTTAATTCTTGTTATAATATTTGTAATTTGTATTTATCATCGAATTTATTTATTTCTACGTGTCCTTCCTAACAAATATCTTTCCATGCTTTTCTGTTTTGTTTAGGATTACCAAATTATTTTTACCTCATGTCTCACTACCAAAAATAAGAATAGGTAAGATAGATTAATTAAAAAAATTTTCTTCAAACATACAAAAATATTCGATTTTTTAAAATGTAAATATTTCTTTTGAGTTAAATTAATCCTATTTCCATTCTCTTATTTCACCTTTTGTGTTAATTGGTTATCTCAATTATACATAGTTTCAACTTTTTCTATATCTATTCCTTTTAATTTGATTTTCATCAGATATATAAATTCATTATAATGCCTCTTATTATTTATTATCATGTCATTTATTATACATATCATTTATTATACATGTCATTATTCTTGTCTCTTTATCATTCACCATAAACACAAAGTTTGGCCTGTTTTGTTTAATTTCTGGATTATTTTTTCACATTTATTTAAACTCATTGAAAAAAAGCAAATCACATCGTCAGTATTTATATATATATATATATATATAAAGGAATGTTAACAAAATCAAACTATATTTAATATTAGTCATAATTTATCGCAAAACAGATTATCATTTAAAATAAGTAACATTTTTCATTAAAATAATGTACTACTTAGAATATAAATTAATCATTCTATAATAATGCTAAGTGATAAAAAAGATATAAAAGAGTATCATTGTTAACAGTATTCATGATTTCTTTTGTAACATATGACGTATATAAACGAGTTTCCATCTGAGAGAATCACTACAAAGTTTTGTGACAACGGACGTTTTCAACGAACTGAATCTTTTTTCTATTTCTGCAAAAGTTGTCATAGAGTACATATATACACACTTGTTAAAATATATCTGAACAGAAAATAGTGATTTTATTTAGTAAATGGCGTTTGTAGATATTTCATGTAAAGAAGTTATATATTTACTACTTACAATATCAGTTTTCACATTTGTGTTGCAAACAAATAATTGGAAAATATATAATAAATTTATAAAATTTTAAAAACCTTATAAATAATATTATATTTTTATACTAATCATGACATCCACTATTATTAAATATAAATAAAAATTTTCTAAGAATTTAATCGTACATTAGTATTCTTAAAATTAATTTTTAATTTGTATATAAAAAACGTTATTATTTTAAAAAAGTAAAAGCAATTAATAAAAATTAATACTTCAAGTTTACTTACTTCCAGATTAAATTTTTAGATAAACTTTAACAGTTTTAAGGATAACATTTATATTAAATCTAAATTAAAAATAAGTATTAATTTAAAATAATGTTTAATATATTAATTCAAATTTGCTATTAAACTTTTTATTAATTAAGATCATGGGGTTACGTTTATAACTCAAATTTTAATTGTGTGTAATTTTTTCTTAAATATAACGCACGAGAGAACTCAATCAATAAAATTAATACAAAAAACACATTCGCAGAAATGAAAACACAAAATTTCAATTAATTCAATACACAAAATACTGTATTGAAAATATTACAATATTATCACACAGATATTTTCAAATTAAAATTTATATTAAAAATATGTTGCTTTAAAATACATTTGTACAATTTAGTTCAGTATTAACAAATAAACATATTATATTAATGAATTTATAGGAAAAAATCATTAAAAATATTTATAATATTTATGACAATAATTTTTTTCATTAACAAGAATTTATTTTATGTATTTCATATATATCATTTAATTGAAATAATTTTGTATTTGTAAATGTTTAATTTTTATTTTTTAAAACGAGTATTTAATGAAAATGTACAAAATTTATTCCATATATTTTTTTAAAAATATTCAATAACAAGTGAAGCATTTTACTTTTATAATATTTTAAAATATGCGCGTAATCAAATTAACATTATTTTTATACGCATATACACACGCACATTCATACGCATATATACACACGTACAGACGTATATATATATATATATATATATATATATATATATATATATATATATATAAATCGAGAAAGTGGAAAATCATTTTTACGTATTTTTGTATTAATATTTTTTCCTCGTTAAAGATATTTTTCAATAAAATATCCATTAAATTTGGTTTAAAATAAATGTTCATCATACTCGACTACCAAAACTTTATAAACTCTATATATAATACAAACTACCTGACAAGAAAATGTAAACATTTCATTGATTTCGCCGTAAAAACTGAGCAGTTAGCGAACATTTGAAATATATTGTCATCTTATTAATTTACTTTTCGCAAATTCAATCAAAACGAGACGAATCAAATTAAATGCGAAATCCAAATCGGAATATCTAGTGAACTGGAAACTTTACGGACAGTTTTTCAAGAAGAAGACATAAATAAACAGATACCTTTGGAAAGATTAGTGAAAGGCGAGCTTCGAGATAATTAAAATTTTTACAGTGATTCCATGAAATTTTCGATAATAAATACAACGGCGTACAGATGTATTGAATTACAAAAACAGAATATCGAATTCCAATTGAAAAGTTTTTTAGTTGTATCATTTGAAGATGCCATAACATTAAAAATAATTAAATATTCTCAACGACTTCTTTTACACAAAATTAATATAATTTAATTTCTGATCGGTTTTCAATTACTTACTAGCAAATTTAATTTATTGTAAACATTGTTTCTTTTTTCCCATGTATATAAATATATTTCTACATTTAGTATAGACTACTTAAAATATTTTTTTAGAAGTTTAAAATCATTATACAATTTCAGATACTACTCAAAATTTTATTTAATTTCATTAAAGATAATTATATTAATTATTGTTTAAAATTATTCAATAGTTTAATTACTTCTTACTTTAAAAAATATTATATTTATTTATTTAAAAATTATAAATATCGAACTTCCTTATATTTCTAAAAATATTCTATCAATCTTAATGAGAAAGTAATTGAAATTATTCTGATTAGATTAAATCTCAGTAAATGGTTTTACATCGAATTTGATTTTAATAATAAATATTCAAATTAATAAATGTTCGTGTTTAACATGAAAATCTTTCTATTATATTAAAAAATATATTAAAATGAATAGAATGACTTAACTGAAACGCTTTTTTTAATAAACTCCTTGTTTTAATTAATTTGCACGACAAAAAAAAACGTACTCACAAACAGATGACAGAAGACGACTGCATTCTCGAGTGTTCTTGTGAATAATCGTACTCACTAATTAATTTTTTAATAGATCTCGTTATTTTTAATGGTTGTATCGTTTTACAAATGAAACCAGATTTATCAAATATCTCATACTTTCTTTTACATTATTCACTTGATTTATGTATTTAATAAAGTAGTTATAAAGGAATTATAAATTTTATTCTTATATATATATATATATATATATATATATATATATACAAATGTATGTGTTTTGTAAAAAAATATTTTTTTATAATTTTCAATACTCGTGATAATACAACACTTATTATCGTCAGATATTATTGTAATAAATATCTTCTTTGATAATTTAAGAATTGGAGATGATTTATTTTCATTCTCATTTATCTTTTTATTTAAAATTCAGTTATTCTATTATTCTAGAATCTATAAGATAATATATTATATATATATATATATATATATATATATATATATATATATATAATATTTATTTATACGAGGTGAAAAACTTTTTTTATTTGGTTATGTTAATATATGTTCCAAATTTCAGCTATGACATGTTTAGTTTACTTTTCCGCTGTCGAAAAACAGAGTAAAATTTTGTATTTCTGCTTTAAGCCAAAAAAATATAAAAGAAGTAGGCAATTATGATGCCCCAACACGTCAACAACTGAAGAACGTTGAGGAAGTTGGTGTTGGGGAATTCGAATTAATTATTGCTGATGATATTGGCATCTCGTTTGGTTCTTAATCAATAACGGGTGTTTTATATATATTGCTCAATTATAAACCATATATTTTTATGAAAATATACTCGACAGGGTATAACAGGTGTGTATTAAAATAAATAAGGTTGCCAGACTAACAAATATTCTAAAATGTACCAAGTTTAAAAGATCTTTATTTGCCCTTTTTCTTGCCACAGGGTAAATAGTAAATAGTTGATTATGCGTTTAATAATAATAAGAATGCGATTTTTTATCTTCACGACAGTATACTCGACATTATGCGAAAAAAGGACGGCGTTTTGCAACGATTTGCTCGAAAGAGTATACAAGATCACAAAAAGATTTTTGAAAGGGTTAAGAATCTATAAGATAGTATATCCTATATATATATATATATATATATATATATATTATAATGAAAATTATTTTAATTATTAAGCGTTTGAAAAATATACTATTGATTTAAAATTTTACAATCTTAATTTTTATTTAAAGTTATGAATAATATCCATTTTCATGAAATATATAATCCTAATTTATTTAATAAAATTTCCAAATGTGCAATAAATATTTTTTTATTTCCAACTAGATAACAAATAGTAATCAACAATATTGATTGTTGATTTTTGATTGTCTTCAAATATCAAAATCTTTCAAATAGACAAAAATCTATTATTAATTATTTGAAAATTATGTATTTAAAAAAAATCATTTTAAAAAGTGAAGTTCAAATAGAATTAATTATAGTCAATATTTTTTTAAAATGTTTTTGAAAAAAAAATATTATGAATTGTGGAAAACACTTTTCATAATACAAATCAGTTATTAAACAATATAACATTTATTTACAAGTATAATTAAATATATTTTTGTACAATAAATACATTTCCTAATAACATCTATTTTTTTTATAAAATCAATTTGTTAATTAAATTCAGTTTTCGACTTTTCATTTAAGTTATTTTAAATTAAATTAAAATGTTATACTATTATCATATTTTAAAAAATACATACCCTTCAAATGCATATAAAAACCCAAGTAAAAAGGTAAAAAATTCAGATAGAATATTAATAAGTCCTCTTTAATATATAATTTTATTCACACATTTTTATAAACAGTATGCTAAAATGTTAACTGGTATTTTGTATCGTATTTTAAAAAAATATGAAGAAATAACCTAAAATTTCAAATTCATAAATTATAATTTTTTTGTAAATATAAATAATCGATGAATTAATGCTAAATTGGTTTTATTTTAATTTTATTAGCAAACTTTAAATTTTTATAAAAATACAACAATTTTGTATTTAATATTTTAACTTAACAAAAACGACAGCAGTCTCTATCTTTCATTAATTTGTAAATTTTAACAACTATTAGTTTTCATTATATTACTGTAATACTTTATATAATTGTCCACAAATATTTTCTTCTTCAATTTCGAATTGAATTTGAAATTAATTATTGATTATTTCCATCTTCATCATTTTATCTTATATTATTATTCCTTTAATAAGTTTATATTCAAACATACATTTAAAAATAAAATTATCGTTCATCTTAGTTAAACACACTTTATTTTTTATTCTATTTTCTTTGCATGAGCATGAAAAGCTTCATGTATTTTATTTCATTTCCGGTCAAAATTTTATCTTACAGAATTTAATAAAATTTCATTCTTCTTAATTCTGTTTTGTGTAACTTGTTTTTGAATGTATACTTTTAGCTTTATAAAACAACTTCAGAACTGACATCATCTTTTAAGACACAAGAAAAATTTCTTTGTAGGTAATTTAAAAGATTTTTATTATGGTAATGAGCTAATAAATTTTTAAAAAATAATATAGACTAAAAAAAATTATGACAATATTTTTATTACAATATTTAAATAATATTAGATAAATAGTATAATATATATATATTTACAAAAATCAAAATTGCATTAATATATATATATATATATATATATATATATATATATATATATATATATATACATATATACTGAAATATGAAATTTATTTATTTTAAGTTTATTAAGATAAGCATTAACAGTAGTTACTATAATTAGTAAATATAATAGAATATTTTTGATATAACAAAAATACAAAATAATGAAATAGTTATTGAATTACGGTATTAGGTTATTATTAATAAAACTTTATGTAAACCATTTTTGTTTATATGAGCTGGTTTTTTTGAAAGTGGTATAAGTCCATTTTTAAAAAAAACTAAGTTAACGGTAATTTTAATGAGCTATAGACACCTTCTCTTTATAGTTACAATCACAATTTCAATAGAGTTCTATTTTGATATAAAATAAACAAAAACAGTTTTGCTGTACAATGCTATCGCACAAATATTTCTTTTGAAAGTGGAATAAGTCCATTCCTAATAATTATAATGAAAACAACTTTCTTATTGGAATTATTATTGATTATTGCTACTTCAGTGCACGCTGCTCGTTAGCAGATTATTATGATGCAATAAAGGCTTGCCGAAAAAAAAACAGCTTCATTTTGTATGAAATGAAAAGAGAAGACTTTGTCTCAACCAAATCTCTAGAAGATGCAATATCAAACAGAAAAAAAAATACGGATGGAGAAATTGTAAACTGGCTTAAAATATGTTGGATGAGGTTCAAAAGGAATGAACCTCACAAAATGTTTTATAAAATTAGTATGGAAGAAAATGCTCCATTTAATACAATTTTTTTATTTGGAAAAAGGGAAGACCAAAAAACCTCAGAAAAATTAATATGTTACCGCTTTATAAAACTTCAAGGAGCATAACAAGAGAGAAATATAACGATATGATAAATATACCACCTATTCACCATAAATATTTCAATATGCTAAGTGTAAAAGAAAACTAAGTTTAAAATATCTTTTTTTTTATTTAAAGATCTTAACGAAGTAATTTTCATTTTTATATTTTTAATATAACTGAAATAAACTCTTAATAAACTTAGTTATTCGTGTATTTAAATGTCTTCATTTTAACTATTACTTTTTTACATAAAAATCCATTTCAGTAAAGCTTATGTCTATAAAAATATGGACTTAAATTTGCTCTTGTTTTTACTTCTTGTAATATGTTATTTTTGAAAGTGGTATAAGTCCATGTGGAGCTATAAAATCGTTTATTTTGTAAAATAATGTTAGTAATTATTATTTCATAATAAAATTTAAAAGGTGTATAGTGTAAAAAACATCACTCGAATTGATTAAAGTTGGCCAATATTTTTAAATTAACTCAAATGCAAACCCTTAAATATCTCAATATATGAAAAAATGGACTTATACCACTTTCAAAAAAACCAGCTCATATATAAAAAATTAAAAATGTAAAATTCGTCAATTTTTTTATTAATATAGAAAATAAACTAATAATTATCAACATCTATTTTAAAACTAGAATATGAATGTAACAATATCAATTTGAAAATAATCCTCTTAAAAAGTCTCTATTAATGAATATATTAATTAGTATTTAATAATTTTGTTATAAATACTTTAGTACATATTACAATAAATACATTGTAATATGTTCAATGTAATTACTGTTCAATAAAAAAAACTTTAAATTTTCAATAATAATACCAAAAAAATCTACTTGTACCATATATATATATATATATATATATATATATATATATATATATATATATATATATGTAATTATAAAAATAAAATTTTATTCTGATAAATTTGAGATATTTCATGATTTATTTTTCAAAAATCACAGATATCATAAGTTACATTAATTGATTATTTTTGCTAATAATAATTTTTATATTGTTAAATCAACAAAATATTAACAAATATAATTATATCAAATATTTTATTACAATATATATATATATATAATTTTATATTTAAAGTCAAAAATAAAACATAAATCTTAATATTTTAAATAACAAGATAGAGAAAACAAATATATTATTCTATAGCTCTTACTAAACTATTACTGAAATCTGCTACAATTATTTCCATGCTTTGTCCAACGTATCGAGCTTATAGCATTTCCATGCTGAATGTACGTACACATTTGGGACTGAAATACATAATCTTGTCAAGCAAAAGATTGTTGCATCAGTGAATTCAACACAGTTAAGCTTTTGGGAATAATAATAATAATTAATAATTGTATAGTGTGAATGGAATTGTCTGATTTCATATATAATAATTATAAATGTACTAAAAACTCTTTTGATATTGATTTTCTTAAATTAAATTTTATACAATTTAGATAAATATTTAAAGTATTTAATATATCCCTTAAAATTCTAAAAATTCCAAACATAGTTTACATTTCATTTATTTATCCTTATGCGTGTATATATATATATATATATATATATATATATATATATATTTATATATGTATATGTATATGTGTGTGTATTTATATATGTATGTATGTTTTTATTGAAAGAGTTTATTTGTTGTATTCAATTTAAATAACATTCAGATCAAACAATTTTAATTACTTTTCAATATTGATATTAATTATTATATACAAAAACCTTTTACATTTATGAATATTTTTATTCCCTTTTTCAATTTATTTATTTTTAGAAAATTTCGTTTTTATAAAAATTATTTACAATAACATGGAAATGTTTTTTTTGTAAATAATATTTAAAATTATAAAACAATAAATAATAAATTCAAACCTATACAATTTGGTTTTGACAATTTTACTAATTCATATTTTTATTAGTAACTCGCTCCATAACACCAAATTTTATTTAAAAAGTACTGATAATTTTAGAAATGCATTTTAAACAATTCCACACGTTTGTATATATATATATATATATATGTATGTATGTATTTATATATTAACTGACTGAAAAGTCGTATTCACTAATTCATTTATAACATCAATTTTTCTAAAAAAAAAATCAAATTAGTATTCATAATAACTATATAAGTGTTAATATACAAAATATTTTTGTCTTAAAATAATAATAATATAATTTAAAATGTAAATTAAAATATCACTTATTTTTTTAATTTTAATTGATCATTAATTGAATATAAGCAAAACATTACAAAAATTGAAATATATTTAATAAATTAAGTTAATACTTAAATTAAACTTCTAAATTAACTATTAATACAAACTCTACAATATTTAATTAATTTCATACAACTTTTAAATAAATAACCGTTAGCTAATTAGTTAAGAACTGAAATACAATATTATATTCCTAAACACTCATGATGTTTTCATAAGTTTCTTTTTTTTCATTCTATTACATTAAAGTTGAATATTTCAACTATAAACAACATTGATTTTATATTAGTTTAAATTATTGTATTTTATATTCAACCTTAGAACATAAATATTTCTTTATATAAAGTTGATGTTTCCCACTTCTGTGATCCCGTTCTGTAGCCATAACTCTTTTGTTAAGATCTTAACGTCACTTTTTATGATTGGTATTTTGCTACACCAGTTTCAACAACGTATATCATCTTCACGTAGCTGGTTGATACTAATTTTAGATTGTTTGTTCTTAAATGAATTTTTATTATGGTCCTACATTTTACTGTTTTACTAAATACATATCATATATGATAATAACTTATGAAATAATACTGCATAAAAATATTCTTTTTATTTTAGATTAAAAAAACATTAAAAAAACAAATATTTTTATAAATAATAAATTTATTTGAAAACATATTTGATATCAATTAAGTCAGTATAAATTAACTTAATTTCCCCACTAGTAATAAATAAATATCTTTCTATATATAAAATAGTTCTTTTGCAAAATTAATGTCACTAATATCTACTTCGATCGCAAACACCTTCGAAGTTTAACAATTGAAAATAAAAATTTTTTTACGATTGAGCGAGGGCGTAAACCCCGGGGGTCGACGAGTCTAGCCAGCAGGGGGTGGATCCTTCTGGTTATTTTAGAAATAAAATAAAATTTTGTAAATTAAGTTACAAAATACTTCATTATATTTGGAATAACGATATATATATATATATATATATATATATATATATATATATATAAATATATATAATCTACGATTAGTACTTGTACATATAAATGAATGTATAGAACAGAAACAATGTGTCGTTATTTTAAATTGTTAAATTCATGTGCGTAAAACACATAATAATGTCATTATAAATTAAATTTTGTAACCATTCCATTTATATTTATCAGATAAGATGAAAGATAAATTGTGACAAGCGTCCTAAAAAGCAACGTCTGGTATAATCAATAGCATAATGATGTTTTGCACGTGACAATCAAGTTTCTACAACGAAGTGGTGAGTGAATTTGATGTTGTCAAAAATAATATTTTGTGGAAAAATACGGCATCTTACACATTTTATAATCCAACATAAGTGCTGAAATAATCAAAAAATAACAACTCATTTGCATGACTTTTTTCTAAAATTCAAATTTGTTTTCTTTAAAAATATTCACTTGCATGTTTGATATAATAATACACTTCTTAATAACACTTTCTTATGAAGCTACTTTATTTTTTCAACTATATATATATATATATATATACATTTAAATAACATAATACTTTGACCTATTTAGATTGCAAGTAAAAATTATTTCATTTAATATGAAGTTTACTTTCAAATAATAAGTATCTTTATTGATAACTTTAAATTTATTGACAATATGAATTATATTTTTTATTTCAAATGAAAATATGTCATTAACACGAAATTGCTATATTTTTAAAATAAACAAATTTAATTGTATAAATTACACACATACGCTAATATATAATATATATATATGTGTGTGTGTGTGTGTGTGTTTGTTTGTATATGTAATAAAGAAAAATCGAATTAATTAGAGTAGAAACAAAAAAGGTTAAAAATTATATGTATTTGGGGTAATTTATTAATATAAAACATTTATAGATTTATTAAATAGGAAAATAAAATAAAATTGTATCAATTCGGAAGAATTTTTCGTATTATGTAGTCGAATTCCTTTGTGTTTAGAGAAAAAAAAGATCATGAGTGCATTCTACCTGTCAATCTTATAGCAATGAACCATAAGTCTTGAATACTAAACAAATTTACTGTCTCCAAACAACACAAAGAAATATGAAAATGTACATTTTAGAAATAACGTGTATAGATAAAAAGAGAAATGTATGAATTGAAAAGAAAACCAAATTGACAGTATAGCAAGAACGAAAATGAAAGTAGGTTGGCTATATATAAAGAAGAGAAGATTAGTGATGGGAGATATAAATGATTGATTTTTAATTCAACGATATCAAAAGTTACGAAAAAAAGATGAGAAAATTACACAAAAATTATCTGTGTGGAGTAAAACAGAAAATCTTTTGATCGCTCGAAATAAAATGTTTTGAGAGAGGCCTTTATTTAGTAGTGAGTAAAAAGATGTTAATGAATATATATATATATATATATATATATCATAATAGTTTATAAAGTTTAAGAAAAAAAACTAAGAACAAACATAATAAAAAATTCTCTACTCATCATACCAATGTTGACGAAATAAAATTTTTCACAATATAAATTTACTTTCATGTCATTTATGAAAAATATACTAATTTCTAAGTAAACACATAAAAAGTTTAATTTACTACTAATAGCTTCATAAAGTTTTGAATCGGAAGTTGGAGAAATAATTTTAAACTTTCACTAAGTAATTTTTTTATGAAATAAATTATATATTGAGTATTTAAATATAATTAGTAACCTAATCTATTTCAATTACAAATTAATAATTATTACTTTGTGTGTACTGAAATATTTTTTTTGCTTTAATAAAATATTTTAGAATAAATAAAAAAAGTGTTATTGATCTAAAGCACTAAATAAACAATGTAATAGTTGTGACAAGATACTTAGAAACGTGTACAACATATTTTATAGCCATTATAACGTCCACAACGTAGGTTGTATATACATAGTATCATTGAACTCAAATAAAACAAGTATATGAAAAACATTCCAACTAAATAATTTATTATTTTTATTCCCACAGACTTTTATACATTTATTATTTAAAAATTTAATCCATTTTTCCATCAATTCTTCGTTAAATATTTCGTTTAATCACATAATTAATTTAACTGTAAATTGATGGTTATATTGATATTCTTAAATAAATTTTGAATGTTCTTTTTATTGAATTTTATAGTTCAGTTTTAATTATAATTATTTAACTCTTCTTTTTTCAAATTTTTGTTGAAACATATAATATATATATATATATATATATATATATATATATATATATATATATATGTTTATATAGTGATATTAGTTTTAAAACTTCACAACCAATTATTTTCAATAAAACTCTTATTTCGTTTGTATCGCTATTATCAAATTAACCAATATATAATGGCAATAAATGTCAACATTTATTCACGTATAAGTTTTATTTCATTTATTTGATGCTTTTAAAAGAAGTAATGAAACACTAATTGATTAAATAACTACGTAAATAATATGATTATTCTTATCAATTATTAAAAATATATTTTATATATTTTTTGAAAAAATATTTAACATGTTTTTTAAAATATATTTATAATATTCTCAATCTATTATATTAATAATAAGAATTTTCTAAATTATCATTTTGATTTATATTACTAAAACTATTCGTTCAGAAATTATTTTTATAATATCAATTATAATTTGTTTTCTAAAATATATGTCTCATAACTCATATTCAAATTTATTAGTAGGCAAGGTAGGTATTAAAAAAAAAAGACAAGTTGAGACAATTTTTAATAAGTGATAAAACATTTTATTATCTTTGAAGTTAAATTTTAAAATTTTACTTATTTTTCTTCTACTCTCTATTAATAAAAAAACAGTCATTAGTCAATCTCTTTTAATTGGAATTTGAACTTCAAACAATTATATTCACAATGAAATATATATTTTTTATTTATTTTCTAGTTGTATATTTTCTTATATTTAATATAAAATTATTTGCTTATATAATTCTCTCTCTCTCTCTCTCTCTCTCTCTATATATATATATATATAAGTTAATATACAAGTGACATTATTTATATTTTTAATTCAATTATGTATTTAAATGTAATATAATAATCCATTTGGAAATATAAATAATATCAGTTTTATAGAACATAATTATCCAATTTATTTTTTTTTCAACCTTAAAAGATACTGCTGAAACAAATATCGTTTATTTAGAAAACTTTTTATGCTTAATTTTTTATTATTGTTATTAATTTTTGCTATTATTTATATTATATACCCTTAATAAATTTGTGGAAATTTAATATAAAAAAGTAGAATCTTTTTTTTATTATTCTTTTATCATTTGAAGCACTGTTATAATATTTTGTAATTAAAACAATATTGAAAATAGTGCGATAATATTTTATAATATGAATAAAGTAGTATAATTTCTTTGTTTAAAATTTAGAAATATTTTTTTAAAAGTAAATTATTCTTATCTATTTTGTATTACATTTTTTTTTGTCATTTTCATACAAGTAACAGAGTGTTTTAGTTTGTTTTAAAATATATAAACGTATATATTGCAATTTAAATAAAATTTAAATTTTGATTTTATTAGAACATTCATTTTTTTAAAAAAAACTCATTTCTTAAGCCTTTATTTTCTCGACGAATCTTATCATTGATCAATTTAATGAACTGTAAAATGTTTATAGCAAGCCATCAACTATCTAACACTCAATCCTTAAATTGCTTAGTAGTCAAATAAATGATTTACAATAAACTAGAGACGATTGTAACAAAGTATCTAGTGCTTCGAACTATTCACTAATATGTTTAACTTTATGTATAAGCTTTCGATATATGCTGACTTTCAGGATAAAAGCGATTGTCTTAAAGGTTTAAATTAACAGCATTCTAAAATATCTGAAAAAAAATCAATGGCTCTGATGTTCTCAATATATCTCCCAAGACACTTCTTAGCTTCGTACAAAGCAATCACTGTAATTCAGTTCTCTTTATCACCTCATTCCATGTTTTCCATTTGATGTATAACAAACAACTAGTCACCTGTACATATAAAATGTTCTTTCTTACAATTGTGATATATTTCAGGTGTTTTTATATACTTTCTTCGCTGTAAATGGAATTGTAAAATTTACTTATGGAATGAAATTTGAATAATGTTGAAAAATATTATTAAATATATACCATTTTATGTGCAAAAAATCTTCTTATATTTAATATAATCTATACAATGACATTTTTGATTCTATAAAAGTTAACTAGTATATAATAATTAACAAATAGATTTTATATTATAAAATATAAAATGTATTCTGCTATACCAAAAAATTACTGAATTAGTTATTTAAATGAAGCACATTATCTAAGAATATTATTTTACAGCATAATATGTGTTCTTATATAAAAAATAAAATATTAAATGTTTTTGTTCTAATAAATATGCAACTAAAAAAGTTAATTATATTTTAAATTTATTATGAAATAAAATTCAACGTGATAAAATAACTCATTTTTAAATTTCTATTTTCTGATAGATGAAAATATTTCATATACTTCAAGAAAATAAACTAAGAAACTAATCATAGACTCTAATTAATAAATCATATCAACAAACTCTTTCCCTACTTGTTGTTATCAAAATTTCCTACCAGGACAAAAACATGCGTATAACATATAACGATCCGTCGTTATAAAATCATAAACGTTTAAGTTAACACGAATAACCATCATACAACTTCAGACATGTCGGCGTCGTCTTCATTATCAACAAAACATGAAAGAGACTGTGCATACAGACAGACACTTAATTAGAAATTACTATCTTGAGAACTAGTAAGATTAGTTCTGTCAGGCGAAACAACGTTCTAGGACGACGCATTGAACGAGCTCTCATTTTATTATAGTAACCCAATTACGATCTCAACTAATTGTTTTATTTTATGACCGGAAGTCTACTCTCAGTCTGTGTGTTAGTCGCGATATGCCTGTTTTATAGTTAATACCATATTTTTATTACAGTCATCGTTTATAATCTAAACGAATTATTGCCTGGATAAACTATATTCTTATACATTGTTAAAGTAATATTACCCGGCATAACAGAAACTGTGCAACTAAATGACGAATTTCAAATTCTTAATTGATTTATAAGATAATTTATTATTCATAAGATATATTTAAATCCAAATTAATTTTATTTATTATTATATAATTTTATATTACCTTCTTTTTAAGAGATATAAATTTTAGATATTTTCATTATTGTACAACAAAAAATATAGTTTTTCAACAGAATTTACATTCTATCAGAAAATAAGTATTAGAAAAAAAATAGAAAATTAATAATTTTGAAGGCAGTTATTCTTTTTAAACAATAAAACTATAATTGTTAAATTAAGATGTCATAACTGTTTGTTTTCTAATTAAGATACAAATAATCAAAACATCCCTCAAGTTCAAGTGGAAAATAAAACAAGATTTATAAAATAATATAATATTACTGTAATTAAATTCTCATATTTAAAATTTAAATAATTAAAAATATATAAAACAACACAAAATAAAATAATGAACTGTTCATAAAAAAAACTTGAAATTATAAT
>CP092089.1:33105125-33115125 GCA_029203775.1 Neoneuromus ignobilis
ATTATAGATTAGTAAATTAAAATATACATAGATTCTATACTTTTTTTAATTAAACATTTATTAAAACTGATAAAAGCTAAAATTAAAATTTTAATAATAATATCGTTACACAATCTATTAAAATTAATTATTTGAATGGAAAATATATATATATATATATATATATATATATATATATATAAACATACAAACTAACATAATTTAAAATTGTATTAATAAAAATTACTCACATATAAATAATACTAATAGTATATGTATATAAAATTGAAAATAATATAATATCGAAGAACAAAATAAATTAATTATAATATTGAACAAAAATGTATATAAAAATAAATTATCTATGATAAATAATTCGTTATGCTTTATAAATATTCATCATTAGTTATGAATAATGTATTAATAAATAAAATTAAGTTGAAATTGAAAACATTCATTTAAAATAAATTCTTAACGACTGATTTCATATGCTTCAAACTAAACACAAGCATTAAATAGAAAATGTATATTAATTAAAATGCGAAATTGATTTGATTTGATTAAGTTCTCATAAATATAATCAAGTAAATGAAGTACGTATAACGTCGTTAAAAGGACACAGAATGTCGTATAAAATTTCGAAAGTGCGAGTAAGAGGAAAAGATAACAAGAGCATTTTTTAATATTACAACAACAACAACGAGAAAACGCACAAACACATAAATATTCGAACATACCGATTCAGTGACGTGTCGGTGTGTTTGAAAATAATGAACGAATCGAAAAACAAAATCAAATTTCATCCTCAAACCCACAATCAACAAACAGACGGCCGAGAAGCACGTAAAACACACAAAAACCGCATCAATTACAAATTATTGACAGCTTACAAGAACACTACAAGCGTTTTCACAAACAAAATAACCCGTCGCTAACTTCATTAATATTCATAAGTACCTTCTGCTTTATTAGATAAAATTAACTGCAACCGAAACGTCGTTCCTTGCACCTGATGTACGTCATCGACCGTTCGCCGTTGGAAATAAAATACATACAGATATTGCAATCGATCTAACTGTCAACACACATCCTTACACAAGACATTAGACGAAGGAGCACGCGTGAGACGCGATTAAAATTTGATTACTCGGCGATGCTGTATGCACACCATTTACGTTTCTTGTACGCGCCAAACAATTACAAAACAATATAACGTGATGGTAATGTTCAATAATTTCAATTCATATGCTTTGATTTTTTTATTACATTTCACAGATGGAAACACAACAATCACTCGTCTAAAATTAAAATGTAAATATATATATATATATATATATCTTGTATGTGTGTTGGAAAAGAATATCGACAACAAGTGCGAACCGATCCCGTGAACCCGACGCGAACGTTACCTTTTTTGCGTCTCACAACGAACTGTTGTTGCGAATTGTTGCTATGTCGTACAACTCCGCGTCGACGAGTGTGTTGCTTTTCTATCGCGTCTACCGGAGTATATGTTCAACAGAACAGCCGTTGGAAAGAGTGTATAATTATTGTAGAATGATGTGAAGCTGCTCTCCTTCCTTCTTGTCGCGTCCTATTGGTGAACGACGTTTCGAACATTTGACAGAGATAAACTTATTCTATAGAACAGTATGTACGTAAAGGCGAGGTATATTTGTTCAACGTTCAAAATATTGCGGGCTGTGTCATCATTGAGTTTGATTTTCGAGAGATAGGTTATTAGTACCAATTGGGCTCTCTTTCGCGATTAGTTTTAATGAAGTTGATTAAAGACAAGATGCGTATAAGTGTGTTAATTATTCGCTTAATTGATTGTATTTCGAACAGTAGTGAAGGATTTGTTTGAAATGGAATAGTTAACTGAATTTCATAAAGGATAACCAAAACAGATTTATGTAATTTAATCATCATATAGTGCTTAACACTCCTACAATTTTTTATCAATGCAATTAATAGAACTGCAAATAATTAAAATTAACTGAAAACAAAAAATATCAATCGTTCAAGGAGTATAAGAGTTATTATTTTTCATTTCATATATAACAAAAGCTTTTAAAATCCATAGAGTTATGTATTGAAACTAAACTAAAACCATAAAATAAAAATAGCTATAAATTTCAGTTTCAGACAAATTATGTAGCGTTTTCCAATAAACGCTTCAGAAGTTTAAATGAAAATAAAACAAAAATTATTTAATGGATTAGTTATTTCTTTTTATTTTTAAGCATATTATATGGCCTTAATGATAAAACACAATTTCACTCATATGACTACTACGATTTCACTTGACATAGTGAATTTGTTTAGACCAATTTTTAATCACTCTTTCACATAATTGTGGTCCAATTTCATGAATTACACTTCAATGTTTATTTTTAATACTTCTATTGTTTGTGATTTATCAGCATAAACCAATGATTTCACATAACCCCACAAAAAATAATCCTATGGAGTTAGATCACATGATCTTGATGGCCAATTGATGGGTCCATTTCGTGAAATAATAGAATCATTAAACTTTTGTTTCAATAAGTCTATTGAAGTTTTTACAATTTCTAAACATTGTTAAAATATTTGATAATTTGTCAAATTATACTGAGTTGAAATATCGAAATGAATTAAAAAAAAATCAAACATGGCTGTCACCAGCTATCAAAGTTCTGACATTCTTATTTAAAACCATATATATATATATATAACTTTTCGTTTCTGCCCATTAACTGTTGAATAAATTCTTTTTCAATATTCTTTCAAATTGAACTATTTAATTTCTTTTCACAAATTTCTAATAACATCCCTAATCTTTATTTCGTCATTATTTTTTATTTTTTCTTAATTTATTCATATTACTTTGGTTCCATAATTTCCGTTGTTTAGAAATCATGAAGTGGTTGAATGATTTCCGGATGTCATGAAACCATTTCAGTAATATTACAGTTTGTTTCCGGTTATCTTCTCTTCTTGTTACATTCATATTATATATATATATATATATATATATATATATATATATATATATATATATATGCATATAAATATCCTTAAATAATAATGCAATTATAAAATAACAATATAAATATAAATAGGTACATATAATGAATCTTTATATTCAGCATAATAATGTTTCAAATAATATTTATAACATTAACTAATCATTACTATTGCTTCAAATTTCATAATTTTCTAAATAATATTTTAACTTTTAATCATAATTAATTATTATAGTGAACAAATTTCTGAATGTAGTATTATGAATATCAATATAAGAATTTTTAAAGTTCTTGATTATTTGAAATATTATATATTTTATTAGCCAATTTTTTTTCTTACATTCTTCTTCCATATATTTATTCAATTATTATTCTATAGCTGATGCTATTCGATTATTTTATATTTAATTTTTCAGTGATATATTTAAATGAAATTTATTATATGAATCTTTCATTAATACCCAGCGCTTCCACCAATATATTTAATTATCTTTTAATGTATATGAAATTTCATGTTACTGCTAAATAAGCTTTTATATTAAACCAAATAAAAAACAATTATGAAATTAATAAAGTTATTGAATATATTCAATTCAACTTTCAATATTAAATTTAACTTTATCCAGTGATATTTAAACTACTAATTTAATGAATAAAATACTATTTTGTTAAATAAAACATACAATTGTTTTAAATGTTTAATAATTAAAGATTATAAAAATTGTCATCATTTCAAATATTTATTCACTCATATTATATATATATATATATATATATATATATATATATATATATCATAAAAACTTATATCAACCCACTGCTGGGAAAATCTTCCATTGAATGTCCTTAAGTCCTCTTAAACGTTGTTCTATTGTTTCCTATCCGCACTTAATCTCATCCAATCCTTATCTCCACAATACAATATCATTTCTCCAACTTTGATAGTCTCTTCCTTGATCTTCTTTTGTCTCTTGTTCATCACTCCATAATGATTTTTATTCATCTATTATCTTCTTTTCTTGCTTTATGTCCTACCTATGTGCATTTAAGTGATTTTATTTGTTATATTATATCGGCTACTTTTGTCTATTCTCGTATCTATTTATAAGTTTTCCAATCACGTTTAGAAATTCTTAATATTATTCTTTTCATACATCACTGGGTTTTCAGAAGTTTTTATATTATTTTTGCATTCAGTACCCATGTTTCTAGCACAAAGTACAAGTAGGTAGTACACATTTGTTATATTTTTTCGTTTCAGGCTCAGTAGTATTTTACTCTATATTATATTGTTCATTCTTTTAAATACTGTCCATGTTGAACCAATTTGTGATCTAATATCTAGTCATAGGTCTTCGTTATATGGTATCATTTTTTGAAAGTACTTTATTTCATCCACTTTTTTAAGAAATGGCTCTCTAAATGTATTTGTTCTTTCTCTGCAAATGGATTGTAATTTTGTTAATATTTATTTTTAATCCAACTCTTCCACCATTTTCTCCAAGAATTTTAATTTTCTCTCTCTCTTTCTCTCTCTCTCTTTATATATATATATATATATATATATATATATATATATGACTGTAAAAAACACTTCTGTAGTTGAATTGTTCTATAATAATTCTTCTAAAGATGAAATTACACAATTTACTTCTTTTGTAATAAACTTTACCAAAAATCATATTTTAAAGTGAACTTCTTCTACATAAACGTTCTTTGATTTTTTTATTTTTTACTGCCTGTCACATTCTGAACACAACTCTTTTTTATAAATATATAACTACTTCAACATACTATTGTAATTATAGTGACCTTATTTTTATATTACCAAGTATCTTCGTGCATTTGACATGTCTTGTGTAGTATTTTAACTTTTTCATTCGTTACATATTACAAACTATACCTTATAATAGTATATTTATATTTTTTTACATAATTACATAATTATATATCGATATATATATATATATATATATATATATATATATATATATATATATATATATATAGTTTCTTTACTGAAATATCTCTGAACAATTTTATAACATCTCGTCGTAATTAGTTTCAGCACTTATGTGGTTTTAAAGTTTTTGATACTAATTTACAAAATGATTTTGAATTTTTATAATATAATGTATTATTGACTTTAGTGAAGTTCTATATGAATTTTAATTATAACAAACACGCCGATATATAATCACATGTATTTTAATTGATTATATGTAATAAATTATAATAAAAAAATAATTCAGTATAATAATCTTTAATAAAAAGACAAATATAATAACTTAAATTATATTTCAATTATAACATTAATTGATTATTTTAATGACAACTATTTTTAAATTATTCATTTATGTATACCTGTCATTAATCAAATTTCATTTAAAAATTAATTTGCTCAATTGATTCAGGATGTAAACACTACGACATATAATAAGTATTATGAAATATATTTCATAATAACATCAAAAAATAGTATTCTTTTTGTATACAGTATTAATATTTCTAAATAAAAATTTAAAATATCAATTCTCAATACTTTTGAATAAATATATATATATATATATATATATATATATATATATATATATATATATATATATATATACGTTTTATTATTTCTTAATATAACGACTGTTTAGAAACCTCCGCTTATAATCTTATTTAACGTAATACAAATGACAAATATTTATTATTAATTAGTTCGTTTTAAGAAATTATTAAAGCAATTGTAAATAAAAGTTAATTTATTATCTCTCTAATATCAACCCACTATCACCCACTCTCTAATAGTTTCTTAGTAAGATATCATTTTAAATTATTTTTCATCTTATTTATTATATAAACTTTATATATATATATAAAGAGAGAGAGAGGAGAGAGAGTTTTTCAACAAGTATGTCAGAAATTTGACAACTGTTGGCAGTCATGTTTGAATATTTTTTAAAGCTCATTTTTAAATTTTAACTCAGTATAGTTTAGCAAATAATCATAGAACGTTTAACATTTCAACAACGCTTAGAAATTGTAAAAAAATCAATAGACTTATTGAAACAAAAATTTAATGAGTCCATTATTTCAATACATTATTATTTTTAAAAAAATATAAAATTGGACAATTCTGTAAATAAATCTACCTAAATCATAAATTACCGACATATAATCATTTTTAAACAATATATTTAAATTTTTTCCAAATTATGTTATATTTTTTTAATACTATACATCAAAAATGACATGTTTTACAGAATAATTTTCTAACAATCTAATGTGTATATATATATATATATTTATTGACTTTTTATTTGTAGCTAAAAAACTATATTCAGTCAAGCATACAAATAATACAATAAAATAAAATTTGATATATCTTTTGTAATACTTTATTTTTAACTAATAATTTATTCAAATATATCTCTGAGCTTTATTATTCTTTGTTCGATTTGCTAACAGCACTATATTAACTTGTCTATCGACAGAAAATCAAAGTAATAAATGCCTTCTTCACGACATAAAATGTGAGTCACGCAGGACATTCCATTATCGTCCCGATGGACAAATCTTGTTTGTCAAATAGAACAACAGTTTTATAGTTACAACCATTTAGTTTACCACTGTATACTATCAAGATATATATATATATATATATATATATATATATATATATATATATATATATATATATATATATATATATATATATATATATATATATATATATATATATATATATATATATATATATATTTAAAAAGAAATCTAACATTATTGAAAAATAAGACACAAATCATTATTTTTATCCGTTTATTTGACTGGAAACTCAAAAATGTCCAGTGAGAAAAATACGTATGTAACAAACAAAACTATATTTCTATTTAATACTCAAATAACATTTATTATTATTAGAAAATACAATTACATTAATATAATATATATATATATATATATATATATATATATATATATGTGTGTGTGTGTGTATGTGTGTGTGTGTGTGTATATATAAATAATTAGTTATGCAATTGCTGTTCCAGATTGCTGTTAGATTTTATTTAACAAACTCTTACATATTTACCACCACTGTTTTTTTCTAATATAATCACCACTCTATATTTTTTAGTAGCTTTCATAAATCGATTTTATACATCTTTAAAAGAATTTCTTTACTCATATGCGCATTTATATTTACATTATTTCTTTGTTTCAAGAAAATCACTCATTTTTTCTTAATATCTTTATTCGCTGAAATATATTGTAATTACCCAAAGTAAAGTTAGGTATGTAAGAAGTATAATGTATCATAGCATATCTCAATCTAGGTCACTAGTAACAGCAGTTGTTTAATTAGCAAAATGAGAACGAACGTTAATGAGCAAAAAATATATCTTTTAACACTTATAATTGCCTTATTGATCTAAAAGCTTGTTTAAATTGTCGTATTTTGTTTATTTTTTTAAACAAATCTACTACTCTTATATTCTAAACTTCTTATGTATAATTATTGGATGATTGCAAATTTTAATGATGCTATTTTAACAAAAATAATCTTAGCATATCTTTAGAAATATTGTCAGTAAACAAAATAAATGAAAATACAATTTTTATTTAGATGATTGAAAAATAATATTACTGTTGAAGTACAAATTATAGAAAATATAAAAATAAACGATAGTATACAATGTAATAATATTTGTATTAAAAACTTTAAATCCTTGACATTTCATTGCACTTTACATGATGTCGTTTATAATATAACAACTACTTAACAGTCTGAATTACATTGTAAACATTCAAAGAAATAAAATTAATGTTTCGTTTATATAATCAACATTTTATGCATTTAAAAATTACATTTCTTCATTAATTATCCGAAAGAACATATAAAATTAACATTAGATAAAACCTGTTGCCCAAAATTAATTTTAATTTTGTATTCATGAAAAGACGAGTTCATTTTGTTTCAAATATTATTACTTTTATTATAATGTTAATAAACCGAAATACTGTTTGTTAACTCGTCACGTATTTCCCAACTGAACAACAAATGGGTGCAATAAAATTTTATATTCGTTCACTGAAACGGTTACCAGTACTGCTTCAACGATTTTACTGGCACTTTGTTACAAAGTATCATGTTTATTATTTTTTGTATAAAATCGTTATCTATTTTATTAAAACAAATTTACAAGTTGAATCTTTTGGACATTTTTAAAATAATACAGCGAAAAATAATATATATATATATATATATATATATATATATATATATATATATATATATATATATATATATATATATATATATATATATATATATATATATATATATATATATATATATATATATATACACTTATATTATTTATAAAATTAGGCTCCAAACATAATTATTTTTATCATTACATTCAAATTTACTTTTTAATATTTTTATTTTATAATTATAAACCATTTGAAACATTATTAATTCAATCTCTTACTATTGTATTTAATAATTTGTTGTAAATATATATATATATATATATATATATATATATATATATATAGAGAGAGAGAGAGAGAGAGAGAGAGAGAGAGGGAGAGAGATTTAATTTTTTTGAAAAAAGTAATGATTTTTAAAAAATATTTTTTTAAAAAATGATTTTTTAAAAAAAATTCAGTAATAATTTTTAAAAAGTGTTAGTAAATAGTTAACATATATATATATATATATATATATATATATAAATATATATATATATATATATTATATATATATATATAGTAATTGTTAATGTAAAGGCATCCTTTATAGAAAAAATTAAATTTAAATTAATTTTATAAAAATGATTAATATATGAAAGTTTATATGTAAAAACAATATATATATATATATATATATATATATATATATATATATATATATATATATATATATATATATATATATATATATATATATATATATATATATATATATATATATATATATATATATATATATATATATATATATATATATATATATATATTATTATTATTATTATTATTACTATTAAAACTTGAAATGTCATATTATTCTCAAAATGTCAATCTTTATGTTTTTATTAAAATTATTTTAACACTTTAAATATTTTAATTTTTTATAGTTTGTTTGTCTTATTCCTAATGTTTCTCAATTTAATAAATTATATTATGTAATATTAAACAACCTTTTTTTTAAAGTTATTTATTTTTATTAATAAATACTTTAATTTAAATCTTAAATACTTTAATAAATAGAATTTTTTAAACACAATTACTAACAATAAACAATGTTGTAACATTGTTTTTTTTAAAAAAATCAATAATTATATTTGTCAGTTATTAAATATTTTGATATTATATATTTTTTTATTTAAATGAATAACTGTAATATATATTTATTATAATAATATAAAAATTAATGATCATCAAATGAAGCATTTTATCATAAATATTTTTATTTTGACCAATATATAAAATCATTAAAAACATTTTTCTAAACAAAAATTATCTTTTATTTTTTATAACAACGTATATAATATTCAACTTAATAAATATCAATTGGATATGAATTACTGTTTTCTCATACATTTTTATTATATCATAACAGCATAACATCCCAGGCTGATTTTATTACGATAGCACAAATAGAAAATTGAAACTTATAGCATAATGTTCGTACAGACTGAGGTCTTAACTGTTTTATATGAAAGTTTCATTAGTTTATTACTAATTATTCATAAATGAACAAATTACATATTCTGGTTTATTTATTAATGCTAAATTTCTTACATAATAAAAACCGCTATTTATTTATTATAATGATAGCTTATATTCAAAGAAACTGTCATTATAATAAATAAATATTAAAATTAAGACGATATATTTTTTATTAAAAATAAATTCTACCTCTCAATAACCAAATATATACAGTTAAGGAATATTTTTAAAAATGTACTCTTTATCTAACTAACAATAAGTGGAATCAATCATGGATAAGTACAAAA
>CP092089.1:33120125-33135125 GCA_029203775.1 Neoneuromus ignobilis
AAACTTCAACTTATAACTCTATAACGATATATATATTTATATTGATTTTCAAATTGCTTATTCTAATTTTTGTAAAATGTTGCAATGATTTTTGGATATTTTAAAATAAAAGCTTTATAGACATTAGGAAGTAATCGTTTCATTAAAGAGTAAATTAAATATATTATTTTTTTACTTAGTAATCATTTTAATTATGTGATTGTGTTAAATTCCTGCATTAGGAAAAATTAGTTCCTAATGAATTTTATTCTAATTAACATTCTTAAACAATATTAAAATAAATAAAGCATTTTAACAATGACACTATATATATATATATATATATATATATATATATATATATATATATATATATATATATATATATATATATGTGGTCATCCAGATGTGACATCTAGATTTGTGTTTTATTAAAAAGAAACATATGTATAGGGTGGTGTACAGGGAAATATGTGTATAGTTTCTTTCGTGTTTTTTTTTAATAAAATTTTAATCTAAGGGTCACATTTGGATTATTTTTATATACATACATACACACACACACACACACACACACACACACACATATATATATATATATATATATATATGTATATATATACATACGTATGTGCGTGCATGTGGAGAAGATGTGTATATGTGTTTATATTTATTAAATTTTCTAATAATTTCATAATTGTTTTTTTGAATTTAATCCACTTTTGCTAACAAAAATTTCTTGACGAATATTGCTCATCCAAACGAGTTCTACATTAATTTCTTCTTAATACGATTCGATAACATCATTATATCGTTTTCCATGAAAACGTCAACAAAAGTCTTCACCACAGTTTGATTACACATCTTCACTTGACATGCAACTCAATCGAGTTCGTATCGAAGCACTGGGAGAACATTACACCTCCTACAGGTGTGTCACGCACGCGCGCTCCGACCGACGCTCGCCTGGCATCGATTGACGTCGTCAAGTGATGCCACGACGCCCATAGTAATCCCGCGGAATCATCCATTCACCAGTGAATGGTGACGACGTACGCATCTTACCCGACATGCACGATGCAATTCATGTATTGCACGACCTTTCATGTTTATTTGTACACTCTTCTCTGCACGTCGTGCCCGTTTCTCTACTTAGGCGCAAATCTCGCGTTCTACAAGCGATCGATTATTATCCTTTTTGTATAAAAGGATATTCATAGTTTACGTTGTTTTGTATTCAATTTTTCGCACGTAAACACATTTATTTTTCTTATATATAACCTCCACGAAGTAGAAAAGCTTATAGAGGATCATCCAAATATGACGCCTGGATTTGTGTTTTATTAAAAATAAACATATGTAAGGGTGATGTATAGGGAAACATGTGTATAGTTTCTCTTGTTTCCATTTAATAAAACACAAATCTAGACGTCACATTTGGATGACCCTATACATTGATAAATACCATCAAATAAATAATATTTAATTATTAATATCAATTTTCATGTCTCCAAAGTCTTATATTAAAAACATATTAATAATAAAATGGTAATTTAATATTAAATACCGTTCTTTTTTCAAAAAACTAAGTTAGTTTTTATCACTAAAGCTAAAAAATACAATATTTAATTTATTTAAAATCGCCTTTTAAGTAAAAAAAATATTTTTTATCATCTATTCATATAATTCTATCACTTTTTCAACCTTAAAATATACGAGGTGGGATAATAAAATTTTAAGAATATTTTTCCTTGTACCATAGTAACGTTTATATCAATTCTTATCGTTTTGTAAAATCCCTCTTTTCTACTTATACTTAATTCAATTGAATCTGTGTTTGATTTTTTTAAATGTTATCTATAAACCAAATTATAAAAAATGGAACGTTAACATATGTAAAAAAAATATTGTTTAATTTTTCCAAATAGTCAAAAATCATCCATAAGCATTTTAAAAAGTTCTCACTTATCACAGTGAAATATGGATTTTAAATGCTAGAACAATTCATTCATTACAAACAATGCTAATAAAAATGGAAAATGCATGTTGTGGGAATAACTAGTAGAAATAAGAAGAAAAATAAGTGAATTTCAATGAAACTCGAAGTCACTGAGTCTTATGACAAGAGTAACATTTTTAAAATATAAATAAGCTCAGTCGAATAGCAATGGACAATAGAATTATTTATTAAAAGCACAGAAATATAAAATGACGCGAAAAGATAGAGATTGAATCACTGAAAATTGAAAGTTTTAAAAGAGATCTTTATCCAGTAATAAATCAAAAGAGACTAATGATAATGATGAAGCTATTAAATATATATATATATATATATATATATATATATATATATATATATATATATATATGGAAAACATTAAAATAAATAGAAAATAATTTTGTATGACTATTTTCAATTCAATTACAAACTATTTTTAATTCTGTTTATAGTTCAATACAAAAAAGTGATAAGATAAAAAGTTATAATCAGTTAATGAATTCAAAATATAGAACGTAGTATATGTATACAATACTGTTAAATAAATTTAAACATTATTAACAAATAGGTAAAAAAAGCTTCGTAATCAACTTTTGATATCAATAATATTGTTACCAAAACTGACAATTATGCAATAACAGAAACAAACAGAATAATAACAAAATATTTATCGATTTGTTATTTATAAATACTTTTTTTGTAATCAATCTACTTGAAATGTACTAAACGGTATATGATATAAAAAAAACATCTACTATTGACAGAAATTTCTATTTATTTGTATTGAATTTTCAATCGTGCAAAAATACAGACACACACACACACACACATATATATATATATATATATATATACGAGGGTCGTTTGATAAGTGTGGTAAAAAAGTAAGAAAAACTAAATTGCAAAATTTAATTAATTAATTAAATTAAACAATAAATAAATTTTCCATACTTATTAAACAACCCTCGTATATATATACATATAAATTTATTCGTATACAAAATGACAGATTGTGATGGAAAATATAAAAAAGATCCTTAGCAATTCCTTAAAAAAATAATTTTGTGTAATAAATACAATAAATCAATTATATTTTTAATATAAATGATATATTTAAAAAATAAAAATGTAAATATTTTCTTTCGCGTTAAAACTGTATAATAGTATAAAACATCAATGCTTTTCAAACATGTAATTCGTTGGTTGCATTAATCGTGTACATGTTATATATTTCTAATAGTCAACATCAATTATTGAAGTCGTAAATTTGAACAAGGTACGTATTTCGTATTTAAATATTTAATATATTTCTCGTATTTCGATATTTAATATGATATACGAGGATCGTTTGATAAGTATGGTAAATTTATTTATTTTTTAATTTAATTCATTAATTGATTTAATTAAATTTTTCAATTTAATTTTTCTTACTTTTTTACCATACTTATCAGACGAGCCTCGTAAATACATAGTTATTTTTGCAGCTCTCTAACTTTATTCTAATAAATATGTAGTCAATCAGTAATTTTTTTTATGTTGAACCTTTAATAATATTTACACATTAAGGAACAATTTGTGTTAAGTTCATCATTTTCTTTTTATATGATACCATTATTGTGAATCTTAAAATTACATTATTTTCAAACAAATTTATAGATGATGAACTAAGTACACACAAAACACCGTTCACTTCGAGTTTCAAAATATAAATAGTTCCATAACTGCTATAAATAAAGCAAAAGATATATATATATATATATATATATATATATATATAAAATATTTTAGTTGTCAGAAAATAACAAATATGACTTAAAAAGTTTATAATGAAAATTTGAGTTTGTAAATATGATACACAACATTTGAAACAGTTAGTAAATACTGTGTCAGCTTTAATAAAACATTATTTTCAACAAATAGTTAGTTAATCTTTAATAGTAATCCATTTACCAGCATTTATTTTAATTTTCTCTTTTTTTAATTATTCTTATATTATTGAGTTTATATTCTAATAAATTATTCAAAACAATCATTTTTTTCTAGAATAATATATTATATATTTTTTTAAAACGACTTATTTTTAATAATAACATTGCTATTTATCAATTAAAAAATAATAAAACCATAATTTAAATTATGATTTGTGTATATTTTTTTAAAAAAAAAGTGACTATTGTACTATTATAATTTTATATTTATTATCAGTTTTTACAAAGTTTGAAAAACATTTTTTTCATTTAAAATTAAAATTATAACTCTCTTTTTTCTTTTTAATTTTTTAATTCTCTCCCTCTTTATATATATATATATATATATATATATATATTAATTATAAAATTTAATTATCTTTTCTACAGAAATGTCGATAACAAAACCTTCACAAATCTGTTTTCGCATATCAATATTTATTTAGTTCATTCCATTATATTTACACAATGAATGCTATCGGACAAACTGTAACAAACAATGAATATAATATTTTTGTATACATTTACTAAAATGAATTTTGATTTATTCTATTCAATAACTACACCATAAATAAATATGAATCAAAATAATGCTTTTATCACTAAATTTTTACAAGCTCTGTTGTTTGATTTAAATATAAATTAAATGAAATATATAGTCTGTCTCAAAAATATTGAAGTTGATTTGTTCGAATCATTTATTTTTTAGTAATTTTTTATACATGTGGCTAAAAATGCATTCCTTTTACAATAATATATAGGTTATCTAAATGTGATGCCTAGATTTATGTTTTATTAAAAATAAACTATACACATGTTTCCCTATACACCACCTATACACATGTTTCTTTTAAATAAAAAACAAATTTGGATGTCACATTTGGATGACCCTAAATTTTTCAACAGCCATAATTTTTTTTTTATAATTCACCTTAAAATTTATGATATCTTTCAAATACCTTGAATCTCATGTTTTTTGTTTTCGATTTTCATTTTTACAACAAAAAATAGCTTTAAAAAAATAAATCATATAAATATAGAAGTAATTTAAAACTGAAAAATTTTGACTCATCAAAAGTTTACAAATAATAGATTTTTAATTAAAGATTATTTTATCTAAAGAATACTTAATTAAGGGTAAAATGAGACGTACTTTTAATAACACAATATCAATTAAGTTAAAATATACATAAAAATATTTTAATTTATTAACGAAACAAAAATATGTATCTTACTTCTGCCTTATTTACTTTTTTTAATATATTATTTTTTAATGAATTTTAAAACACTTTTCTTTTATACAAACATTTTCTCATAACAAATTATCAATTTAAAATTTCGATATAAAAAACGAAATTAAAACAAATTACCCAGTGCAATGTTAATTATTCACCTATTTAGCATTACTAAGAAAATTTACATACATTTTGTAGCTATAAATTATAAATTACATCTTTTGCACAATATATCTGTATCAAAAACAGATATTTTTCGTTATTACAACAATAGCTTTTAATTTTCTATGTGGATTCATTATGAAGAATCATATCTCCCTAATATTTTATATAACCAATACCTTGTTATTTTTTCATTAGCAGACTCTTGTTCATACCAATAATTAACTTTTCGTGATTATGTAATTGTGATTTTTGCATTTCAATGTCATGAAAAAAACTGTTCAGATACATTTCATTTTTTACATATAATCATTTAACTTCCAAAAATAATCAGGCAAATCCCTTTTGATTTGATATTTAAAACTGATATGAATTTTACCGAGATTTAATTATACTAATCAAAAAATTCATTTATAAGGAAAAATGACATTTAAATTTCATATTTAAAAACATTATTATTTTACAATATACATACCATTATTTGTATAACTTTAGTATGAATTCTACAAATTTTATAATTCTCTCTGCATTATAATTTATTTGATAACATAAAAATCATCTAGATTTTTTTTATCATAACCGATAGAAAGTCAATGCCCGAATAAAAACGAATTTGTTTTTCTAAACTTCATATAATAATATAATTAAATTTAAATAATCATATTCGTAAAAAAATCAAATTTACATTTTAAAAACATAAAATATCATTAAATAGTACGTAAGAACGATTTAAGTTTTAATTTTCTTGAGAGAATAATGTAATATAGAGGAATAAAATAAATTCTCTGATTAATTTTTTACAGGAATATATTCTAAGTAAATATAATTGCGTTATATAAAAATTTCAGATTTATTAGTACCAAAACATAAAATAAACAAAAATAATCAAAATATTCTATATTTCTTTGAATTATTAAATATTCAAGAATTTATAAAAATAAAATAGAGCAGATAGTTAACAGTAGTTAAATTTAAAATATTGTAAAAACTTTAAATGATAATTTAAAAAAAATTCTTGTAATATGTATGTAATTATTTTTATAATCTTGTGTTATATCAAATATATTAAATTTCATAAAAATAATAATAACTTATTAAAGTTTAACTTATATATATATATATATATTTAATAGAGGAAATGTATTTATATTCAAGTGTTTTTAATTTGTTTTTTTAGAATAATTTAATTATTTTATATAAATAAATCAGATATTTTATATACAAATATGTCATTCAATATACAAAAATTTAATCATCTGTTCGTTTATAAAAAAATATATAAAAATGAATTAAACAAATATTTCTCATTTTACACAAACACATTCCAAAATATTGCTTTGTTCAATAGATTGTTATTATGTTTATTTTGTCATAAAAATCAATAACAGAAAAGCGTAAATATAATTGGAACGATATAATAAATGCTATATAAATATATATATATATATATATATATATATATATATATATAAATAAAAGCTGTCAACGGATATCGAATTATATTTTTTATAAGCATTATTAATAGTTACATATTCAGATATTAACTTATATATAAATCTTGAATAAAAATGACACGTCTCTTAAAACGTATTAATGAAAAAAAATATGAAAATGTAAATAATTTTTTTTTATATTTGATATTAGTGAATGATAAATAATAAAACTATTAAAAAAATGTTAACAGTTATTTAATTTTAAGTAAAAAAGAGTTTATATAGAATTCTCTTTTTCAAATCAATTTAATTATTGTAAAATTGAAATTGGTAGTCATTTATAAAAAAATATTTTAGCATAAGTAGAGAATTATTTTTTAAATTAATAATATATATATATATATATATATATATATATATATACAGTCATATATATATATATATATATATATATATATATATATATATATATATATATATATATATATATATATATAATATATACTCAAATAGAATGAAAAAAAATGGAATTCTGAAATATAAAAGTAAAACTCCATAAATCAAAAAAAATTCTTATATATTTATTTATAAATAAATTATGTACTCAGTAATATACGCCAAACACATATTGAAGATATATCTTTAAGTTTCCTCAACTTTTCCCGTTAAACTATTTCATTTTGTTTTTTTTTCAGTCAGTCTTAAAATTAACTTATTCTATAGATATATTCGTAAAAATTAATTAAAATTATACTTTACAATCAATTATGTATTTTACAAAATAACATTGATTCACAATAAATATATTTAAGCCCATTTTTTACGAATTATTATGCAATTCAAATAAATTATTTCATTTTAATCAAACATAAAAATTTTATCATTTTTAATTTTATTTAATTATGAATTTCTCAATTTAATTTTTTAAAAACAAAATTTGTGTTGAATTACTTAATACAGAGTCAATATATGTTTTACTTAAATAAATCTAATCTCTTTTTATTATAAATTCTTGAAAATAATATAAAAATGTAACAAATTTTTGAGAATTAATATTATTTTTCTAGGAACTTTGAGATATACAATATATTTTTTTTACAAAAAATATAAGTTTTTAGATTAATTTTTTTAATAGTACATATTTTTATATTTAAATTTTCATTGCATATTTACTGCTCTATATATATATATATATATATATATATATATATATATATATATATATATATATATATATATATATATATATATATATATATGATCAACATATATATTTTAATGCATTAAATTATTTAGAAATGCATTGTTTTTTTAGTAATAATAATAATAAAATTGTATTTTAACGTCACTCCACTCTTCTTCTATTCAATATTATTTTGTTATAGTTTGTGTCTTAAATTCATTCCTGTGATCCCGTTATATTGTAATAACTCTTTTATTAAGACAATAGGATATTTCTTTTTGAT
Organism: Neoneuromus ignobilis; assembly: GCA_029203775.1. Lineage (NCBI taxonomy): Eukaryota > Metazoa > Arthropoda > Insecta > Megaloptera > Corydalidae > Neoneuromus > Neoneuromus ignobilis. The sequence goes on from CP092089.1 coordinate 33,128,367, forward strand.
TGGTATGTTACTATAACCGATTTTGACAGCGTGTGTCATCTTCAAGTAATTGATTGATAAACATTGACAATTTTTAATCAATACTTTTCAATACAACTTAATCAATACCTTTTTTATTATGTTAAACAATTAATATTTTTAATTATTTTAATTAAAAGTCAATATTTTTCATTAGGTTTATAATTTTTTATATATCTATTCTAATGACATTTATATATATATATATATATATATATATATATATATATATATATATATAAATCTATATATATTTCTAAAATACATTTAGAATGATTGTAAATAAGTTATTCACCAACAATTAATTTAAAAATGCTATACAATATAAGTTACATTACAGCAATAATAAATTTTAAATGAAAGACAAATATAATGTACACTTGATAAATATATAAGAATAAAATATTAAACGAATTAATAAACACAATTAATAATTCATTATTTCATCTATTAAAAATTAAAACTGTTTATTATAAATTTAAATATGTCCTTAAAAATAATGGTAAATATTTACTACTTATACAAAGAGATTCAAATATTATAAATCACGTTTCTTAAAATTTAACAACCTAAACACCTATCTTTCTACATTTACATGATAACGTACAGCAAACATCTGGATACCTAAATACACAAATAAGTCCTAACTTATAAAGATAATATATTCTAGGTAGCTTATGTTTATTTTATAATGTTATTATGTATATAAATATATATATATATATATATATATATATATATATAGATTATTGATGTATATTAATCATTTTATTACTTTTTTGCATATTATTCTAATGATGATTTGATCACTTTTTAAAAAAGTAATTATTAAAATTCGAATTTACATTTCAAAATATTATTGCTATTATATGTCGAATAAATGCATTTATTTTAATTTTCCATGGTGCTTTTGAACCGCATCATTATTACTTTATTAATTATTTTTTTCAGTTCAATTGTAAAAGTGACGTTACTTTAAATAAATATGATATTATTATTCTATTTACAATATTTGCTTGAATGTCAAATGATGATTTAAAAAAGATTTTTTGAAAAATTTAGATACAACTGTTTATAAATGTCTAATGTTTTGATACCTGTCTTGTATTTCTGTCAGATATATTCAAGTTATCATATAAAACCTTCAAAATTATTGACGTTTAAAAATCATCATACATAATAAATGTTATTGAACAGCAAGAGAAAATATAACAACCTTTAAACAAAATTCTTATATATATATATATATATATATATATATATATATATATATATATATATTTTCTATGAAAAACGATTGAACATAAATTTATTATACTCACTACTGTATTATTTATCTTCTCAATTCTAATCAAAGAGATAATTGACCTTTCTACTTACATAAGTTTGAATTAATTTTTTTTATTAATATTGTATACTAGACTTAATTAGTAATATAAGGTTTTTTCAATAAGCGCTTCAGAAATTTAAATTTAAACAAAACAAAAAGTATTTAATTAATTACCTAGTAATTTATTTTTATTTTTTAAGCGTATTCGTAGAAGAGGTTTCATACCACCAAACGATGTAGCATTTTTTGCGGACCGGTAAGATAAAAAATTAAAGAAAATATTTCGCCAAATAAATTTTATAATAATAAATAAACTTTTACAACTGTACAAAAACAATCTTAAATCAATAAATATCCATTCTTTTTAATGATAAAAGTAAAAAGGTTTATCATTTGAAGTATTTGGTACAAAATAGTAGTAAACCACATTCATGTTAAAATTTAATTTCAATTAAATTTTGAGTTTTTTTAAATAAGTTGTATAAATACATAAATGAAAATAAAGAACTAAGTAAGCTTATATTTACATAAATATATAGGAAGAAGGAATATTTGTAAACTGAAAATACTGTTATTTCTCTGTGGACCGGCAAAAATGTCTGACGGACCGACGGTTGGGAAATGCTGTTCTATATGGCATTAATGATGAAAGACAATTTCACTCATATAACCACCACGACTTCGTTTAACATAGTGCATTCGTTTAGTTCAATTTTAGTCACTCTTTCACATAATTGTTGTCCAATTTCATGAATTACAAGTTTAATGTTTATTTTTAATGCTTCTGTTGTTTGTGGTTTATTAGCATAAACCAATGAATTCACATAACCCCACAGAAAATTATTCCAATGGAGTTAGATCATATGATCTTGGTGGCCAATCGATGGATCCATTTCATAAAATAATGGACTCATTAAACTTTTGTTTTAATTAGTCTATTAAAGTTTTTACAATTTCTCAGCGTTGTTGAAATCTTAAATATTCCACGATAATTTTCCAAACTATACTGAGTTTAAATGTCAAAATAAGCTTTAAAAAATCAAACATGACTACCACCAGCTATCAAATTTTTGACATTCTTATTAAAAAAAAACTATATTATGGCCAGCTTGAGATTTTAAAAACCATGTATAATTTATTAAAAAAAATGACTAATGAATATCATTTTCAACTCCAGAATAAATCAAATTATTGTTAATAAATACATTTTTTTTGTAAAATAAAGTGAACATTACATGAATATTTTATTGTATTCAGACATGTTTCATTTTATGCGATAAAGTAAAATAAATCTGTACATATTCAGTAAAATACATTGAAAAAGGAAGTACACTATTTCTAGTTTATATAATAAACACGAGTGATGAAAAATGACTTCATATTAAAAGAAATATCCAAAGTTACGTCAACAAATTTATAAGCTTGTGCTTTGTACCGATTGAGCCTATAAAAAGAGCATATTCTCATTCATACTTCTTTCTATTACAACGCTCTCCTGAACACTGACAATGCATCTCAAATTTCTTTGAAAAAGGTTACTGTCATATATATAAGATTAGTATCCTCTATAATAAAAATACTTGTATCCTCCATAATAAGATTACTATCCTCTTCTCTGTTGATATTATCGACAATGCCATTGATGTCCTGAATAATGTTATCTTATGACAAAAAAACCATCACAAAAACATCGACATCAATGTCGGACAAGTCTTGGAGACATGCATCAAAGTCAATGTTGTTTTCATTTTCCGCAACGGACATCTGAAAGTTACGTAAAATGATTTATAAAAAAGGAATAAATGTGTTAATGTATATTAGTAATATATATATATATATATATATATATATATATATGTATATGTATGTATGTATATATATATATATGTATATAGAGAGAGGGGGAGAGAGAGATTGTATTAAAAATAATATTTGATTACTAATAAAAAACTACATTATCTGAATTAAATCTAAAATTTTATTATTCGTACAAAAAAGTAGAAGTTTTTATACATTTGAAAATAGTTCAAGAAAATATTGATCTATGTAGTAATTTTTTCAATCATCTTCCAAACACAAAAATTAAATTTCCCTTAATATATATACTATGGAATATATTTTTATGGAAAAAAGCGCAACTAGAGTTAATTTCGTTATATATTTTTAAAATTTATAGAAATCTTAAATGGTTCTAACGGCACAAGTGATTAAAACACATATTGTACACCAGAATAAACCAAGATTTATATTCTTATAGGTATTGAAACGCCTTAAATATTATTGTATTTTTATGGTTTTTAATTTAATGTAGTTTATTATTATGTAATATGTATATTTTTAAAAATTATGAAAAATTAAATGTATTTAAACTAGAACACGATTTATATACAATATTATATATATATATATATATATATATATATATATATCGTTTATAGATTTACAAAAAGGGTTTTAATTCATCTAACATCGCATCATTATTTTTATCTCAAGAACAACAAATAAATAAACATTATCTAGAAGAACTATTAGAAGATATGTATAAAAATACAATAGTGCTAATCAAAATGGAAAATCTTTCATAAAAAATTAGACTAGAGAAATGACTCAAACAAGAAGACAGTTTATTGTTCAAGTTATTTAATATAACTCTAAGAGTATGTAATAAAAAAAGCAAACTTTACAAAAAAGGTATAAAAATAAATGAAGAATATTTATCACATCTCCGGTTTGCAGACAATATATTATTTAGAAGTAAAAAGCCGAAAGATATAAAAATTTTACTTGAAAAATTTTCAAATCAAAGTGGAAAAGTTCAATCAAAAATAATATTAATAAAACTAAAATCATGTTTAATCGATTTGTAGAAAAAAAAATTCATTAAAAGGTATATTGCTTAGAAAAAATAGATGAAATAAAATATCTGAGAAAAATTATACCATACGATGGTGACTTATGACCAGAAATTAGATCGAGAATTAGGATAACATGAACATGATTTAGAAGAATGAATAATGTAATAAAAAATAAAATACCATTTAGCCTGAAACAAAATCATATAACCAATGCATATTATTTATTAGTACTTATGGGTCAAAAACATGGACACTGAATGTAAAAATGAAGCAGAAACTTTTGACAACCCACTGAAATATAAAAATGTTAGGAATTTCTAAACGTTATCGGAAAACGTATAAATAGATACGAGAATAAAAAAATGTAACTAATATAATAGAACATGTAAAATCACTTAAATAGACATCGGTAGGACACAGCGAAAAGGAAAGACAATAAATCAAAAATCATTCTGAAATGGCGATCAAGAGACAAAAGAGACTAAGGTGAAATAATAATGAATCGAATCCTGTTTTCAAACTATTCCAAAAAATGTTTTTTTAAATTTGACATACAATTTAATAACCTGAAAAAATATATATTCATATTATAATAAATAATAAAGATAATGCACATCGTGTTCATTCAGGTAACAATATTTGAACATAACCTTTATAAATCATCAAGCACGGTTAATTGCCATTCATATACTGAAAATGACAAATACTTACAGAGTAGTTAGTAACCGAGATGTTAATTTAGAGTCGAATTTCCGGAACATAGTACGAGGTTAATGAATATTACGGCGTAGTTCGTACCAAAATCTGCCATATGTGGCTTAATACTTAAATGCGATTGAAAACAATAATGTTATATATATATATATATATATATATATATATATATATATATATATATGTATGCTTATATGCTACCTTTATGTATATTTACTAAACATAAAATATGTAAATATACATAAGTACATTTAAATCTGTTTATCTTTGCACAGTATAGATTAGATTTCCATAATAGCAATAATAATTTTTATAAAACATTTGTACACGATAAGATAATTTACAACTAAAACACGTATTTGTAAAGTGAATAAATATAAAAATAAAAAAAATATTTTATTCAATAATACACACTTTTTAATTTTATATTATTATATTGGAGACTTAAAATTAATAACGCATTTTAAAAATATATAAAATCGAATTTATTTTAAAATACATATTGATCATTTTTAAAATCTTGCCTAAACAAAGATTGTATTAATTTTACCTTTTTTTGAAATATGATAACATTTAATTTTTGATTTCGGTAGAATAGTCTTTTATTTTTTATATTTTTATCCAAATACGATAAATATGTTCCACAGAAATTGACATAAAAATCATTTTAAAAAACTATAAATTTTTCTCCTTCATAGCACTAATTATTCTCCAAACAAAAAATTTTTTTCTCCACTGTATTATTTCAAGAACTGCACAAAAAGAGAATGAATTTTAATTATTTGATCACAAGTTACAATAATTCAAAATATTTTTTTATTATTTTAATAGAAAATGTTTTTTGGTTTTCTAAATTAATATCAAAACCAAACTAAGTTTCTAACTTAATATTTGAAAATAGTTTCAATAATGGAATTTAGATTGTCATTGTAGCGTTATGTGTTCAATAATATCTAAAAATATTTTATTAATCTATAGAGTATACTATATATTGTTATAATACAGTTGATTTTTAAAATATTTCACTTTTTTAAAAAATGTTATTAGATTTTAAAACTTGTTTATATAATTATAAAGATATAAATTAAAGAATATAAAAAATAATTGTTTAAAAGTAGGTGTTTAAAAATATATACACATTTATTGAAACATATATATAAATAGGTGTGTATATTTGTATATGTTTAACTTGTCAACAAGTATCTCTTCCAATTAAATCTGGGTTGTCTTTCGTGCTGCATCGATTTAATTCCCACATCAACCCAGAAATATATTTATTTATATAATCTTACATGCTACACAGTTCTTCTAAGTTAATTTGAAATAAAATTTTATTTAGTCAGAAAACCTGCCAGTTGACAAGTAATTAAGGTATAAAACATTAATTAAAACTATATATATATATATATATATATATATATATATAAATATATTCTACTAATTATTACGTCGTATAAGATTACAAGGACTATTTCTTAATTAATAATCTTATTCCAGGTGTATTTTTGCTTATATTTAATTTCAACATAAACCTAATAGTCACTGTTCTAAATTATATCAAATTTTTATTTTAATTATCATCTTGTTTCTATAATTATTACATTATTTAAGGCTGTTATTAAAGAATTAAATAAATCAAATATGTTTTATAATTATATATCTTTGCAAAAATAATCTCAAATTTCGTTATCAAATATTCGTTTACACTAATGATGCCTTTATGATGGTATCTTTTCATTAAAAATAATTTCAAAATATTTATTTATACTTCTCAAAGATTTCCATTCTAATTTATTATAGCACTTATATTAAAAATCGACTATATTAATTTAATTTCATAAT
>CP092089.1:33140125-33212625 GCA_029203775.1 Neoneuromus ignobilis
GTAAAAATAAAAACTGCTTTATTTTTTTGAATAAATCGTTTTTATTTTTCAACATAGTCTCCTTTTAGGCTTATACACTTCATCCAACGCTGCTCTAGTTTGTTTGATCCCTTCCGAATAATAGGATTTGTCCAAGTCTGTAAAATAGTCATTCGTTCCTGCAATCACCTCCTCGTTCGAATAAAATCTTTTTCCTGCGAGCCATTTCTTCATATTAGGGAACAAATAATAGTCTAATCGGGGACGTTTTTCTTGCAACTCGGTTTTCAAACAATCCAATAACAATGAATAATATGCACCTGTAATGGTTTTACCCTTTTCCAAATAATCGATAAAGATTATTCCTTGCGAATCCCAAAAGACAGTCGCCATAACCTTCCCGGCCGAAGGAATTGTCTTGGCCTTTTTCGGAGCAGATTCCCCCTTGATAACCCATTGTTTAGACTGTTCTTCGGTCTCAGAAGTGTAGTGATGTATCCATGTTTCATCTACAGTGATGAAACGATGCTTAAAGTCCTGCGGATTTCGCTGAAACAGCTGCAAACCGTTCTTGCAACACTTCACACGACCTCGTTTTTGGTCGATCGTGAGCAATCGCGGACCCACCTGGCGGATAGCTTTTTCATGTCCAAATGTTGGTGCAAAATATTATGTACCCGTTCACACGAGATGCCTACAGCACTAGTAATCTCACGCACTTTCACTTTTCTGTCATCCATCACCATATCATGGATTTTATCAATGATTTCTGGAGTGGTGACCTCAACAGGGCGTCCAGAACGTTCAGCGTCTTTTGTGCTCATATGGCCACTCCGACAATTTTGAAACCACTTATAAACCGCACTAATCGAAGGTGCAGAGTCACCATAATGTTTATCAAGCTTCTGTTTAGTCTCCTGAGGCGTTTTGCCTTTAATGAAGTAGTGTTTAATCAACACGCGAAATTCTTTTTCGTCCATTATTTGACAATCACTCGATTTCCTTGATTCCAACGATTGTCAAACACAAAGGAATAGACCGATATGGCTGAAACTTGATGTGTGTTCTTCCAAGAGGTGCTACTAATTAAAAATAACCTCGATATGCACCAGTGGTGCCATCTTTCGGAATTTACACGGACTTATCAAACGACCTAGTATATATATATATATATATATATATATATATATTGTATATATATATATATATAATTTCAGCATTGTTCTATTTCAAAAACGAAAAAACATTATTGATTAAAATTTTAAAACTACATAAATTATAGAAATTTTCTATGATATAAGAATTTACAATACTTTTAGAAATTGTAATTTAAAGAATTAACATTATTTTATCAATTTTGTTATATATTTCACTGTAAATTAAAATAATAAAAATTTAAGAGCTACTAAAAATCAATTGTTTGATATATATATATATATATATATATATATATATATATATATAAGTGTGTGTTTGAATGAGAGAAAGAAAGAGAAAAAGATAAATAAGAAATATTAAAAAAGGAAGAAATTTGCTCTTCATTTTTATATCTACTGTTTTTATGCAGAATTTCATCTTTCGCCTCTTACAATTAATCTTATAACTTAATAACAATAAATGATAAATTTCAAATCAATGGAATGTCATTAACCCATTATATTATTACTATAACTATGAATATTCAATAGACGAAAAAAATTAAAAAATAAAATTAATAATTGATAAAACTTTAATAATATTTAATTTTATATATAAAATTTACTTTGTGTTTTTTTAATAAAAGTAAAACATTTTATTTTTTAAAAAATAATTACCTGTTTTTGTTTAAATTACAAAATTTTCACTTGGTTGAGTTTCTTATTAAAAAATTGATTGCATTTTCAAAAAATTAATTTAATACTCTAATCTCAGAAAATGTTTCTCTTTCTTTGTACACAAAAATGTTGTTTTCACATAATAAAAAATTATCATTGAAAACATTTTTTAAAAGGTCAAATTTTTATTAGTATTTTGATAATATTGAGAGTAATGTATAATTTCACTAGTTTGGTAAAGAAAATGTTAAATTATAGCAAGAAACGAAAAATATTATTTACTTATTTCATTAAAAAAATTTAATACATATAATAGTTAAAATTTTTCATCGATGTCATTTAGTTGTAATACCAAACATCTTATTTAGTTTCCATTTAATTTTACCGATTAAAATGTAAATACACAGATGAAAATAGATATTAACTTATATAAAATACCTTAACTTACAACTTTTTCTCATATATAACGTAAATTATTGAAAATTTTCTTCATTATAATTACAGTAATTTTATTAATATAATTTTGAAAATTAGGAATATTACGTTATATAATATTTCTCTTATTGATAGATAATATTAATTGTTAAAAGTTAAGAAAAATTGTAGATAGTCTTAATAATTTTCAATACTTGATTTTAATTATCATAAAACTATAAATTGACAAATTTTATTTCTTTTCTAAATGATGAATCCTTCTCTTATTTACTTAATTTTATATTTTTTGGAAAATTCTTTCTTCATAATTGTTAACATCCTCAAGATAATTTAGTAGTCTTAAAATATACGTATATGTTTATGAAAAGAAAAAAAAATAAGAGAAGAGAGAACAAAAATTGAAGAAGTTATTTTGAACGAAAGTAACAGTATTTAATTAGTATATTATAATTCATTTTCACATTTCAGTTTAAAAAAATACAAGCACTGTATATTTATATTATTCAAAATTCAATAAAAAAAATATAAAAAGTATTTTTAAAAAATATATTTTACTTAAAAATATAGTTGTAAATAGATATATTAAATTGTATTATTTTATCTACATCTTTTTCAATAAAAAAATTAGAATAATTTAGATATTTCAAAATAAATGATACAACAAAAGTCATTATGAAAAATCATATTTCACATAAATACAAAAAATCTAACTCTATAAGTTGTATAATTGTGGTAATTTATTTGAATAGCAAATAATAAACCCTGTCGTTGAACACAAATATTTTTAATTAATCAACACTATTGAAACTTGCTTAAAAATGTAAATGTTGATGTAAAATGTGATACTTGTGTACACCTAAAAAATATATATAAAGTAAGGTTGTTTTTATATGCTCATCAATGGTGTTAAGAGACCTCACACTATTTAGATCCCAAAGGCCACTTTACACACGGTTTAAAGTCGTGTCCACCATCACTGATCAACAGGTCGACCGAAGCGACGGTTGTGCAACAAGTGCCATGTTTAGAGCTTTTATGCGAATGTTGGTAATAAAGCAAACAATAGTGATAGCGTATAATATAAACATAAAAAAATGTATTTGAGGACATTTATCAATTTAGTGTGGATGTATGAATATTAAGCGAAAGACAAAAATGATAAATCATTTAAATGTGTTGATAATCATAAGAACAATAAATATATTGGAAATATTCTGTTGTATTTTTCACGGTTAAAATAAAACAGCTAAGCTATTTAAATAAAAAAAGAGTACAGTATAGAATTTCTAATTTAATACATTGTCAACATTAATAATTTTAATATAGTATTTATTTCATTAGAAATAGCTTTCATATAAGAAATTTTCTTGTAAATAATTATTATATTATAATCGTATTTATAATGCAATTTCTTTTACAATTTTCAATATTTAGCATAAAATCTTCTAACGATGAAAATGTTTTTTAAAAATACATAAATAATAAATATCGTTCGAAAGATTAAATCGATAACTTTCAATTAAATTGAAATTTAGTTTGAGTTCATTTTTATTGAATTAGTGATTATTGAAAATGAACTTGTAAAATTCCATTACGATATTCGAATGTTGTAAAAAGATTGACTATTTCAATAATCGCAAAAATTATTTGTGATGTATGCTGAAATTAAAATTATTGACAGAATAATCAGATGATGATTTTTAAAATTATGATATAGTAATTTTCACATGATTTATAAAATAAATACATTAAAAATAATTGTATTTATAATTAACTGGAGAAAATATACGAATTAAGAAGGTTGTATAAAATTTGTACATTAATAAATTCAATATGATTAATTAAGATAAAAATCTTAGAAATGTTTTAAAGCTTAATATTTTAATAGTATTTTTTTATTCGAAAATAATTTAATGAATTATAAACATGAAATTCTTGAGTTAAATAATTAAATAAAAAATCGTTTTTGAATCACATAATAACTAGTGGATTCAATGTAATAATCATTTCTACCATAGAAAAAGAGAGAAGTTATTTTTTAATTAAAATCCATCCAGGCCGAATACTCTATAAAAGCTTTAAACGTGCAAACTAAAGTTTCAAGCTTCCGTTTATTTTCCAAACTCTCCCACCTGAGCTGTTCGATCATTTCACTAAAACTATTTATCCTGAAATGTCTATTTAACAAGAACCGAGCAACCTTTCTTTGAATTCTTTTTGTTATTAAATGTGTGTAGGCTTGTATCTCTTTTTGTTATTGAATCTTATTCACTCACACAGTACTTAAGAAAAGGTCTCACTGAAAAATATTTTACTATTTTTTGAAATAACATTATATCTATTATTAATTAATCACAAACGATGTAGATTAATAATTAATTACAATTATAAATGTAAGTATATATGATCAGCATTATTCTTCCATTATTTTTTTGTATTTGTATCATTATTTTTTAATTTTATATATCTGATTCATTTATAGTTATTTAGTATATTTTGTATTGAATTTAATATTTATTTCTATAAAAATAATAATAATTAAAAGAAAATATTTTTTTAAATATATATATATATATATATATATATATATATATATATATATATATATTCTAATATTTGAAATCTGATTAATTACTACTGAAAACATGCGTATAAAAATCTCATTCAATTAAAGTTCTCATTAAATATAAATAAAACTAAACCCAAAAGCTCATCTTTTAAAACAGAATTATTGATCATTAATTAGAATATGGATTTAAATAAAATTATGAACTAAAATCAATCTTTTTTTATATAATTTTAATTCTATTTTTTAATACGTTTCCATTAAAGTATAAGTTTTCAAGTAATACAAATTATACCAATTGGAATGTAAAAATAGACCTGCTCACAAATCATTTCTATAACTCACTTTTTTGACACGAATACAAGTAATTTCGTTTGAACGTATACCCTTATTTTTAACTTAACGCCGTGTAATTTTTATTTATCGTTTAAAATAAAAAATGGATCAAAGGAATCCATTTTCAAAATGTTGCATAGATATAGATAAAAAATCAACTTGAAAACATCTAAAAGAAAAAACTCATAAAGATAGTTTTAATACCAAAAACATCATATATGTTATTGCATAAATCAACAAAAATATGTTAATGAAGATTGTAAGCAATTTATATACTACTTATAATAAAATTGTTTGAGAAAATTAATTCCTTTTTTATATTTATACATTTTTATAATTTATTTAGAAATTATCTAATCAATGACATTTAGTAATTTTCTTTTTTTAAAAAAATATTCTACAATTAAAAATGAAAGCTTTGTTTTAATAGTATATTAAAGTATTCAAGTGATTTATAAATATTCACTTAAATAATTTTGTATTTAAATATGTTTATATACATATTAGTAAATGTAATTTAAAATACAATTCTTTAGAATATTATATATTAAATATTATAGTTGAATTTCAAATCAATATTGTAATATTATTTCTAAAAAATATTTTTTGATCTGTAAATACACATTTGTTATTCATTCAAAAACGATGTTATAGAAAATTCACAAAAAATGCTTTGTAATCAATCAATAATAACATTTTTTAAATTAAATGGTTATATAAAATCTCAAACAAAGGTAAAAATTGAATAAAATGACAGAAAATAAATACTGCTTATGAATATAATTGTATTACTTCTTTAAATATCTCTATATAAAATAAAAAAATCCCTCTGTGTAAAACCATCCTACAGCATAATTAATTCATTCGAGGAATACAAAGATACATAATAATTTCGTACGAAATTTTCAACAATATTATGTAGGTAATATAAATATAATTCCTTAATTATTTAAATACCTTTTTGCGTGTAATTAATATTAATAAACAGTCCATAATTACTAAATTGCCAATATTATTTTCATCAAATATTAACGATAAAAAATTAGTAATTAATTATTGTTTTATAATTATAAATTATTTCATATGGTAATTATGTACAATAACTGTGGAATATAAATTTAATTTTACAATAAAATTGGAACAAATCAATATAAATTAACACTTTTCTCATCTTTGTTCAATAACAACTGATAGCCAAATTAAATTCCATACTTGTATTATATCAAAAGCATATCATTTTATAATATATAATCTACCTCAAATTTTTATGTACTAACTTAAAAATAGACTATTTAAGTAACTGTTTTTATCTATTAATATAAATATATTACATTCTAAATACAATGGTTAATTTTTCCAAATATTACTGTGAACGTTGCAAAATGAAAGAGAAAATAGATATTTAACTATATTTTAATATCTGAAATGTTTGGTTGGAGTAAAAATACAAGATGAATTCATTTCCGTTTTTTTTATAATCATAGGAGGGTCATTTGATAAGTATGGAAAAAAGTAAGAAAAACTAAATTGAAACATTTAATTAAATTTATTAAACAATAAATAAATTTACCATACTTATCAAACGACCCTCGTATATATAATATATATATATATATATATATATATATATATATATATAAAGACAATTTGAAAATGACATGACCTCAATACAAAATATTGTATATTTTGGAATTACTTTTATTTTTCAATAAAATCCTTTAAAATTTAATACCTTTTGCTCAGTGATAGTTTAGTGCTTTCATCCCAATCCGGAAGTTCGACTGTTGGAATTTCTAAATTGACCCTCAACTTTACTCACACTTTTAGCTCATCATTTAAGAAAAAAATATCTTGTTATCAAATATTTTCTTTAAGTTTGAAAATAGATGAAAGACAAACGAGGTGTAATTAGACGAATAAATTAATAAATTGTTCTTCAATATGGCAATCTTTGCGATAGAAATGACACTTTTATGATCACATATATTGCCTTGTTAACTTTATCTTTTGTTAATAAATAATCACTATTTTTTATTATTTTCACTAGTTTTTTAATTTTAATGGCTAGTTATAGACTCAAATTTTACTATTGGTAACAAATATACGAACAAAATCAATTGTTTCCTCTCAAAATGATACAAAAGTTTTTAAAAAATGTATATTCTAAATACTTTTGATTAATTACTGGACAACGCGTCATCCAAATTACAAATAGTTGTTATACACTTAATTCTTCGGTTAGAATATGAAAAATCATTCATATAAAATATTTACAACCGTAGAAATTTCAGACACCTTTTTTCATAACTTTTTTAAGCACTTTTCTGGCATCTTAGGGGAGTTATCTCCCAAAGATGTACGATCTCATTTAAATTCTGTAATTCGTTTTTTACAGTTGTAAATAAATATGTACTATCATCCAATAAATTTTCCATTTCGTTAAAAATTTTCATTCACATTAAACCTTTTTAATAGAAAAATGTTTACTACACAATTTTCACTTTTATCCTTTTTTTAAAAAATAAACTAAGATGACTTTCTTTAAACGAGTATTTTTAATAAAGAACTTAACAGATCAATGTGATATAACCCAGTTGTTTATAAGACATATGTATCAATAATATATAATAATAATTTTAGACGTTACACTATTATCTATAAAAGTAGTTAAGAACTTTCTAAGTTGTCTTCTATATATTATAATATAATGTATAAAAAAAATAAGAAAGTAATGCTATGAAACTGATTACAGCTTTATTTTATGATTAACTTTATTATACTATTATATGCAAAGCACTGTCGATAAAAAAACTTTTTAAAGTGCTACAAAAAGTTTTAAAATACAAGATATATTTATTTTAAAAGTGTAAAACTATGTTTCACAACTTCAATTTTGCATTCTTATAATTGTTTTAAATTCTTTACAAAATGTTAAATTTTTTGAGGAAAATTTGTGTTACAACGCATTTTAGTTTTTAAATTCACTATTAATACTTTCAGAGATATTTCAATAATTGAATTTTTCAAAAAATATATTAAATAATCGAGAAAATTAGTATAAAAAATATATTTTCATTAAATAACATTCAATGTTTAAATTCTATTTGTGATTTTCTTTAGAATCTTGAATTAAATATAAATAACTATGTTCGAGATTAAATTATATTCAAACTACTATAGCAAATTATATTACATATATATATATATATATATATATATATGTGTGTGTGTGTGTGTGTGTATAGCTTTTAAATTACAACATTTTTTTAAAAAAAATATCCAATTGTAATGTCAAAAATAAACGTAAATAAAAATCCAATTTTGCTAATCAAATAATCAATTGAATAATAAATTATTTTAAAATTAAATTGTATACAATATCAAAGTGAAGCAAATGTAATTTAGTAAAATATTAAACATTGTACATTTTATCAGGTCAAAGTCGACACATTCTGTGCACTTCTTTCCAATCGTTATAAAATATTTCCGAGGCATGCAACGTCTTTGAAAGATAAGTTCATGATGAAGATGCTATACGAAATACTACTATTTCTGTTCACACGTCACGTTTCATTAAAATACAGGTTCGGATCTCTTTCTGTAGTTCTATTTTTTGGTATTTTTTTTATCTAATATTCTAATGTAATTAGTAAATATAAATAAATAATATAGTTAAATATTAGTGAGTTATTTTTCCATTAACTCATTAAAAATATTAACTTTATATGTGTAATAAAATTAAAATTATATAAATATTTAATAAAATTATAGAAAATAACACAAGTATTTAAAATAGTTCAAAAAAAATCATCCAAATATTTAATTATTATTGTTCCATTAGTGACATCTACTAAATTAATGTGTAGAATTTTAAAATGTTAAAATGTTATACAAAAATTAAAAAAAATAAAATGTAACATCTTTTATATTATATAGGAAGTATTTATGCTGTCAGAAATTTAATTGAATCTTTTACATAAAAAATGAACCCCTTAAAAGTCATAATTTTTCTTAATTACATAATTTTACATTAATTATAAACTTATTAGAGATAAATTTTAATTTTTTAAAACATTATGAATATTTTAATATGTCCAATGATCACTTCATAAACGATATTTTTGTAGAAGAGGATAAAATAAATAAATGATTAAATCTAAATTGCTATAAAAAAACACACGTAAACCGGAAATACTTATTATCTTACGTTCCAATATTTCACCATAAATATAGATTAATAACTTTTGATATATCCTTAATATTAAAATAAGCTTATTTGCTCCTGTAATTATCAAAATTATTTTAAGCTTGATTTCATTACATCTAACGTTTGCTATGAAGTTGATTTAATGATAATAGGATTAAATTAAGTTTAAAGCCTATAAAGCATATTTGTTAAATTTGTAACATTAGCTATTAGATAAACGATTATTTTATAAAATTAATTAAATATTGCTCTTAAAAATATAAAAATTCTGATATTGTACTTACTAATTTTTAATATAACTATTTTTTTTAATAAAATTATAAAAAAAATCTTTTAATTTAAATCTTAATTGTTTTCATTTATATCATTTGTCAGCTGATAGTTATTTATGAATCTTATAGTACTCTATATATTTTATTGTAAAAAAAGAATTTAGCTAAAACAACAATACTGTATAATTAAATCAAAAATAATAAACAATGCTAATTATTACCAAGTATCTGTTTCTTAACCCTTATGTGCGCACCCGGGTACCCACCTCATCACATTTTTGTTAATATTTTTTTCAAAAAATTTTTTTCCGATCTAGACTTTCAGATCCTCGCGATTTAACTCTTTACAAATGTATTTCAATATTTAGATGTATAAAAAATTTTTTTTTATTATAAAAAAATAGGTTTGAAATGTTGTTGCTCGCGTGGCGCACCCGGGTACCCACTACATGAGATATAATTCAATTCACTAAAAACAAGTTTTATTGTTGATGAATGTTCTTTTATTGTTAATAAATGATACAATGGCATAAAGAAGGATTGTGAATAAACAAATTACATTGTTTTTGAAGTTATATTGAACAAAATGGCGCTGTTTACTTGTTACATTCGCTGCATGTTACATTTGTGACAGAGTGTTCATCGCATACAGGTTGCTCGCATTTTACACAAGACTTTCGGGTTTTTCTGCGTCTTTTAATGACAAGTCTGCTACATACATGACAAGAGCCAGTTACTTTTTTTCTACCAGAGCTATCTCGAGGCCCATCATCTTTCGCAGCAGGATCAAGAGGTGCACGCTGCGGCCCGAGCACAGCTTCGATTGCGGTCTTTGCAGAGTGATTTCGCATCACTTGGTCATTTGAAAATCGCTCTTCTATCAAAGGCCTCGTTAACTCTTCACTCAATTGCCTCAAAAATATACGTCGAAGCCTCTGCTCCGACTGCTCTTTGTGGTATATAAACCGTGCTAGAAGCCTCGGAAATGGCTTAAATACTTTTTATTTATGTTTATTCAATAAACAAAATTGATTGCACACGTATCCGTTCACACCTGCGCTTAAAAACTAATTAAAACTAGTGGTGGGTACCCGGGTACCCGGGTGCGCAACAACGTAGGTAAAGTTGGGTGCGCACATAAGGGTTAATAATTGGAAAGGAATATTATTTATACCATGAAAATATTATTTTCACTTTATATATATATATATATATATATATATATATATATATATGCTATTTCATTTTCATGTATTTTTTATACAGATTAATTTTTTTATTATTTTTTATTAATTTAAAATATTTTAAATTACTCACGTATTTCTTTTGAACAAATCTTCTACAGAATTCAAATATTTTTTTTACAAAAAAATACTCAGAAGAAAAACGTGAATATTCTATTACTAAATAGTCTATTATACACATTTTAATTTGAGTATCAAGTGATAGAAACATATTTAAGGCATTATATTCTACCTAAATGTTAAAAAAATTATAATGCGACTGTTTACAAGTTAAAAGCATTGAAGTATTTTTAGACCAAATGTGATAAACGCTTATACGTGTCAAGAATGGGGATAAATGTAATATCAAATATGTGAACTTCAGAGACAAACTACTATTTTTCAACTTCTCTAAAACTATCATTGATTTATTAAAATGTATATATATATATATATATATATATATATATATATATATATATATTTATATATGAAAATATTTTTCAAATATTAAAATGGTGAATGTCGACAAATCAACATTTTTCAACCATATTAGAAACTTATACAAACTAAATTATGATTTCTCTCTCTCTCTCTCTCTCTCTCTCTCTATATATATATATATATATATATATATATATATATATATATATATATATATTTATATATCATATATATTTTTTTAGAAACAAAATGAAATTTTCTTGTGTTAGTTATTTAACCAATTTTACGGTTATAAATGAGAACTTATAGCAATTTTGAATAATAAGAATAGTTTAAGTTCTAATTATTGTAATCAAAGCATAAGAGTAATATTTTTTGTAAAAAACATTTTTAATAGTTCTATAGTACATATTAATTTATATCTAGATAAATAGATCATAAATTTTTTTTAAAAACAATTTATATTTTTAAATTTTTATCTTATAAATAATTTATTTGAAAATATTTTTAATATCTGCTTTTCTAAAAACAGACAACTTTAAAATATAAATTATTTTAAAGTTGTAAAAAAAGTACTTTTTATTTTAAAGTTAAAATAAAAAAGGTAGGTAACATTTTTTGATGTTATTTTGAATCTAATTTAATTTTTTTAAAAAACTAAGTTTTTCATTTTCCTTAATAAACATTCTGAAAACCATAATACATTTTATATTAAATCAGTTATATACAACTATTATTTACTTATATAAGATTAAAAATGAATTTGATTTATAAAATATAATATTAATTTTTCGTTATTATTTATGTGTTTTAAACACTAGTTTAATATGTGTTTAAACAAATAACTATTTCTAAATTTTTATCTAACAAGTATTTTATTAAAATTTAGATATTTACTTCAATTCTGTAATATTTAAAGAAATGTTTTTATTATTTCTATTTTAATTTTTAATACATTTGTTTTTTATACCCCTAGTATATATTGTTCAATTAAATTTCAAAGTTAAATTTTAAAATTATCTGAAGACAACAAAATCAAAATTAATCATCACAGACATTTAACTCTCACGGATAAAATAATTATAATTTATATTATTTTAAATTATAAAAATGGATATATATATTTCATTTTTACATTTTTTAATATTATATTTTTAAAAAAAAAGAAAACAAAATATATGTATTGTTATTGTTTGATACTTGAAAAAAATATAACATTAATAAATTCTTTTATCAAATATAAATACTTCTTTCAATATCTTGAACATTAAAAATAATAAAACATAATGAAAAATATTGCATAAGCGGATTTGCATCTAAAATAACCATATGGCTCGTAGAGAAACACGTTATAAAAAACGGAAACAGAAAAATTACGTATATATGTATGAAAATATAAAAAAAGAAAATATATTAAGAATATTAAGCGAACGCCCGACCCTGGCGATAATATCAAAGCAAGAGAGATGTGGTATTAACGTTAAGGAAGGGTCGAATGCGAAAGAGCATGTCGAACGAACGTACAACTCCCCTTGGCATACTTCATAAAAGTGCGAAAAGTACTTTTCGCTGCGTATAAAATCCCTCGAGATAGAATCGTTGAAAGTTGCGCACTAAGTAAGAAATATGAACTGTATGTGATTTGCCAACGTTCTATTTAGACGTGGTCGCGGTCAACCATGTTCACGCAGACCTAGTTGAGCGGATGTAGTAACAATGCAATAACGCCTATTTGTAAAATGCTGCCGATACAGCGTCTGCGACACGTAGTAGACATAGAAAAATAATAGTAATGCAAGACGGCGAACACAACACAATTCCATTGTACAATACAAACTAAGATGCACAAATAAAACGATTTAGTACATTCTATCGTAATGCTCTTTATTTTTCGTATAAATAAATAAATTTGTACCTATTCCTATTTTAACACTGCACACAATTTAATTTATAAAATTACTCTATGAAGATATTAATTAATGGAGAATATATATTTTTTAATAATAAATACTTTTAAATTGTCATCTTACACAAATCATTTAAAAGAAAAAAGATATATTTTTCTCCTTTTTTCACTTTTCTGCAAAAACTTTAACTCGAAAATGAATTTTTATCATTGTATTTACCAAAACATTATAATAGATTTTCCAATAAGAATATCAGAACTTTGGCAGCTGGTATCAGCCACGTTTGATTTTTTTAAATCTTATTTTGATATTTCAACTCAATATAATTTGGCAAATTATCATGAAACGTTTAACATTTCAACAACGCTTAGAAATTGTAAAAGCTTATTATAAAAATCAATGTCTGATTTCTAAAACTTATCGTGCGCTTTGTGAAACTTACAGTCAACAATAAATAAAGAAAATTGCAGAATTTTGAGTGAAAGCAATACACAAGTCTTCGAATAAAGACCACTTTATTCACAAAAAGTAACTATCTGGTGTGCTTTACATGCTGTCTGTGTTATCGAACCATATTTTTTTCAAAATGAAACTAGAGATCACGCTATAGTAAATGGAATGCGATACCGAACCATGATTAATGATTTATTTTTCCAAAAATGATTGAAAATAATTTGCACGATATGTGATTTCAACAGGACGGTGCTACGTGCCATAATCTACGGAAACAATAAACTTATTAAAACAAAAGTTGTTTGAGTCCATTATTTTACGAAATTGACCATCATTAGCCACCAAGATCATGTGATCTAACTCCATTGGATTATTTCCTATGGAGTTATGTAAAATCACTGGTTTATGCTAATAAACTACAAACAACAGAAGCATTGTTAAATTGAACGTGTAATTCATGAAATTGGACCACAAATATGAAAGAGTGACTAAAAATTGAACTAAATGATTGCACTTTGCCAGACGAAGTCGTAGTGTTTATATAAGTGAAATTGTATTCCATTATTAAGCCATAAAATATACTTAAAAATCAAATAAAAAAAATAATTATTTTTTTGTTTTATTTGCTTTTAAACTTCTGAAGCGCTTATTGGAAAACCATATAGTTATTCATTTTATTCGATAAAACTAAATTTTAATATAAGTAGAAAATAAACCATTATTTTTCCAAGTGCACAATTATTTTTTTGTTTTAGAAATTCATAATTAATTTATGTACCATTTTATGCGAATTAAACACGTTAAAGTTTTATTACTTTTTGGATCATTTAGGGGTTGATATATTTTTTTAAAAAAATAGATCAATGAAACTTTTCATTACTATCCTATATATCATTAGCACATTACAATTATAATTTCCTTTTCCCTTTACATAAAAATATATCATTTTTGACTTTATTTTATTAATATGTTCTGTTATTAATAATAACATATTTCAAAAAACACTACATAATTGTTAAAATAATAATGTATTAGATATTATTGTAATATAACGTGTTTAAAAAAATATCGAGTAGAAATAAATCAACAGACAATTTTTAACTTTTATCTATTTGCAACTTTTTTAAAAACTATATTTAATTAATTTTGTTATATATGTTTTATGATTTATTATAATAATATACAATTTTAAAATTATTTGTTAGTACTAAAAAAAATATTAAATAATTTTGTTAATAAGTTGATATTATTTTTTAATATGTATATTTCATTTGATTTTATATACGAGCCGTTCATTAGCCAAATCGATTAAATCCACAAAACAAAAAGTGGAAAAATTGATAAAATAACATGCATTGTCTCTTAAAACTCCTTTAAAAATTTAAATTCAAATAAATATTATAAGCCAATTTATTGGTAATCTTATAACTGTCTGTTAGTGATAGATTTTTCTAATAGCTTTATCAAAATTAAAATTATAAATAATATATTTCTGAATTGTATAGACAAATGTAAATAAAATATAAAAAATGTTCTGGTGAAAATTACAATCCTTATTCGATGAAAATTGAAAAGTATGTTAATACCATATTAAAAATAATACGGTAATAATAAAACCATATTGTAATAACAGTACTGTATTTAATTGGACCAAATTATTATCACAGAAAGGTTAATGGGAGTTTAAATTAATTATCAAATTTATATAATGAAATAAATAAATATCTTATGTTCATATATATTGTTAGTATTAAAATAAAATCAAACTTTGTATTTAAATTGGTGTATGGTACATAAATAATACTAGTATATTATATAAATTACAATGATTATAAAGATAAATCTCTAGAGAGTTTCGGCATAATTGAGATGAAATGAAACAATTACAATAAAACGTTTTAAAATATATATCTATGTGAACGAAAAAACGATATAATGCTTTTAAAATATTAAACAAAATTAGACACTGTCAATAAAACTGTCTAAAAATAAATTCAACAGAATAGATGACAACGTGTCATAATATTCAAATTATATTAAACATATCATATAATTGATATAGTTTCTCTTTGTTTTACAATACAGAAATATTTTATAAATTTAATTTCATTAACTGAACAGATTAAGGTATTAAACTGTATGAAATTCATAATTATATTGATGTGTAAATTTAATTAATCGAATAATATATTTGATTTCTAAGTAAAGTTGATATTTCTGCTTTAATTCCATACATAATAATAATAATTTCTTGAGTGGTATCAAACGCTTTATTTTATTAAATATAAATTTTAATGTAAATAAACATTCTGTCTTCTTATTTAAACAAATAAAAAAAAATTAACGAGTTTTTGTCAATGTATTTGAGAAATAGACAATAATTATATAAGAAATAAATGTCATTAGTACCATCTATGTTTATACTACTTAAAAAAATATTTATTTTCAGTATTTTACAACTATTTATCTATTTAACATATATAATATCTCATTAAACTTTATAAGTTTTTCAATGTTTTAGTTTTTTTAAAAAAAATACATTAGTAAACCACGAGTAAAATTGTTCTGCAATGGTTACGTAAGCAACTAGTCAGTTTATCAGCCGCAGGTCGTTTTAATTCGGATACGAAAGACCTCGGAAATAATCCGACTAATCTAATTTGTGCTACGCGGAAACAAAATAAGTAGATACGTGTTAGTTCTGAGATTAGTTCGTAAGCTGTTTGCTAAAGGAGTATCGGTCAAAAGATATCATTGCTGGTATGTCAACATCACGAACAGTGGGTAATGACACCATATTATATGCAAAGTTCTTCTATTCTTTTGGCACGAAACAAAATGAAAATTTTAATTTTCAACGAAACGTCTGTTCTTTATATCTATATACTTGCAGATGTTTGAAGGAACACTTGTAATTTTAGTTAAATTTTAAAGTACTATAATAATAAAATTTTCTAATTTCAAAAAGTAAATTTAATTATACTCTTCATTTCGTTCATGTATTATATTTAAAATGATATTTAATCCGTGATTTTTGAGATTTATTTTTAAAATATTTTCGTATATCCAAAATAATTTTAATCATAAAAATGTAAAAAATGAAATATGTTATGAAATTTCAATATTATAAATAAAAATATATAGGATATACACGAGAGTTAAAATTTTCAATAAACGAATACAAATATAATTAATGTACAAAGTCTATTCAATTGACCTGAATAAAATTACATTAACAACGAACCATACATTTCTTTCTCAATAGATAAATTGTTCAAAATATTATTTTCAATATTTTTAAAATGAAAAATATTTTAAACTAAAATCTGATTTGTATGATGTATATACATAGTAAAACGATAATATTTATAAATATATAATTAAATTAGTATTTAATTATTAGAATACTTTTAAAACAATTTTTTTAATTTTTAATATATAACAGGAACTATGAAATAAAAATTATTGGAATATATAGAAAAATTATTAACTATTATTTATTTTTTAATATATTTCCTTCAAATTATAACTAATTTAAATCAATATAAAATCTGTTACTCCTAAAATTCTTGTTATATTTTAAAAAAGAATTATTATAGAAAACATATTAATGAAAATTAATTTAAAGTTGTGAAATATATTTCATTTATTTAATACACAAATACGAGGTTCGTTTGATAAGTATGATAAAAAAGTAAAAAAAAAACTAAATTGAAAAATGTAATTAAATTAGACAATAAATAAATTTACCATACTTATCAATCGACCCTCGTAAATATGAGCTTTTTGAACAAGCCAATATATTTATAAGTCTGGAAAAAAATTCGCAAATATATTTTCAATTAAAATCTTATAAAATAATATTATTTTGTAAGTTTTTAAAAAAATTGTTTCTATTTAATCAATGATTAATTTATTTTACAGAAAAATTACAATTTTTAATAAAACGTAAATAAATTCTGCGAACATATTGATTAACACCAGTTCTGAGTAATTAAACCCTTAATAACATTAAAAGCAATTAATATTTGTGAAATTAATCCATCTAAAACGGTATTCCATATTATTTTCCATCACAATTGGAAAATATTGAACAATTTGTACATTCCTAGAATCAAGTAGTATTGATTTTTATGTGCAAAAAAATGTATATAAAAGTATATTATTATTTCCATGACATATTTCAGTATTATTGTATTATATAAATATGAATTATATATTATTTCTACTTAAATATTAAGTTTACAATTAAAAAAATACTTTAAGTAAAATTAAATATATTTTTTAAAATTATAGTAATTATTTAATATTAGACATAAAATCTATCATAATATTTTATTCTGATTATTAAATTATAAACAATATTAATATTTACTTATATTCCATTTTAATTGTATTTCACACTTCTTATAACAAACTTTTCGTGAATGAAACTTATTCCGTGATGAAAATTTAATATTTATAAATATATATATATATATATATATATATATATAAATATAAATATATATATATATATATAAGTATGGTTAAATTGTAAACAAATGTATTCAAGAGAACCCCTTAAAACTCTAATCTATTTTGAATGCGATTCTAAATAAAATATTATCATTCGTCAACGAGAGAAATAATTTGTTGTCTATTCAAATTTCTCTCCAATCCAAATAACAATGCAGCAAATCAACATCCGTACGTTGAGCTACAACATTGAAACGAATTGAGTACATAACAACATCATCATGACCAGCTGGATATGCCATCAGATAACCGGAAACCGTCTCCAACCGGAATCACCACCCTTTAGATTAGCTTTGACCACAGCTGTCTACCGAATACAATTCATCCACAGAGAAATAGACGTGAGCTGATATAATTGATTTTGTTGAACCACACTGCGTCTACTAAACCTTTTAAGTGAATTTAATTTTCTTTAATATAATTTTATTAAAACTATCATTATACACACACGTGTGTGTGTGTGTGTGTGTGTGTGTGTGTATATATATATATATATATATATATACATATATATATATATATATATATATTAATTTCAGCTATGTACAAAAAAAAAAAAAAAAAAGCGGAAGGGAGATACTTGCCAACCTAATATATTAACCATTCCAAAAAAATACAAGTCACTAATACAAAAAAAATAGAAATAGTAGAGAATTTAATAAATCATTCCATGTTGTAAACTAACAATATAAAAAAATATTTTAAATATATTTTTCATTTGTATTGATTTTTACTATTTTATATATATGCACCAAATATGAATCATTGTAATTTCCATTTAGGAAACTGTTTATATTTAGATGTTTATGATAAACTTAATACTTTCAGATCTCTAAAATTGAAATAAATATTTGCAAATTACAGAAATTTCAATTACATCTAAACATTTACAATATAATAGAAATATTGATTTATATACATATATATATATATATATATATACATATATATATATATATACTATTTATTAAACTGTATAAAATAAAACATACTAAAAAGAAAATATATCTATTATTATATCATTATTTGTTTATCCAATACCATTATTAATGTGTATTAAGTGTTTTATGTGATCTTCAGATCTTGTGTTATCAGTATTAATAACATATGTAATTATTAATAAATTTTGGTTTAGAACTATCAGTTCGAAGAAATATTGGTCATTTTTACAACCGATTGGTCTAATTCAGTACAAACTAATAATAAAATATCATTATGTGTAATTGTGTAGTGTGTATTTTGTATGTTTATATATGTATATATATATATATATATTATATATATATATATATATATATATATATATATATATATATATATATATATATATATATATATATATATATATATATATATATATATATATATATATATATATATATATATATATATATATATATATATATATATATATATATATATATATATATATATATATATATATATATATATATATATATATATATATATATATATATATATATATATATATATATATATATATATATATATATATATATATATATATATATATATATATATATATATATATATATATATATATATATATATATATATATATATATATATATATATATATATATATATATATATATATATATATATATATATATATATATATATATATATATATATATATATATATATATATATATATATATATATATATATATATATATATATATATATATATATATATATATATATATATATATATATATATATATATATATATATATATATATATATATATATATATATATATATATATATATATATATATATATATATATATATATATATATATATATATATATATATATATATATATATATATATATATATATATATATATATATATATATATATATATATATATATATATATATATATATATATATATATATATATATATATATATATATATATATATATATATATATATATATATATATATATATATATATATATATATATATATATATATATATATATATATATATATATTTGCCCTTTTTATAAAAGTGAAACATGGCCTTCAATATTAAAATAAATTATTAAAATAGAAGCTCAAAAATAACCATTAAATAAAATAAAGATATAGAAGAAAAACTAAATATACAAAACACACACACACACACAAACACGAAAATTGCAAACATAATAATGATAATAAAAATAGATTGTTAAAAACCAAATATGTTTTGTTCTAAAAATATCGTTAAGATTTAAAATTGAATAATAAAAATTGAAATCATTGATTTTAAACTAACTAATATTAAAATACACTAATGAAACCAGAGATTGAAAATATTAGAAAATAAATTAAAATCAGATGATAAAGAGATGCACTGAATTTCTATTAAAAAAAAATAATACTTTTCGTCTCTATTACACACACACATACATAATAAATATATGTGTGGATATATGTTTATATATATATATATATATATATATATATAGAGAGAGAGAGAGAGAGAGAGAGAATAAATTACAGTAGATATAGTAAAAAACATTTGTATTTTATACACAAACTCTTACAAGCGGCATCTTTTAGAAAACGGATGCACTATATATTTTTATGTTATTATTAGCAGAAGTTTCATACGTTTTGTCGTCACAAAACAGATGGCACAAGCGTGAAACATCCTTGCTAATTTTATATGTAAAATGAAAATCTATATATGTAAATCCGAAATGTCAAACATAAATCCACATGAGAATTGATCGTTAGTACAATATGTAGATAATGTAATTACTTTTAGTATCACATAGGTGTGTTTATTTCACAAATACTTACTAAATAGTTAAATAAAAAATAGTAGAATATAATGTTTCTGATATTTATATTGAATGAAAGAAATAGAAACACGTGATTTATTTTTATAATAATCATTTTATTTTTTTATTCAAAAGAAGTATAAGAAAAGTTATTCAGTCATATTTTAAATTATGTATATTATATTTAAAATTTAATAACATATCCCTCTGCTAATACTATTTACAAAATTTGCTAATACATAGTTTACATATATATAGGAGGGGAGGAGGTCACCCAAATGAGACTGAAGACTTTGGGTATATATTTACTTTCTCACTATCATTTACTATCCTTCAGTTTTATTTAAACCACCTATACGTATATATATATATATATATATATATATATATATATATATATATATATATATATATATATAACACGAAATAAATATTTAAAAATAACTTATCAATATATACATCAAAATTTACATTAATTTTTTTAGACTGGGTTATCAAAGATATGTTTATTTTATATTGAAGATCATATGAATGAGTGATACAGGAAAAAATATAAGATAATAAGTAGTGAAACGTTTTTATTCAAAAATAATTATATCTAATAATTCCTAGTATTAAATTATTTTACTTTTTAATTTCAATCATAGTATTCGAATAATAATTTCTTATTGTTTCTTTATAAAAATTAAAATGATTTACAATTGTTAATAATCATTTAAATACCAAGTAAAGAAATTATAGTACCAAATTATTTGACAATATTTAATTAGACAACATATGTTTATATTTTTATAATAATGTTTTACCAAAATTTTCATGTAAATAAAATAGACAAAGACAATAAATAAATAAATAAATAAACATATATATATATATATAAAATTAATTTTGAAATATAATCAATTTCAGCAATTACGTTAATTTGTTATAAGTTTTAAATTATATATTCTAAAAACTACTTTCAAATTAGATAAACAACCAAAAAATAAATATAAAAATATATAAACTTGCTAAAAATTAAACCGTTGCTATATGTATGTATAAAAAATAGATAATCCATAAATAGACACATGTATAACTGTAATTAAAAATTAATTAAACATGATAATCAATTATCTCTAATATGTTTATTTATTCGATACTATACATTTGTTTTTACTATGTAAATAAATTTATGCGCTTAATAAATATCTAAAAAAATATAACCTCGATACGAAATACAGCAAAATTAAATTGAAATTAATTTTATTGCTTATATGAAGTAAACGATATTATAAATAGCATATGATATCAAAAATAGATCCAAGGAATTGCCAATAATTTTTGATCTGCTATGAAAATGAACGTGTTTACAAAAACAATGTTATTGTAAAAAAATAAAATTTTCCGACCACCTCTGTAAAATGAAATATCATATATATATATATATATATATATATATATATATATATATATATATATATATATATATATATATATATATATATATGTATACGTGTATCATTTATAAAATATAAATATTTATAAATTATATTAGTGATTTATTTAATTATTAACTTGATCTAATAAGGTCAATCATTTAATAAAAATTCAATAAGAAATGAATATTAATAATAATTTGTGATTCCTACAAAAGTTCTTTAACTTTCCAATAAAATTTCTATGCCGTAAGCAAACTGCATTACTGAAAATGTTATTTAACATATTTCATGTTTTACATTATAAAAGTTGCCTTAAATTATTTTTATATATTTTAAAATTATCTATTGATTGAAAAATGTTTACCTGTGAATATATTTAAACTAACTTGTAATTGGCAAAAACAAAAATTGCGAATTTTTCAATATAACACACTTGCGTACAAATCTTTGGATATTAATATAAAGTATTAAAAATAAATACAGCAAAATATTTAATTTATGTTATTGTCATTATTGAATTGAAAACTTTGAATTTTCTTATTTGTAATATTAAAATACAAAAATTTGATTTTTCTTATTGAATAAAGAGTCAATATTTCTATTATCTGAATTTGCGATAAATATAAAAGAAATATATTTTACGGTAAATAAATAAGTTATACTGTTACTTTTCAAGCTAATTCTATTAATTTATTTTTTTGGAACATAAAAAGTGACAAAAATTTCAATTTGCAATTATTATATAAAATCCAAATGCTATGGTTAAAAAAAAATAAAAATAAAATAATAGATAACTTTAATAAACGTTCGATTTTATCTAATGCCTAAGAAAAACTTAAGTATATAAGAATAAATGGAAAAAATAACAAAAAGACAAATTATCGATTTGCAAAAGTATTAAACAAAAAAGTAAATAATATAGGCCAAATCAATTAATATCTATTAAGGAAACAATATAAGAATAACAACAAAAGAATTGTCGTCAAACCTATGATAACTATCCAAATTTTAGTTGTGAGAATTAATATTTACTACTAGTTTTCTAGATAACACACTTTGAATTAAAATGTTATAAAATGAAAATAACAAAAAATATCTTCTTAAAACTTATACTTATATATATATATATATATATATATATATATATATATATATATATATATATATATATATATATATATATAGAGAGAGAGAGAGAGAGAGAGAGAGAGAGAGAATGAATAACTGTATCTTTATTTTTTCATAATGAAATCAAAATACCTATAAAAATAAATATAAAAGTTTGTCAACATCTTAGTATTTAAACCATAACAAATAATTTGCAAATTTGATATTAACTGCCCTAGACCTACGAACGTATAGTATTTGTGCTACGACACCTACCAAATACTGCTAATTCGTATTATGTATACGACTGATTTTACAAATAACAATAGGAATTAACAATAAGAGTTTTTATTATTGAAAACCCGCGAATACGATGTAAATAAATGAAAATATGTTATTTTTTCAAATTTTCAATATATACATACATATATACTTATATATATATATATATATATACATACATATATACTTATATATATATATATATATAATTAGATAGATTTAAGGTATGTACATTCGTTCATACATACTTCTTATGTAAATAAATTTAAAAGCCTATCATGAATCATGTCATATGTGTGTGTACGTCATATACGCACATATAAAATTTACGGATGTACGATGAATCATTGGCGCTATTTAATTTTTAAATTTGTTAGTTATTAAAATATTACCAACAAATATGAATTTTCTAACTAAACAGTTATGTATTAAATAAATTATCACGTTTAAGATTTTTTTTAGATTAATTAATGATGTTTTTAAAAACAGGAGAGAGTATAAACATTATTGTCTGTAACTATTAAGCAAATGATGTCAATATTTTATTTCAGGTTTTAAATTTGACCAATGCAAAGTTCACTAACAAAAATAATGCGTTTATTTTTTAAAAAAAATTAAAAAAATGTTTTATTATATTATATAATATGTACGAACGGATAAGAAATAAATAATTAAGAACATTGCTGTTGAAAATTTTAATTATAATATTTAATGAAATATAAATTTCATTGAATAGTATCACTATGAACATAGATATGAATATGACATCAAGCGCCATCTTGCTTATTTGTTTGAGAATATATACATTTCTCTTTTCAACGTAAAAAAGTTACAATAGAGCCATTGCTTGTTTCTGTAAGACTGATAAAGATTTGTAGTATAGTGAAAGACAAGAGCAATCGCATTTACGATACGGTTCTACCCAGGAAGAACAAACCCGGCTACGTCCGTCGATTGTTGTTTTCTAATTTTATAATATCTAATGTGTTTTTTTTTTACTTTAAGTGCTAGTTAGTGATCATAATGTTCATTATGATATAAAAGTATCGTAAAAAGATCAAGTATCAAATACACATCGTATAATCGAAAGTTGATTATACGTATGATAAAGGTGGCCGACATGTGTTCCACTTGGACTTGGTGTAATTCGTGATAGTGGTTAAAGTGAATAATTAAAAAATACAAAGGGCCGTGTATCGATCCAGACGGCATCGTATCACGTGATGCCGACATCCACGTGCGAACCGGTGACTGCGGCACTCCGCCACGCTCTGTCCAGTGAAGGTGCCCCATGTGGTGGTGGAGCACTAGATAATTGTCTCGTAGGGTCGGCAAAAAGAGTAATTTTATCACATATAGATTTTGAAGAACCTGAAACTTACAAGTCCAGTGTATTAGATACTTTGAAAAGTAAATATATTGTTTTGGGCGCTAAACAGGTTAGTGTGTATTGTCGTATAGAAAGGTTTGTTTTTAAAATGAATTCACTGGCGGGATTATAGTATCCCCACCCTTTGTCTCAATATAGTAAACGTATTTAATTCATGTTTACCAAAAATAGTTATTAAGATAACATGTTTATTCTTATTTTAAAGCCAATAAAATTAACAATACTTTTTTTTACATCTTTATACATTAGAATATTATATGCCATATCTATTGTTTGAAAACTAAAAATTGTTATCATTAGAATTATTTTGTCCTAAATAAAATGTTAATGAAATGTAATTAGTATTAAATTACTATTTTTTTTTATTTGCAACAAAATTATTAATTATTGATAAATTGATCTGAACTTGGACTTCATATTTATCATGTTTTCATTTATATGATAATAGATCTTTATTAATTTTTTTATAAATTAATTTATATTTTATGTAATATGTATAATTTTTTAAAAATCTACCTTTCATTTGGAAAATTTAATTAATGATCGGTGTGTTTAAGTAATATATATTCTTGTACTTCAGACAAATCAAATGACTCCAGAAGCAAATAAAGAAGAAACTGCATTGCCTGAACCAAAACAGGTTTTATTTCCTTTAGAAGCTGTGCAATTAGGGTGGCGAGACACAAATTGGGGTCCTGGTGCTGGTATGATAAATACTGGAAATACATGTTATTTGAATTCAACACTTCAAGCATTATTTCATGTACCTGCACTTGTAAACTGGTTAATATCTGATTGGTCTCATCGGTCATCTTGTGATAATTGTATGGTGTGTGCTGTTGCAAAGACATTGATAGCATCTCAGGTAATTAGAATATTAATGATTTATGATATTTTTTAATTATTAGTTATTTTTTATGTTTTCTATAAACCAAATATGTAATTAAAAGTATTAATATATATATGTATGTTCTTTCAGTCACAACAATCAGGCCAACAACCTATTAAACCTTGGAATGTTTCATCAAAGTTACGTATTGTTTGTCGTCATTTTGTACCAGGAAGACAAGAGGATGCTCACGAGTTCCTACGTTATT
The DNA here is from genome assembly GCA_029203775.1 of Neoneuromus ignobilis. Taxonomy (NCBI): domain Eukaryota; kingdom Metazoa; phylum Arthropoda; class Insecta; order Megaloptera; family Corydalidae; genus Neoneuromus; species Neoneuromus ignobilis. Next base: position 33,166,382 of record CP092089.1, read on the forward strand.
TAGTTGAAGCGATGGAAAAAGCTTACATTGAGCGATTTAGAGAAACTAATTTAGATGTAAGGTCAAAGGAAACAACTCCATTAAATCAAATCCTTGGTGGTTATTTACGATCAGCAGTAAGATGTCTGGAATGTGGTCATGTTAGTACTACCATTCAACATTTTCAGGTATTAAAATGTTTTATGTAATCAAATGAAAAATATTTTTGTATTTGAATTTGTTCACAAAATTTTTTTTGTTTATTTACTATGATTTAATATTTTACTGTGGTTTGTAAACGTTTTTTTTATTGATATAAATTGCACTTGTTATTTTTATAAAAATAAATGAAGAAAATAACACCATACAATATGTATATAGTAAGTTGAAATTAAAAACAAATAAGTGAAACTTGTATATTAACTTAGATATAAAACTTTAAACACAAAAATTCATTAAGAAAAAATATTTTTAAATATATTTTACATTTTAAGACAAAATTATGAAAGATAAATATGTATAGTGTTATGTTGTTATTTATATTGCATACGGAAAAATAAAAAGTCAGTATTTAGTAAACATGTAATAGTAATCACAATATTTAAAAAATGTTTAATTGTTCTTATCTATATTATTTGGAAAAATCCATTTCTGTATTTAAACAATTTACTATCCGAATATAAAACTTTGTATATTCAAATAATTGTGTTTTAAAAGTTTTCATTAATTTACAAATATTTTTTTTTAATTTTTAAATTATGTTATTTTGTTTTTGATGGAATGAAATTTAATAAATTATCTTTAAATTTTAATTTTTATGAATATGTTGAAACACTTATAGAAAAAAATATTTTAATTTAACATATAATTATATATTTTTATTTTAGGACTTAATGCTTGATATTCGAAAAGTTAATACTCTTGATGATGCACTCACTGCTTATTTCGCATGTGAACGATTGGATGATCTGGCTTACCGTTGTGAATCTTGTAAACGTAAAGTAGCTGCAGTAAAACAGTTTAGTTTAGAACGAGCTCCTTGTGTCCTTTGTGTACAACTTAAAAGGTTTGCAGGGGCTGCTGGAGGAAAAGTCACAAAACACATAACTTTTAGACAACGATTAGAATTGACCAATTATACTCATCAAAAGTAAGATTTAATTTTTTAAAAAGTTTAGTTTTTATACGTAAATCCGTTATATTTATCAAAATACTTCTAGTGTTTATACGAGGGTCATTTTATAAGTATAGTAAATTTATTAATTGTTTAATTTAATTAATTGATGCAATTAAATTTTTTAATTTACTTTTCTTATTTTTTTATCATACTTACCAAACGACCCTCATATATGTATGTTTATGTGTGTGTGTGTATATATGGATTTCATACACTTCATTATTGTTTATTTCATATACATTCTATTTTAATATATAAATTAGTTTTAATATTACATTTAATCTAAATATAATGTGTTTAAAATATTTGACTTTTGTTATTGTATTAAAAATATTTTCAAAAAAATTTTATTTTAGACCTGCCCAACCTTTAGTGTATCGATTAGTTGCCCTAGTGACACACATGGGAATGTCTGCTAATTGTGGCCATTACACAGCTGTTGCTCAGGCTGCTTCAGGAACTTATTTTGAATTTGATGACGGATGTGTGAGACCAGTTTCACAACAAACTGTTTTTAATACAAATGCTTATATAATGCTGTATGAACTAGAACGTGATTCAATGCAAAGCCCTAAAGAAATGACATCAATGAAAGGACGTATTGTAGCAAAAAATAAATCTATTTCCATCACAAAATCTGAATTAAGTCCTCTTAAAGCAACTTCTTCAAGTGCTATTTCACCATCACTTAGTACAACATCTAATTCTAATGCATTAAGAATTGTACCTAGTGTGGTATCTTCAGCATCACAAAGTCAATCGAAATCTAGTTTAGTTGTAGCAACAGCATTTAAAAATAATCTTATACCGACACCTGTGAGAAGTAGTTTATTTAGTAACGATGAAAATGTTAAAACATATTCAAATAGCACAGTGACGTCAGAAAAAAAATTAAATATGCCGAATTTAAATACTAATGACTTGTTAAAAAGTTCAAATAACAACACCAGTTTGCACGTAAAAACATCAACTGAGAATTCATTAAGACCAATACAAACAACATTGAATCAAACCAGTTGTCATAATACAATAAGTATATCTAATAAAATTTCTAATAGCACTTTATCTCAAAATAAAATGCAAAATAGCATACCTGCTGATGCTAAAAAGTCTTTAAATGGAGTTTGTTCTCTAAAACCTAATGGAATTTTATCTTTACCCAGAAAAATAAAATCACTGACTACAAGTTTGAATTCTAATAATGATGTAAATTCAGTAAATATAGATTCAGAAAAAACTGCACATCAAAAAGTTGTTATTAATGGTAAGTATAATTATTTGTAACTTGATTTTTTCATGTGTGTATGTGTACATGCACGCGTTACACACGCACACATACATACATTTCTGCAAGTTTTATTTATAAACTAATGAATTGTATATATAGGTACAAGTTCATCTAGTGGTCGAAAATTGGTTCCATACGAGTCTGATGAAAGTTCAAGTAGTGATTCAGAAGGAACAGAAGCACAATCAGGTCATTGGTCTGTGTCTACGAGAACTGAAATAATGCCTTCTTTAAATGGTGAAACTGGTTGGCGAAAAACATCTCGTAGTTCACAAGAAATAACTCAAGAAATTGTTACACATGCATCTAATGGAAATAAAAGTTCTAATAGTTCAACAGTATCAGAACTGATGAGACTATCTCATGTTGGTTATGGATCATCAGTTGTTTCTTGGACTGGAGGCCGATCTGCTTTAGATAAAGAAGTAGCTGAAGAAAGACGAGAACAGTTCAAAAGACAACGTCATGGCGATGATATTGATGCAGGACGAATTAAAAAAGTTCGGCATAATGGAAATAATATGCAAAGATCAAATCCTGGTTATAATCCATTTCAAGTAAGTTTTTTTTTTTTTTTTTTTTTTTTTGTATTAAAAATAACAGGTAACAAGTATTTATATAATAATTTATTTTAAAAAATTTTATATTATAAAATAATTATTAAAAAAATTAAAAATATTTACTTTGAAATATCTTTAGAAGACAATAAAAAGCTTTTATATTGTTTTAGTTAATATTGCCTTACATTTTTAACTATAGTCACTTCTTTTTAGGAATATCAAAATGATAATCGGAGATGGCAAAATTGCAATAATGGAAGTGGACCATTCCTCAAAAATTTCTATAATACAACGTCCAATCGAAATAGAAAACATTACTTTCACAATCCAAGGTTTCGTCGATAATTGAATCATTTACAGAAAGTTTTGTCAATAGCAGTGTCTGTGATTATGGATTTTTTTTATGTATTAGAATTTGAACAAAAAACTTTTTTTACATAAACACTTATTAATTAAAAGGCATGCTTTGAGTGATGTTCAGCATAAAAACAATATTTAAAATTATCATAAGACTAGTTAATATACTTGAATATATTTTTTAATTCATAGGAAATTAAAAAAAATAATTAAACATATAAAAGTATCCTAGGACAAGGTGTTTTGGTCATTTATTTTAAATGAACAATGATTAACAATATTTCGATAAGTATTTGGCAGTGCATTGTATATTTTATATAAACTGCACATTTTATTAAGCAGCAGTATATTATATATCGTATATAAATTGTATGTGTATATATATGTATATATATATATATATATATATATATATATATATATATATATATATATATATATATAAATTTTAATTTTATGCATCATTGATTGATGCATATATACATATGTTACAAAAATCAAGTATGCATCTTGATAGATATAATTTTAATTCAATTATGTTACATTGAATAATCAATAAAAACATATGTGACTCTCAATATTTATCAGTAATTGTGTATATATTTATATATTAACCAATTAATCTATGAAACAAATATGAATGAAATTGAGTATTGAAAAAGTTTAAGTAAATTCTAGTTTATTAATTACATAATAATTTCAGTTCAAATAAAGGATGAAGTCAGAAGAATGATAAATGAATGACAAGCTGTTATACATATATTTTTAAAACAAATATTCTTTATGTATATAATTTTCAGTAAAACTTATATTACACCAATAACAATATGTGTATATATATATATATATATATATATATATATATATATATATATATATATATATATATATATATATTGCTTTCAACTCTAATTAGTAAAAGTGTATGTTAGTAAAATTTATTTAATAGAAATTTTTCAGGTTTTTTTAAAATTGAATTTAAATACATTGCATTTGCAGTTTAACATGTTTTTTGAAATATATGTGTTCTTTTAGTTTCATAACACATTTCAATTGCTGAAAATTGAAGGACTTGAATAGTAAGTAATATGTATATAAATAATTAAGAATATACTATAAATAAATAAAAGGTATGTAGATATTTATTTTGTTTATATAAAATTTAGTGTGTAATTATACTAAAATGATTTGTGTGAAATCAACCATAAACACATTTTTGGGAATGTTTGCCTTAGTTTTTACATTAAAAAAAATCTTAATTAACAATAACTTTAATGAGAGAGTTTAAGACAAGTTACATGGAATAATGTAAGTATCTGTACATGTATAAAAATAATTTATTTGTAGAAATATTTCAAAAATCATTTCTTTTATTAAAACAATGAGCTTGTATTTATAACTAACCATAACTCAACATGATTCGCACTTCTAAGCGCGCTTATATTTTACTATTCAGCTGTGAATGTGTAATTGACGTTGCATCCTGTATTAAAAATGTACATGCGTTGTCAGTGCTGAAAACAAGCTATAATATTGCGTAATTTTATATAAGAATTCATTTTTCTTTGATAATATTTGAAATGTAACTTTAGAATTATTTACATGTAAATAAACATATTATGTCATGTATAAGTGCAAATATTTGACTAATGTTTTTATTTACAAGTCAATACTCGTATAATTTTTGTTTATCTGAATAACAAATTTGGAAATTTTGTACTAAAGAAATAATTTACTATTGAGTACTATTATAATTTCATAACAATCCAAATAAATTTTCCTGTATATATTAATCCTGTATTAATTTTTTTTTAATTCGTTTTGCATAAAATAATGAATTTACCTCTTATTTTCTTTATTAGAAAAATTCACAGAAAGCAAGAATAATTAAATATTTTAGTAAGTTTTTCTCTCTGAGATAAGATGCTTCCTGATCTATAAAAATTAAATATAAATAATATTTTAAAAACTTTGATGCAAATATTAATATTTAAATATATAACAAATTTGAAAATTTTCACTTGTTCAACTACAATTCAGTACTTAAAATTATTTGAAAAATATGAAAATTATCTTTTTAAAAAAAATCATTAAATGAAACAGAATTGATAAGTACATTTAATACATTTTGTTTTAAAGGTATATGACTATTCTACATACAAATGAAAATAAAACAAATATGAAAATATTTTAAAAGTAAGAAACGATATATAGAACAAGTGAATCGTAAATTAAGTGTTTGTAGAAGAATAATTCACTAGTGATAGAAGACGATGTGACGAATATACATTTATTGAAAATAAAAGTCTTAAATTACGTTAATGAATCAAGAAATTGTATCCTTTATAGTTTACCAAATATATTTATTTTTAAAAATAATCATTTTGTAATACCTTAAAGATTGATTTTAGAAATTATTTATTTTTCTAAATCTAAATTCTAAGATTACTAATACGTTAAACAATATTAAATGTTGTTTACAATAAAAATCAATCTACTTTTAATACATTCATGTATATTTTATTTGTAGTGAATAAATTTTTATTTTATAAACGCATTTGTATTTCATTTTATATATATATATATATATATATATATATATATATATATATATATATATAAATTTAAATCATCAATATTTTTTAATTACATTTTGGATTTTATTATTTTCAGAAAATATTAACTTTCTAAAGTGAAAATTGTGTTTTTTTGTTCACATTTATTTCGACTTGTTTTTAATTTATTTTTTTATTAAACTACTATTCTTTACATATGATCCTTGTACATGTATAATGAGTAAAGTTTATTTATTTGTGTGTGGATAATAACCCTGAATAAAAATACTCACAAACCCGCTTACTCAGTGTAGTGAGCTTAACCAAGTATCAGCGAATGCATTCATTAGAGCTTTCGCCCATTAATGTACTGATATCAATTTAAAAAAATGAAGATAATTATATATATAAATTATAGGGTATATTTGTTTTTTAATAGAGAGGAATATTTTAAATGCAAATTGGATTTCCAAATAATTTTAACCAGTTTTGGATTATCAACGTGCTGTCAACTTTTATGACTCATTTGTGTGTATAATCCAATAAACTGTCTTATTCTTTTTAAAACGCAGCACTGAACGTGATTGAATGCATGAAATATGTTTGTTTTTCCGTTATGTTGTTTGTGGAATCAATGTTAATCATATAAATAAATATATTTTTTAATATATATATACACACACACGAGTATATATAATATACATGTATAGTGGGTCACAAAAATATCCGGTCACCTGGAATACAAGTATATTTTACATGATAAAAAGTTTTTTTACAGTAAAAAAAATACTTAAAAATATTTTTATTATTTATTATTGTTCGTCCGAATATTATATTTTTAAATTTGAAACGAATAATAAATTCCAGAAAAAAGTTCTTTTTTTAGCATGTATTATCTAGACGTACGCAAGTATCTGGCAACTAAAATAATATGATCTAAAAAAGAATTAAAAGGGTGGAAACTTATTTTTATTAAGAGATGCTTTAGATTTTAAAATAACTTTTAATCTATTAGGTATGGATTGTACAAGTTTTTTCGTTACAACTGGACTGATGTTCCATTTCTGCTGAAGATGACTTTTTAACATTTATTTATCAGTAATATGATGACTAGTCAAATATTTTTTCAATTGTGATATGTGTTCTATGGGATTCATATCCGACAGTTGAGGAGGTATTTTGAACTCTTGATATGTTATACAGGATACACTCTTTAGTTTTCTTAGAACAATGCTTAAAATTAATGTCCTGTAGGAATACTGATTTGTTTTCTAGTCGTAACTTTTCTGCACCGGGTTTAAAATTATGGGACATATGTTATAATGACATGTAAATAGTAAAAATTTACTTGGATCGGCAATATTTTGTTTATATACCATATTGTATATTACTGATTTTATTAAATTAATTATTATATTAGGTTGGCAAATATCTCCCTTCCGCCTTCTGGTCTTTTGAATTTCGCAGCTATGTACAAAAAAAAAAAAAAAAAAGCGGAAGGGAGATACTTGCCAACCTAATATTTTCACGATTCAATCATTTTTTTTTATTTTATAAAATAAGTATAAACAAATTTCAAATGCATTTAGTAAAATATATATTATTAGATATTTCATATATTAGGTTGTGTGATATGAAATGTATTTATATATCATTTCCGATATAATAATCCGACATTTCATAATACAAAATCTAATAGACTATAAAAAAATATCATTTCAGCATATAAATATTAATTGATATTAAAAGATAACTGTTTAATCAATTAATCTGTAATATTGACTACTTATTATTAAGTTAGAAAATTATAAGGTTGTTTAACAAATCCAACTTTAAATAATATTATAGATTGATATTATGAAACGTTTTCATATAAATATTTCAAAAAGTAATTCACATAATATTTATCAGAATTTTTGTCATCTAATATAATATTGCCTAAATGAGTCTAAAATAAAATAAGAAGAGTAAAAGATAGTAAATAATAAAAAAGTAAATGTATGTCTAAATTCTTCAGTCTCATTTAGGCTATCCTTTATATTATATTAATATAATATCAGACTATATTTGCATTAAATATATTTCTATGATTTATTTAATATTAAAGAAAAATATCAAGCAAACAATATATATATATATATATATATATATATATATATATATATATATATATATATATATATGTTTATTTATTTATTTTGAAGAGAATTCTGTACAGGATTTAAATAGTAATATGCAGAAGTTAATATATAAATAAGAAAAATCAATTAACAGTTGCATGTTAAATTGATAGTCTGCACGTCTAACTGCAATGACTCGTAAAACTGATTTAATGATTTTTATTTATGATTCATGAATAAAAATACTTAGAAAACATATAATGGTAATTGAATATATATTTATCATTGGGTTTTTAATTACTGTTTCCTGACATATACCTTGATTACCTTCATATTTTTTTTAAAAAAATAATAATCATATTTCACCTTCTATAGTCATGAATTAATGACTTTCGATTGAGTCAAATTGTGATAACGAAAAATCATGGGAGTAAGAAATGAACTTCCAGCAAAAAATCAGTAGGGATAAATAGAAAACATTTACATATATGTATGGATACGAGGATCTTTTGATAAGTATGGTAAATTTATTTATTGTTTAATTTAATTTTTCAATTTAGTTTTTTTACTTTTTTACCATACTTATCAAACGACCCTCGTATATGTTGTAATTGTGTGAATATAGATGCGTAATTATAAGAAGTATTTTGTTGGAAAATACGTCGGTTGTTCATTAACTATCTCAAAGTGGAATTCTTCAATGCCAAAAATGCGTAATTCTGATAATAATACGTAAGCAAAAATAATAACCTTTGATATTGTTTTTTTTTTTTCTATATAAATGAAAATGAATCATATCATTCATTGTATGGTTAGTTCTGATGTAATGGAATTAGTGATATGAATTTCCATTATCAATTTTATTTTTCCAATTTGCAAATCATAGTAATATTAGAGTCCCACGATAAAAATACAGCGTTTGCAATATGAAATATTGTAAAAATTTCGTAAGAAGTAAAACCGTATTGATTATTTGATACTTTTTTATATAGTAAAAGCAACGATAATTCAATATTCATTGATAAATTAAGTGTACTATCTTTAATTTTTTAGAGATAACATTTATTCATAACGAAGTATTAATAATAAAATAGGAGTATCATTGTCATTACATTGTTTTTTTATTTGTACAAGAATTTAAAATACTTTTATTTTTTATTAACGTATCATGTTGTAGATTAAGTAAACGATAAAAAATTAAGAATTATATTTTTTTTGATTGTGTAAATAACATGATAAAAGAATTAATTAACATGAATTCGTGCTATTTAGGTTATAAAAATATGAATGAAAAATATGTATGAATTTATTTACAAAAAAGTTGCTTTAATTTTTTATGAAATAATAATTTATTGTTATTCGACTGGCGGCATTATTATTGTACACATTATTATTATTGTACACATTATCGCCTCTTATACGAAGATTATATTCGATTTCCAATGAGACAATCCTTTAAGCTGGAGTTTGTAAATGGAGCTAACAACCTTGTCTTGTAAAAAACATAACCGTTACAATAATTCTGACAAGAAAACCCCTATTTAACTAACATTGTCAGAAAGATCAAAACTTTAGACGGCTATAAACGTCGATGATGATGATGATGATTATGATAATCTGTTATTAGATAATTACAGATATTTTGACCGATTTTATGAAAAAGTTCTCTAAAATATTTCTGTTATTTTCAATACTGTTTTTTCGATATTTAAGTAGTGAATGTAAAATTGCGTTGTTAAAGCTGACAAATTGATTGCTAAAGAATAAAAATATGTTTTTAAAGTTATCAAAACGTAAAATGGTTTATTTGGTATCATTTTATAATTATTGATATAAATAATTATGTAATGAGAATATATTTGGTGAATATAAATAATAAATAAGAGTTCAAAATTTTGCACCGTAAGTCGGAATGTACTGTTTGCGACGTCGTATTGAATGACATGGCTTTCGATTAGTCAAAGCTAAACTTTTTTGAATTATTTACTTCAGTTAATTCAATTATTAATATATTTTACTTGATGATATTATTTCATTGACAGATAGAAATTCATAAAAATATGTAAAATATAATTTATTAGAAATTCAAATAGTATTTTTTTAAGACAGGCGTTCAATGTTTGGTATTATTTTAACAAAAAATTATATTCTTAGATCTTATTCATTAATTTATTATCGTTCAATAAATATTATATTTAACATCGATTTTTGGAATAAATTGAAATTTTTCAGTATACTGAAATATTATCTTATTATCACTGTTCAATCTAATTATTTAATATTTGATTATTTTCTTTTTTAAAAAAATCAAAAATGACTAGAACATTTTATAAAACAAGTTAATCAAACAATTTCGTGAAATACTCTATGACGTTTTCATTTTTTATTACTCCATTCCTATGCATTTCGCAAAAATTTTTGGCGGATGAAGAAATATTGGATTTTTTTTAAACTCAAATAATTATTTAAATATTTATATTTTTATAGGATATATTTATTCATAAACTTTCTTTATACTATTCGACAAACTCTAATTATGAAGGAAGTAAATTAAACTTACTAGCATTTAAAGAACTTAAAATCTGTTTACTTTGTTGAAATGAAAATACAAATTATACATTCATTATAGAACTTAACAAAATCTGTACATATTTTTCACAATTTTCAATGCATAATGCGCACTGAATTTTTCTACAGATATCTTAAAGAGTTTTAATATGTTTTTTATTGATATTACTATTTATAAAGATGTGTATACTAAACATTTTCACAAATATTTATTATTTTCTTTAAGGTTTTGTTAGCATAGAATAAACACTCTATTTTTAAAGACATTGTTTGTTTTAAATGTTAAGTCATTTCAATGTGGATTTCACATGTATAGTTATATATATATATATATATATATATATATATATATATATATATATATATAATGCATATATTATAAATGTATAATTTACTGTTAATTGCAATATGAATCATTTTAAATATTCATATTTAATAACGGAAAAAGGAAATGCAAATTATAAATGTGATAATTGATAATAAATAGTTGTAAATAGTATTTTATTCATCTTAAGCATATTTTTTAAGAATATATCTCCAATAAATTTAGCACCTTTAACTTTTTTTGCAGCACCTAATTATTTTTTAATTTAGAGCCATTAATAAAACTTAGCTTATTGTCCCATATCATATATCGTATTTAATAATTCAAAATTTGATTTTGTTTATGTAGTGTCTGTTATTTTTAGATAAATTTTATTTTTAAAAATGTTATTTCTTTTAAATAAATCGATTTTAAATAGAATGCATTCTTTATTTAGTTGTTATTATTTTCCTAGAAAAAGTAAAGCAATTGACTGCAAAAGTTTTTCCCAATCGATTGCAACAAACTTTTGTTTAGGTATTATTATAAAATTTCCCATAACATTTTAATTTATTCTTGTCAGACTTTTCATATTAAAAATAATAATACCAGTAGGTGTTATTTTTAAAAAAATAATTAAAAATTTCTAAAATAGTAATATAGGGTGTTCATAATAATATTCAAGAATTCACTAAAATAAGTTCAAAAGGGAGAATATATTTAGAAAAAAAAATTCATTTGAGTTACTGATGAATTTATTTACATAAACAATACATTTTTTTTTGAAAAAATATCTATATATATATATATATATATATATATATATATATATATATATATACATATCAGCTCCAGTGGCGCAATTGGTTAGCGCACGGTACTTATAGGACAGTAGTCGTGAGCAATGCCGGGGTTGTGAGTTCGAGCCTCACCTGGAGCACTTTTTAAATAATTTAATTCAAAATTTATCAGATGTAATCAAAAAATCATAGTCTTCAAATTAACGAAATTTTCCAAAAGTGTCCATATAATTGATGAAAGATTCGATCTTAAAAAATGTTTTTTAGATTATAATTCTTTTATTGGTAAATAGAAAAGTTTTATACTAATTGTTAAATTTTCATATATATTTTTTAAAAAATTATTAAATTTCAAATGATATACTTCATTACTACTAAGTGATAAGACATTTAATTTAAATGAAATATAAATGATTTTTTTATTGCAGACCATATTTTTTCAGAGAAATATTATTTCTGGAAAAATTATTGTAACAAAAATTATTCATAAAAGTCAATAATTTTAAACACTTGCTATCTTTAATTAAATAATTTATAAATATTATAGTTTGTTTAGTTATATACAAATATTATTTATCGTAGGATTTATATTTAGATAAGAAAAATTTTTGTGTGTTGACATAGACTTTCAAATTAATAAACATCTTCAATAGAAGTAGAATATTATCAGTGATTTTTTTCATTTATTTGTTGTTTTTTAAACAAAAATTATCAAAATTTACTGAAAAACTAAATTCATTATGTATGATAATTGTTATATTTTGTGATTTCTTAGTATTCAAGAGGATACAGTATATATCGGAAGAAGAATATTTTTTTGTGTTTTTGTGTCACGAGCTGTGTTAATTTTTTAGACTAAAAGAATTCAGATAATGAGCTGTTCGCCTAGTATTGATACAAGCGATAATGAATAAACAAACAGCGGAAACCACAATAAAAATATTGCAAAGATAGTTAAGATGCGGTTTGAATTGCTTATATATACTCATATATATATGTGAGTAATTATAGATGAGCATTACATTTCTCCTGTAGAGGTTCATTAACAAGATCGTTTGTATCTATTTAACATTTTAAACTGTTTTATACAAGTGTTTTTCTAAAACTCTAAGAATAATTAGTAAATGTTTTGTTCAAGTTATTGTTAGTGAAACGTGTGTTATTTTTTAAAAAAATGAATTTATCAGTAAGTATAATAATTATTTAATTAATTATTATTCTTAATTAGTGTTAAGTGTGCTTTTCATTATTGATTTTTCTTATAAATTTATTACGTTTAAATATAGTTATTTTTTCAATACTTGACTTTTAAAAATGACGAAGCAAAATAATAAGCTTATTTTAATTAATTCAAAATGTATAAAATATATAAATATTATATTAATTAAAGGGAATATTTATTTAAAACTTATTATGTTTTATTGTATAGATTTTTTTCATTTTTTATAAATATGAACATATACAATATAAAACATTGATATTAGATTTTATTAATAAAATTATAAAGTTGAATACAAACAAATTTTGTATCAAAAACAAGTCATTTTAAAAACTCAAAATATAAAACTTGAAAAAGAGTAAATATTTAAAATGATTAAATGATTATGAAAAAATATTTCCATGAAAAGATTATTGTGATTTTTAAATTATTATTTTTTATTTTAATTATTTATTTTTTTAAAAAAAATTATAATAATTACTAAAATTTTATTCACTTTAGAAATATGATATTTTTTAATAATTTGATTTTTAATGCTAGTAAAAGGATTAAAACATTTTTTTCTGTCATTTTATACAGAATTCATTTCTAAATTAATAATTTAATACTAATTCATACATCCTTGAATGCTATTAGTCTACTTTTTAAAAAATGTTTAAGTTAAAAAATGTATGTAAATATGTCATTAAAAATTTATTTTTTTATATTATTCATATATATATATATATATATATATATATATATATATATATATATATATATATATATATGTGTGTGTGTGTGTGTGTGTGTGTGTGTGTGTGTGTGTGTGTGTGTGTGTATGTATGTGTGTGGTAATTCAGATGACTGTAATTTGAATTATTATAATAATTCACTGTAAAGGAAATACAGATTATAACAAGAATAAATGATTATAATTTTTTTAGTCAATATTGGTATTTTTCATTTACATAAATTCATTCTTTTATTCTTTTTTCGATATAACTATTGTATTTTATCATAATATTTAATACATTTTCTTATTTAATTTCTGAATATTTCATTATATTTTATATTGTAACATTTTTTTTTTGAGTTTTTCAATTATGTAATTTTAAATACCAAATTAATCATTAATTATAATTCAAAAATAAATATTTACTCTTTTTCAAGTTTTATATTTTGAGTTTTTAAAATGACTTGTTTTTGATACAAAATTTGTTTGTATTCAACTTTATAATTTTATTAATAAAATCTAATATCAATGTTTTATATTGTATATGTTCATATTTATAAAAAATGAAAAAATCTATACAATAAAATATAATAAGTTTTAAATAAGCATTCCCTTTAATTAATATAATATTTATATATTTTATACATTTTGAATTAATTAAAATAAGCTTATTATTTTGTTTCGTCATTTTTTTAAGAAAACAATGTAGAATTGATATACAGACAAATTAAAAAAAACAAATGTATTCTTGTAACTGAAATAATAATATTATTAAAATTACAATATATTGATTTTATATTTACACATTACATATACGACTATATATGTATATATATATATATATATATATATATATATATATATATATATATTAGATCTGCCGGAAAGTTCTGTCCGTTTTTGAATTAAAAATAATAATAAATTTTCAATACATTTATTAATAGTTACTGAATAATATAATTTTTCCTTCGTTACTATGACCTTTCCCAGCGTGATAGTAATTTGTGAATTCCATTTGTGTAAAATGACTCATCTTTGAAACTTAGATGACATTATCGGCTAGAATTTTCCGGTAAACCTAATATTCATGTATATGTATATATAATAATTCAATGACATATTTGTTATGAATGAAACGTTTGCATTTTTTCACACTTTAAACGTGCATAATACTTAAGTATTCAAAAAGAAAACAATTTATGCTACTATTGTTTGCTTGTATGAATTTATCGATAATAGGTTTTTCATAAATTGCAATTTTCGTTACACATAAATTTTTCTTGAAATATTTTTATCACTTCCTTTATTCTATCTTATTTTGTTACAAAAGCAAATATTTATACTTGAAATAAATATACTTAATTTGTATGTAGTTATCCTTCAGTTAAATATAATTACTTTTTTAGGTATTACTTACAACAACTATCTTGTTCCAAATATCATTCGCTTATCCACAACCAAGCGATTTTGTTTTTCCCGATAATGTAAGAAAAACTTTAACAGACAGAATTCCTGTATCTTCAACTACTGAAATTACTATACCTACAACTTCAACGGAAATAAATTTAGATGTTATCCCAGAAATAGAAACGAAATTAGGCGATGTAAACATGTTGAAAACAGTCGACGAAGAAGGCAACTATATAATTCCTATTGACGAATGGAATCCCCCGAAAGAAACTATGGAAGAAGCAGAAGGTGCATATTTTCGACCATTATTCGTGTACAGACAACAACAGGCGAAAAGGAGAAATCACAATAACCACAATAATAATAATAATCGTCGATCTCATAATTACGATACTCAAAATCGATTTTCACACCAAAATTACAATAATCCATACAATACTAACTGGAGGCGTAGTGGGATTTATAAGAGATCGCCAAATTTAAATGGACTACAAAGACCAGTTCAATATTACCGAACGAAATTTAATCGATTCTTGCCAAAATATAGATTTAGATCGTGAAATGATTTCAGTTTTTACCAAATATATTTATTTATTATTTTAAATTATTGTTGTTATATTGGTTAATTTAATATATATATATATATATATATATATATATATATATATATATATATATATATATATATAAGTATTTATTTGCCATTTTACAAGATCTCTATTTTTTAAATTAAAAATATTTTTTATATTTTGTATGTAATTTTTTACACATGTATTATATAATGACATATTTTAAAATAAGGTTATGAAATAGTGTTATTAATTATTTCTTAAACTTTTAAGAAAATAATGTTTTTAAAATAAAAAAAAACATACGTATTTATTGTGTATATTTTTAAACCACGCAATTTTATCTTAATATTTTGAAATCAACATCTATTATTTTTAAAATTAAAGAAACAAATACAAATATCCAAATATTTCCTGAAAGAATTTTGTGCATCTCGTATGAGGATATAAAAAGAATGGATAACAAGTAACATTCTGTTCGTTATATTCTCAATATATTGTCTTTAGTTTACCATTTACTTCTATCACTTTAAATAGTATACATGATAGAGTATCAATTTTTAAGGATTATTAATCTCTAAATGTTTTCAACGAAAAATCAATCAAATTTTACACTAATGGAAATTGCCTGAAAGATGACTGAATTTTATCGAGAAAAGTAGAGAGTATATAATTAAAAAACGTAATATATTATTCTTTTACATGCGAGTTTGATTTTTGATTAAAAATCTGAATTAACTTTTGATCTATCTCAATAAATAACTATTGTACAATTTAAAATCAATTTTATTTATTTGATTTAACAATGCGCCTCTTTTATTTATTTTTTATAATAAATATCAGTGTCAAAGAAATTGATTTTTTATTGAAATAATGATTGAAAATATAAAAAAGTGTAAAGATTCTTATTAATTACAAATGAATATTTTTAAAAGTGTATTTAATATTAGAAACATTAAAATCATCGGTTTATAATACGAGGTCGTTTGATAAGTCCGTGTAAATTCCGAAAGATGGCACCACTGGTGCATATCGAGGTTATTTTTAATTAGTAGCACCTCTTGGAAGAACACATCAAGTTTCAGCCATATCGGTCTATTCCTTTGTGTTTGACAATCGTTGGAATCAAGGAAATCGAGTGATTGTCAAATAATGGACGAAAAAAAATTTCGCGTGTTGATTAAACACTACTTCATTAAAGGCAAAACGCCTCAGGAGACTAAACAGAAGCTTGATAAACATTATGGTGACTCTGCACCTTCGATTAGTGCGGTTTATAAGTGATTTCAAAATTTCCGGAGTGGCCATATGAGCATAAGAGACGCTGAACGTTCTGGACGCCCTGTTGAGGTCACCACTCCAGAAATCATTGATAAAATCCATGATATGGTGATGGATGACAGAAGAGTGAAAGTGCGTGAGATTACTAGTGCTGTAGGCATCTCGTGTGAACGGGTACATAATATTTTGCACCAACATTTGGACATGAAAAAGCTATCCGCCAGGTGGGTGCCGCGATTGTTCACGATCGACCAAAAACGAGGTCGTGTGAAGTGTTGCAAAAACGGTTTGCAGCTGTTTCAGCGAAATCCGCAGGACTTTAAGCGTCGTTTCATCACTGTAGATGAAACATGGATACATCACTACACTCCTGAGACCAAAGAGCAGTCTAAACAATGGGTTATCAAGGGGGAATCTGCTCCGAAAAAGGCGAAGACAATTCCTTCGGCCGGGAAGGTTATGGCGACTGTCTTTTGGGATTCGCAAGGAATAATCTTTATCGACTATTTGGAAAAGGGTAAAACCATTACAGGTACATATTATTCATTGTTATTGGATCGTTTGAAAACCGAGTTGCAAGAAAAACGTCCCCGATTAGCCCACAAAAAAGTCCTCTTTCATCACGACAACGCACCAGCTCACACCTCAGCAGTTGTGGCCGCAAAACTAATGGAAATAGGGTTCCAAATCGTTTCACATCCCCCCTATTCTCCAGACTTGGCTCCATCGAACTATTATTTGTTCCCTAATATGAAGAAATGGCTCACGGGAAAAAGATTTTATTCGAACGAGGAGGTGATTGCAGGAACGAATGACTATTTTACAGACTTGGACAAATCCTATTATTCGGAAGGGATCAACAAACTAGAGCAGCGTTGGATGAAATGTATAAGCCTAAAAGGAGACTATGTTGAAAAATTAAAACGATTTATTCAAAAAAATGAAGCAGTTTTTATTTTTACACGGACTTATCAAACAATCCTCGTAGGTTTAGATGAAAATGATTGTTAATTTGTATTTTTTTAAAGTGAAATTAAAAGATATAATTCTAATTTTGACATAAATGAATTATTATTTTAACACTATATTATATTGTAAAAGTGTTAAATAATTATTTATTGTTCACTTTATTTGTTTATAATTTTAATTTGTTGATACGCATTTCGATACAATATCATCATCGTCGACGAAAAAATCCGAATACTTATCAGCTTGTAAAACAAATAAAATGAACAATAATAATTATTGATTACTTTTATAATATCTTATGGTATTGGAGTAGTAATTTCTTTGTGTGAATTTGTCACAGTCTCAAAACAAATAACAATATAATTCCAACATTAATTTTATTATCATTATAAATACTTTCGATTATTAGAGAATGTAAAAAAAAACTTTTTATATGTATTTATTATTAAAGCTTACATTTTCTATTATCTAATTTACTTATTTTAATAAATAATTTAATCTAATTGTTAACCTATTAATAATAATTACATGCTTTTTTATATTAATGGGTCAGTTTATGACACAGTTTTGGCTTGTTTACATAATTTAATTCGAAATATAACTAATTGTTTATATCAATATTTAAAATCTTATATATAATAATCAGGTGAAAGTAAGGACATACAATTCGACCTTAACAATGAAAACATAAGTAATGTCAGTGTTGTATAAAAATTACAATAGTGAAATTTCTCTCGCATGGAAAAATGTCACATTTCTGTATTTTAAGTGCCAACAAACTATATAAACATAAAAATATATACATTTTTATGTTTAAATAGGCATTTAACTGGTTTTGCTTTCTTAGCCATATCGAGTATTTATTGGTTTTAGTACTTAGGTATTTACTTAAATGTATTTAACTGTCTCATTGAAGTTTGATGACCCGGAACACATACATATATGTGTATTTAATACAAAAAAGTAATCAGGTTTAAGTGATATGTATGTATTTCTTAATATATTTCTAACTATTGAATACTGCAGTGAATTTTCAAATAAATGTATATCGCGTCTATATGTATTTTGTCAATTATAATTTAACATTGCAGTGAACATGTGTTTTTCATTATCAAATAGTTGACAAATCTTATTGCAAATTGATCAATTTCAGTGATTATTCATGACATTTAATAAGTCATTTTCAGCATAAACAAAATTAGCACCTTAATATTAATTATGTGAGTTAAATTCAATTCATTTGCTTATAAACATTATAAAATTTGCATTCAAATTCTGTATTAATCATGTCATTGTTTTTATTATTTTTTTATACTCAACAATAACAATTTTTTAAAAAGTGATAATTAATTAATAAATAAATAAACAAATTCATTATTTTTGCAATTTAAATGCTAATATAAACTAATTAATAACAATATAGTTAATAATATTTATATTTTCTTGATACATATCATAAGAAATATTTACTTATGACATTAAATACTTATAGAGGAATTTCAGTTCTTTTTTTCTAAAATGTGTTTATGAATATGTTTAACTTGTTTTTATGGAATATTTATGATTTATCTTCCACACAAATGAATTATCAACTCCAACATCACAATATATTATAAAGTGTTCAATAATCACTTATTGTTTACTTTGTTATCTATAACGTCAATAAGCTAATATACATTTCGATGGCGATGTCATCATCATCAGAGAAAATTTATTTATGGTTTATGTTATTTTTGGTTAATTTAGAAAGAAATTCATATAGAAAATTAGAAAATGTAAAAGAAATATAATAAAAAATATTCTTTATTTGAGAAATAAGTAATTAATCATTGTGTTATCTACTGTTCTCTCTCTCTCTCTCTCTCTCTCTCTATATATATATATATATATATATATATATATATATATATATATATATAATTCTTAGTCTCTCTCTGTTCATTTCAAATGAATGTCTCTTCTCCATTCAGCATTGATGAATTTTCTTATGTATCTATCTCATCTATCCAAGTGTTTCTTCATAGGCTTTTTCATATTTTAGGATTTCCAATCAATAATTTCTATTGTTCAGTGTTTGTCTCCTATTCTTGTTATAAGGCCAACTAATATAAAGTTTGTTACTCTTGGTGTAATCTTCGTAATTTTTATTTTTTATCAAATTCACTCATTCTGTTCTTGTTTTTACGTATTACGTCCATCAACAATCTTTCTATGCTTATTTGTATTGTTTGAAACAGCTAAATTATTATATAATTTAAGTTTTACAACTATATTGAAAATAGAGAGGATGCATTGATTAACTTTGTGATATAAAATTTTTTCTCTGATATGTAAATTCATTGTACATTATTTTTGTGTTGGTATTGTTTTCCATAAGACTAATTTTGAACTTTTTGTCTAATTTTTCTTTTCTTTTTTTGGAATCTGGTATTGTTAAGCAAATAATAATGTCGTCAACTAATCTTAGGTGTACATACATACATACGAGGGTCGTTTGATAAGTATGGTAAATTTATTTATTGTTTAATTTAATTAATTAATTAATTAAATTTAATTTTTCAATTTAATTTTTCTTACTTTTTTACCATAATTATTAAACGATCCTCGTACATATATAAATAAATAGTTAGTTAAATAGATAGAAAAAAATAAGTAGATGAATATATAATTTATTAACAAAATGACGTTATTCTATTTTTGTGCAGTGATTTTCTTAAATTAATATTCTTGAAGTAATTTGATTATTTTTGTTAAAACAGTACATATCAGATGTATTTAAAATTATTTTTTCAAATAAAATCACTTTATAGAAATATGAGTATACTATTTTTTTAAAAAATAAAAAATGATCAAATTTTGTTAAATCAGTAAGACTACAACATAAAACTTATGATATATATATATATATATATATATATATATATATATATATATATATATATTTATATTTATATATATGAATCACTTCAAATAAATATAGGAAACAATTTAAAGTAAATGTGAATGTTTAAATAAAGTATGATAATAGGTTTTAAATGCGTAAAGTACAAATAAAACATTTATCGGATGTAAAGAGGCATTGTTAAATAATTTACACTATGAAAAATTCCATGCGAAAATCAAATAAACATCTTCTGCCTAGAAACACTTGATTGGCTTACATATTTAAAATTATTAAATTTGTAAGACATTATAATTGTATTATTTGCCAATTAAATTGAAAATAACAAGAAGAAAAGTTATTCATGTACTTGGAAAACTTGTAAATGTGATGTTGATGTTTACAGGTGCATTAAATGTTTACTTCCCCGAATAAAGGAAGAATTCAGTTCTTATATCACACGTGTTAATTGATAAACAAATACCAAATGGTAACTAAACTATATATATATTTTAGTATCGCATCAAAACAGTATATAAATAAAAATATCGTCGTGCTCCTTATATTTGCACATATCTTTGCAACTAAAGATTGTCGTTATTCGATTTAAACATAAGATTTCATTTTATGTTATATTGATTATTGAAATACTTAAGTATAATATGTTTTGTACTTAAATTGTTAACATTTTTTAATTGAAACTCTTGAATATTTTTTTTGAACTTTTAACGATTCACAATGGGAAAACTATTGGTAAGTTTCATATAAAATATATGATTTTTGTTAAGTGTTAGTTTTATATACAATACTACTAATATAATATAAAATTATTATTATAAATTCAAGTTGGATATTTTCTATTAATGACTTTATTTTATTTAGCTATGAATAATTTTTATAATTGTAGTTTTTTTATTTCTAAATTAATACTCTTAATTTATATATATATATATATATATATATATATATATATATATATATATATATAATGATATTTTATTCCTTTTTACTTATTTAACGGATTAATTTTCAAAAGGGTGCACTTGATGCAATAAACTTAAATTTAATCTTGTTGAATTATATTGTGACTTAAATTACTTTTTATCTAAATTAATTAAAATATATATTTTTTTACATAGGTTAATATTAAATTGTCAAAAATATAAAATAATATCTTTAATCAGATTGTTTATGGCTGGTGTAAAAAAATTTTGAAAATATTTATAATATAATTATTTAATTATTGAAAAATTAAATTAATACTTTTTCCAGACTTTGAATACTTACAAACATTCATATATAATTACAATTTAATTGAAATAATCTTAAACAAATTATATATAACGGTATCAAACATTATTCAAATTTGTTTTTTTTTAATAAAACAGTACTAATCTTTTAAAGTAATTTTATTTTAAAAATATACAAATTAACTTTTGTTTAATTTAAAATATTTCTTATTTGCATACGATATTGAAACTATTTTAATTATCTTGAATTCATTTTTATTTTTTAGTATTGATTCATTGTAAAATCTGAGTGTTTTTAGAATTTAAAAAATATTTTATATTAAAAAACATTTTTTCTATAAATCATTTTTATTGCTTCAGGTAACAATTGCTGTAATTTCAGTAATAAATACATCCACAAGTACAGCTCGAGTCATTGATAACTTAAACAATAAAGGTTTGACATCAGTTTCATCCAATGAAAAATCAAAAATGATTAATGACGGCATAGTACACGACATAAATGATCCTGATTTTGAAAAAATAATTAAATCACCATCTTCCAAAGAATTATTAAAGAATGAAGAATCTAGTGTAGTATTTAGACCTTTATTTGTATATAGAAAACAAATGGCTATGAGAAAACATGTACGTGAAGAAAGAAAGAAAAATATAAAGAAATCGAATGAAGGGAACAATGTGAAAATTGTAAAACGTTCGCCTGCTTTAGTAAGACCGACTTTTTATCGTTCGAGATTGAATCCATTTTTACCGCACTATCGTTTCAGAAATGGCTATTAATATATTTTATAGACAAAACTCTTAATCATATTTAATTATTATTTGTTAATATTTAAGTTTCCAAAGTACTTATATATTTATTAATATTTATTTATCAAGATTTTATTTATTGATATTTATGAGATGTGAATTATTTATATTTGAAAATTTACTTGTATTTTTTTTAACTTTTACAGTGATTGTTCGAAGTAAAAAAGAGTATTTATTAAGTATAATAAGAGTATTTATTTATATTTAATTCATATTTATTGTAGAAAAAGGAGATTTATGTATTATAAGTGATTAATAAATATTTGTCTCTTTCAATCATTATTTTTTACTAGTAATTTTTCGTCACTTTTTGAAAATATTTGAATTTTTCTAAGAATTAATTATGAAATAATGCGTTTTTTAAATATTGTCATATAATTAAAAAAAACCTTGAATTTGTATTTCTACAAATAATGTTACAATAAAAAAGATGTTTTCGAAAAAATAAAAAATGTATTATTTAGAATATCAATTAAAAAGAAATTCTTTTTGAAAATTTGCAATTTACTTTAACATAAGTAAATAATTTACACCAATACCATAACATTTTACAGAATAATTTAATAACCATTTATTGGTTACTTTATTCTCTTCTATACATACTGATGGTCATATTATAATAATTATATCATTGTATTATCTACGCCTTTTTTAAAACCTAGACTTTATAATGCAATATGAATAATAGTGACATGACAGCCAAAATCTACATTAATAGATAAAGTGAACAATAAGTGATTATTGAACACATAAAAATTTATGGTATTTAACGTGTGTGACTCATTTGCGATAAAATAAATTTGCTAGAGTTAAAAATAAAAAGTCTAAAATATTTTTTACAATACTAAATGAAGTAAATCTCCCATTGATGAATTATCAAACAAATATAACAATTATTTTTCAAAAAATAAAACATAAAACAACTCGTGATACTTTTAAGTGTAATGAAATTATTTTTCTAACATGAAAATTATTCGTTTTATCTAGAATATTATATATATATATATATATATATATATATATATATATATATATATATATATATATATATTGGAAAATTTTTAAAGGTATTTTTATTCTGTAGTGGATAGAAAAAAGCTTGATGATATATATATATATATATATATATATATATATATAAATCTAAAAATCTTAAAAACTATATATTTTGATCTCCGTATCTAATCCATCTATTAACTTAACACATTGTTGACCGGCAATTTTACGCTGAAGCTATCTCATATCACCGGCTATTATTTCGTAATTCAATGTGGAATTGAAACAATATAAATAACCTTCAATAAACTTTATTTATACATAATGAATTGAAATGAAATTTTGTACATATCTTTTAGATAACTTTTAATATGTTTTTTTAGTATGATATGCCGTATAGCAATCACCTACATGTAATGGTACACAGCAGGTTTTGCAAATATATCTTGTTTCGCTGCGCTTTCCTTTTGAAGAGCATACTCTACACGTTCTAGTTGAATTTATTTTTACACTGGTGACTATTTTTTCTAAAACGTGGTCTTTTACTTGTCCCGACAGCCTGAAAGGTGGATTATTGTACGGAGCCTTTTTAGAAGTACGCGAAGAAGTGCCAGGTACAAAGCTGCATTCATTTAAATCTACAGTTATCCATTCCCTAGCTACTTCTAATAGAATTTTTTTGAATCTAAGTTTATTTTGTAAGTTAGAGTTACAGTAAATTTTAAATGCATTAAACAAAGTACAATTAATGAGAAAGAATGCAACTTTTTTAGACCACTTCACACTTTTTCTAAAGATCCTGCTGTTTGCCAAATACTGGTCTGCGCTTTAATTTTTAATTTTAATTTTTTTGCTGGTTTAATCTCAGATTCATAACTGTCTTCCGATAAACTATCACTTTCCGAATCACTACAATTTATTTCCAAATCACTCGGACAATCAGATAAGTCATCCGCGTATAATTCATTGAAAAATTCTTCGCTATCACGATCTGCCATGGTTGCAATTTTTACAGAACTAACATTGTTATAAAAATCTGAATATCTAGAAAAATATTTTTTTTATAATAAAAGGGACACGTCTAAACACGATGAACAAAGCTTTTGCAGTATTCTATATTGCCCTGGGTTTCATAAATTGAAATTGCTAATGCAAGTGCAATCACGAGTTAACTCGTGATCGGTCAACAACGTTTGGGCATGAAAACACGAGTTAACTCGTGACCGGTCAACAATGTGTTAATATAACTTTAAGCGTTATAGATGAAGTGAAGTGTTTTCTAATGTTTCTTAAATAACATTCTAGTTGTATTTTAAACTATTATTTATTCATTTAGTTTTTTGTAATGTGGAAAAAACATATATGTCTGAAACTTGTTTATATTACAATTGTAGTAATAACGTTTTAAATACTCTTAGTAAAAAAATAACATTTTAAAATACATCAATATATTATATTTAAAGGTTTTAATTACAAAAATATAATTTAAATATAATTAATTACCTATCTATCACTTTAAATAAAACAATCATAAAATAAACTGTAAAACTATTTATTATAATAATAAAAAATTAAATTGTTATATAGATCACAAGTATATAATTTTTTTACATTTAAATAAACATTTTTTTTTAAATTTATAAAGGCATTAAATATAAAAAATGATATCTAAATAAATTATTATTAAAAATCTTACATAGGCAAGTATATAATATATTTATAGGAACTGTAGCCATTCTTATAAATAAAATAAATTATAAATAAATATATAATTGATTATATATATATATATATATATATATATATATATATATATGAAATGCAAAGAATAAATATTATTGATCGGTAATGAAATTAGCCTTGTCCTCGATCATCGGTATTGTAAATTAATAATAATTGAATTGTATGGGACGTCTTTGACCCACACGTTTTCTGTAACTAAATAAAGGACGAAAAACAAC
This sequence comes from Neoneuromus ignobilis, assembly GCA_029203775.1. Lineage (NCBI taxonomy): Eukaryota > Metazoa > Arthropoda > Insecta > Megaloptera > Corydalidae > Neoneuromus > Neoneuromus ignobilis. The sequence continues at coordinate 33,192,151 of CP092089.1, forward strand.
ACTGCTTTCTGCTGCATCAAACAGATCACTGTTACGATTTTCAATAAAGTCTGGCGATGATTGATGTTCACATAATTGAAGAATTTTTCCACCACGAGCCCCCGATGTTCTTTCGTTAACATTTGATTCATTTTCATTATTTTTATTTATATTTTCTTCTTTTTTATCATCTTCAATGTCATTTAATGGTTTCAAGTCTGGAGTAGTAATAAAGTCTGTTGTAATTGTGGAAGTTTCTTCATTTGAAATATTTTCTTCTGTGTTGATTTCATTAGTTAAATTTTGTTCGAGTGAAATTACTTTGTTAAAATCAGATGGTAATTCTGTTTTATCATTTAGTGCGTTTTCCAAAATTGAATTCATTTGAACATCTTTTTTATTAGTAAGTAAGAGTACTTGAGTTGAATTTGTATTTTTTGAATTGTCTTGTTCAGAAGATTGATTTTTTATTACATTGATTGGTGAATCATTAGCTGGACGAGCAACTGCTATTGCCACCAGAACAGAAAATATTATAGCGTAATTCATTGTTTTATCTAAAAAAAAACAAAAAAACAATTATATATAGACACAGAGAAAGAGAGAGAGAGAGAGAGAAGTTGAACTTTCACTAAATAAAGCAATTAAAGTTTTTTTTAATATTCTTCATACCAAATTTTGTCTATTAAACTTTACTGCTATTTCCTAAATCGTTTAATTAATTCGATTATATTTAATTCATAATTCAATATTGTATAATAATTGTGAATTATTTTTATTTAATTTGTATATATTTAACAGAACACTACAAATAAGTTTATTTTATATTAAAATAAACAAACAAATAAAAAAACTTATTGTCAAATGCAATGGTGAAATATGAATAAATATTATACTTAAATCATATCACTGTAATTTAAGTATATTTTTATTTTATTTATTTTATAAACAATTAGAAATTTTATTTTTATAAAAATACATTTTCATGTAAAAATAAAGATTTTACTCTTTTTCCTAAAATTTTTTAAGGATTAATCAATAAATTTAATTAATTTTAATTAGAGTTCTATAATTACTTTTTTTTTTGGTTTAATGCTTAAATTAATATATTTTTATAATAATAGAATGAAAATATTTAAATATATAATTTTATGATTTTGAAAAAATGACTAAAAAATGAAAATAAATATATGCATCCAAAAAGAAGTTAAAGAAATAAAAAAAATAATCAAAAGTTTTAATTAGGAAAAGGAAGAATTTCATTTAGTTATTTTTGTAATTTTCTTATTTAGGCTCAATAAATATACAAATATAATATACATATACTTATATATATATATATATATATATATATATATATATATATATATATATATATATATATATATATATATATATATATATATATATATATGTATACATATATATATATATATATATATATATATATATATATATATATATATGTATGTGTGTGTGTGTACGTTATTAAAATAAATAAGTTATTCGATATTGAAATTATATTTTTATTTATTTATAAGAAATAAGAACTTTTAAAGTAATAATCTTTTTATAAGTAAAATTTTAAAGGAAATTAGTGTGTATTAAGCATAAATATTTTTAATTAGTGAATTTTTCAAATTATTGTTCGATGGTAATGAATTCAACATCATGATTTTTAAATCTATTTAGACGTGTACTTTAATTTCAAATATAAAATATATATCTTTTATATTGTATTTTCTGTTTTGCGTTTTTCCCAAAAAAAAAAATTTATATACTACAAAAAATTTTACTGTGAAAACAATAACAATAGAAGTACATGATAAAAACCTTATTTTATATTTTATTTATTATTTAATTACTGTAACTTTTTTATATTGACACTCGTTAAACAGTTATCTCGGAAGAAGTTATATTCAAAATATATTTATTGTTCTCTCTCTCTCTCTCTAGATATATATATATATATATATATATATATATATATATACAAATCTCTTAATGATATCTATTTAATTAAATTTGTATAAAGTACTTCTTTATGATGTAGTTTATTGTAAAAAACGGGCTTTAATTATTATACGATAATAATATATTTTTTAAAGTAAAATACTTTATTATTTATCTGTTTCAATTGAAATTGTATTTTTAAAAAATTGGTGTAAATTGAAAAAAATTTCTAAAAATAATTTTAATAAATGAGGACAATTAGTTTAAAAAAATAAATAACTGCTTCATAATTGGTTGCTAATTTTTTAGAAATGCGCAATACTTTACGCTAATGAAGTAGTAAATGCCTGTTTCGAAAATAGTAATTATTTTAATGAACGTATGCTTTAAATTATCAAGTAATATGTCATTAATTCATTATGAATAAATTTAAAAATTGAAATGATTATACCTATTTTGGTGTGTTCTTTTAAATTATTATTGAATTAATATCAGATTTATTTTCACACAAAAATAAAATTATTATTTTTTTACATTTTAAGATATATTTATTAAAATAATTATTTTTTAACATGATCATCTATATCTTTAAAAACAGACAATGTTTATAGACGTTATGATAGGATGGTATTACGAATTTAATTTGTTTGAAAACTTTCAAAAAGTATCATAGAAAAATTAAATTTTATTAAACATGTAAATACATACACATGTACATTTGTTATATATATATATATATATATATATATATATATATATATATATATATATATATATATATGATAATAATGATTAGAATTTTTGTGTACTGTTCAAATATGTATTCTTAAATACTATATTAAACAATAACATGAAAATATATAAATATTTATTTCATATTTATTATTATATTTTAATGTTTATAACAACAAATAGTTGAATATATTGTACTAATTAAATACATAATTCTTTTTAATAAAGATGTACATGAAATTGTATTTCATATATGATATATTAATTTATTGAAACAGCAGGCATCTTTCAAAAGAATGAATTATAACCCCAAACATCATAAGATATTAAAAAGTGTTCAATAATTAATTATTGTTCATTTTATTGTTTATAACAACAATAGGCTAATGCGCATTTCGATAATGATGCCATCATCATCAAACACTATGATAATTGCATCACTATTTCATTTGCATAAAAGTAAATTATCAAAGTTTTAAAATAAATAGGCATTTGTTAGTTATATGAATAAAATTTAGGTTGTACATTTTTTACTGTTTTTATTAACATAATGAATATAACGAAATATTAAATTTATTTTGATTCGACTTTAACAATTATTCATTAGTAATTATTTGAAAATTAAATGTACTTTTATAGTAGTGTCAAATTTTGTACTAAAGAATAAAATGGAAACTTAATAAGAAAAATAATAATTTTTTGAGTGAAAATTCGATGTATTTGTTAAATTAAGTTTTATGAAAATGAACTAAAATCCATAAATATAATAAATATCCAAACTTTATCTGATAGTTTCATAATAAATATGTATTTAAATTTTAATATCATTTTTAGAAAGAAAATAAATAAAATTTTGTGTGTTATAAATATTATTTTTCGACAAAATATAATTTATTTAAATCATTTTAAAAACTTATTTGAAAAGTGTGTGTGCATATATATATATATATATATATATATATATATATATATATATATATATGTATATATGTATTAATTGCATATAATTATATTGAAAACATAGTTTTAGATACTTAATCCAGAAATTTTATAAAAACCTTTGAAATAACTTTTTTCAAACAATCGATAATTTTGCACTATCATTAAAGATCACTTAATAAATAGAAATTTCACAACTGCATTAGTTTGATATGTTACTTTACTGTATATGGTTCATTTTAAAATTGTAAGAATAATAGTTCTTGTTTATTGACCATTCTGTTATTAAAAAAATAATCCTGTTCCGACTTTCTAACAAATTAATAATAGATAATAACACGAAAATAATAATAATATAATTGACATACCTTTAAATTGATTATTGATGTAGATAATTTCCTTGTAATTCAGTTGTACTTTGAGTACGTTTTGACTAAGAAGCATATATTGTTTCTGATTGAAATCACTTGACACTCTGAGTACTGTAACATCGATTTTTTAAATTTATATATACAATGATGTTACAACCGATTGCATCTTTTATTTGACGCAGTTATTATCAATTTACATTTCTAATAACGAAAAAACAAGGGTACGAGTTAATAGTGCTAAATATTCAGTTATTCATCGATTAACACCTATTAACGTTGAAATATGTGACATCTAAAAATGCATTGAATTACAAGGTAAGATGCATACCGGTCATGCTTAATATTTATACTATTTACTTATGTAATTAACTAATAGAATTACTAAAAACCTTTGGATTTGACACATTTTAACACAAATTGGGCAGTTTTTAGGTTACAATGAAACTATAATAATTAAATAACAATGTGTACACATTGAAATTTGAAATAATTAAACGAATGTGACGAAAATTATTAATATAACAGTAAAATTATGTTGAATTTGTGTTAAATATTATTTACGATTTCCAATAACAAAAAGAATTTATTGACGCACATATAGATGCTCTAATTTAACGAAAATGTATATAGTAAATATTATATATTTAATTTATTACTGTTTACAAATTGTTCATTTTAAATTGATATATTAACAAGGCACTGTTTTATTTGTAAATTCTGATATTAAAAATTATTATAATTTTTCAACTATTTGTTTATATGCATATATATATATATATATATATATATATATATATATATATATAAATTAATGAAGAAAAACATAAACGCCTAGTGTAAAACGAAATAAACCTTGTGATAGAAGAAACAAATAATTACGTTATAATTAGATGGAAATAGAACAATAGTAGAAAACAATAGTTAAGAAAATATTTCTACATTAATTTGTATGGATATATAATTAGAGAAGAATATAAAGAAGAAAAGAAATATGCAAGACTAAATATTCCATCGATTCTATTAACATTTTCAAATGTTAACGGTATTAAAAAATGGAAAAACTGATGAAAAGGATGGAATCATAGTAAAAAATTTAAATAGGAAAAAAATGGAAAAATTTTGATTGATATTTTTACTTAATGTGTAGAAAAAGAATAATATCAAATAAGTGAAATGAAGTTTCAAAAATTCTTCTTATTCATAGAACAAGAGAAATAGAAGATTTGAACTATTGAACTAGTATATAGCCACGAGACAAAGTAGGATTTTGAACAATACAATGAAACGAGTAATAATAGAAATAGTAAGAGAAGACATTGAGTAATAAAAGAAGTCATCAGTTGTTAATGAATATTAACCCTTTGCACTCGAGAGGTGCCTCTCGGTCACCACATACTTTATTGCGGCAACTCGAGTGGTGACTCTCGATCACCATTCGGTTTCACACGATACGTCATCACCGTTATACGACATTTCGTTTGATTTCTATGACATAAAAGAACCATTAGAATTTTTTTACGTTATTTTTTACCGATCAACTAATTAATGAAATAGTGCATAAAACTAATAATTACGCTACAAGGAAGTTAGAAGGGAAGACAGCCATTCTATATGGCGAACATGGTATGATATGATAATCAAAGAATTTTACTAGATGGTATTGAGGTTACTGTAAAAAAAAACAATGTTATCATAAACTATATAAAATATATGGGTGGTGTTGATCGAGCTGACCAATATGCCTCGAGATACTGTTTTCTAAGAAAGACCTTGAAATGGTGGCGAAAGCTATTTTTGGGGAGTTTAGAGATCTGTTCAATCAATTCTTATATTCTTTATAAATCAGTAAAGAAGCAGAGAAATGAACGGCCGCTTACTCATCTGTAGTATGTAAAAACTTTACTTTACCAATTGAGAGGAGATTTTCGACAGACACGAGATCGAGCTTCTACTTCGACCTGCAGTTTTGTTGAAATCCGATTGAATTGGAAGCTACATGTTATGCTAACAGAAGTTAAGAAGGATTGCAAGGTTTGCTCTCAACGAAATAAACCTGGCGAAAGACACCAAACCACATATTACTGCGATATTTGCCCCGACAAGCCGAGGATGCATCTTGGAGATTGTTTAATAAGATATCATACAAAGTAACAATATAGAGCTTAATGTTTAACAAATTTCCTTCTTTGAGGTATAAAGATACATAAAATATTAAAATATGAAAGTTTTATACGTTAATTTGTGTGTGAAATCATTTTAATGAAGCTGTAAGAAATTCACCAAAAATATGGAAAATCGTCTCGAGTTGCTGGTTCGCCCGAGCGAAAAAGGCCTCGAGTGCAAAGGATTAATTGATATTTTATCTAAGAATTATAGACTGCAAAAAAAGCTTTCGACTTAGTACATCAACGATATTGAATACATTAGGAAATAAAGGAATGGAATAAATATATAATATATATATATATATATATATATATATATATATATATATATATATATATATATATATATATATATATATATATAGCACGTTTGAGAAATAGTTGTAAGAATGCTGCATTTTCCATACTAGAAAGCAAAGAAACCGGGAAGTTTAAAAGACATTAGATGGCTGTAAGTGGAAAGTTTTAAAAGTGATTATATGTAGAAAGACGATGATTATATATATATATATATATATATATATATATATATATATAAAGAAACCGGGAAGTTTAAAAGACATATATATGTATATATATATATATATATATATATATATATATATATATATATATATATATATATATATATATATATATATATATATATATATATATTTAAATCTGTATTTTTATTTCTTAGAAAAAATAATGAAATATCTCATTTTAACTTGTACAATTCTGAAAAAATATAATTCTAAAAAATGGAATCTGAGACTGACTCATTTCTATTTTAAAGATATTTTTATTAATGTGTGAAAATTCATATACGTACTTTATACATTTAAACAAGTTCAAATTAAAACTAATAAGTGCAATGATTCTATTTCTTCGTATTTGCGGTTACAGACATTTATACCTTATTTTTTTTTTTTGGGTAGAAAACAAAATTGTTACGTAGTCATTATGTCTAGCAGTTATATTGTAATGATTCATCGTGTAATATAATTGCATTATTAGTATGCACATAATAAAGTATGTCAATATTGACTAATGGAATTTTACAATTTTAAATTTCCAGAGTATTTTATAAAAAAATCTTATAATGGATAGAAGATGTGATAACAAGCCTTGAAAAAAATAAAAAAAATATATTATAAATTCATTAACTTTTAATAAGATGCGCTAATTTATAATTAATGGTTTAATATGTTAATAAATAAGTTAAGTACAAATTGTAATCGATAATTGTAGTAATAGTTACATCATCGCTTCTCTTGCTGAATAAGTGCATTCGATTCCTGTTGAAAATATAATGAAGTAGGCAGGGGACTTTTTAGTTTTACAGAAGGCGATTTTCCTTAAAGGTGTAAACCCTAAATAAAAAATCCTCACCACCCCACCTGGTTAGAGTAATGGGTATGACCAAATATCAGTAAAATGGAACATTCACTGAAGTTTTTTCATCCAACAATGAGCTGATATAAACTGATATGTGATTATTTATTTATATATATATATATATATATATATATATTTATATATATATATATATATATATATATATATATATATATATATATATATATATATATATATATATATATATATATATATATATATATATATATATATATATATATAAGGTTTTTCAATAAGAATGTCAGAATTTTAACAGCTGGTAGCAGCTGTGTTTGATTTTTTTAAGCTCATTTTGACATTCAACTCAATATAGTTTGGTAAATTATCATGGAACGTTTAACACTTCAACAACGCTTAGAAATTGTAATTTTTTTTATAAAAATCAATGATCGATTTGTAAAAGTTATAATACGCTTCGTGAAACTTAAAAAATCGTCCAAGTGAACATGCCATTTATCGAATTGTTGAAAAATTTGAAAACAATTTTATTCGACATGATACAGTAGTGCCTGTAAGACTAAGAAATGCAAGAAGTGAGGCAAATATTGCTTCTATTAGTGAAAATTTCAAAATGAAGCTGGGGATCACGTTACAATAAATGGAGTGGGTTACCGAACCATGATTAATGATTTTTTTCCAAAAATGATTGAAGATGGTTTGCATGAATATGTGGTTTCAACAAGATGGCGCTACGTACCATAAATCAACAAAAACAATAGACTTATTGGAACAAAAGTTTAACGAGTCCATTATTTCACGTAATGAACCCATCATGTGATCTAACTCAATTGGTTTATTTTCTGTGGGGTTATGTGAAATCATTGGTTTATGATGATAAATTACAAACAACAGAAGTATTAAAAATAAACAAGATCCTTGGGTTTTTAGAAATTTTTCCCAGGTTGCGTATTTCAAGGCTAACACCAGAAAGGAAGATTACCTATTAATGATAAGACACATAGCTGGCGTCGGGGGTTATCTCCAGGAAAGCTAGCAAAATCAAGAAACAATAAAATTGAAGTTAGACCAAGAACCGAAAACGCAAAAAAAAGTATTAAAAATAAACATTGAATGTGTAATTCATGAAATTGGACCACCATTATGGGAAAAAGTGACTAAAAGTTAGACTAAACGAATGCACTATGTTAGGTGAAGTCGTGATAGTTATATGAGTAAAATTATGTTCCATCATTAATGCTACAAAATATGCTTAAAAATAAAAATAAAACCTATCAATTAAATACTTTCTATTTCCATTTAAACTTCTGAAGCACTTATTGGTATTTTCTTTTTGGTAACTTTTGAGTTTTATGATTTTTTACTTTTTTGATTATATTGTAATCATTTATGATTTTTAAAAGTAATACTTTGAGACTTTTAGTGTTTCTTGAGCTTTTTGATTTCTTGAATTTTTTGCGAATTTCATTTTTTATGAATATTTTGATTTTTTTCAATTGTGAGTTTCTTAAAGATATTCGGATTTTTTAAGGATTTGTGCTTTTTTATTAGATTTTGAGCATTTTGAACATTCATATTTAAAAATGATTTTTTGTGCTTTGAGAATATTTTTAACTTTCGAGTATAATGTATATTTTTAAAATATCAAGCATAGGTGCATGTGCATACGTTCATGATTTTTCAGATTTGATTTTTAGGGAGCGGTTTTTAGGATCCGGAATTTTTTTGGGTTTAAAGCCTGGGTTTTTAGGGTCCATCATATGCAAGACTTTTCTTTCCTGCACAGAGGAATATTTTGGACCATGCAGGAATTTTTTTGTTGTACATGAATGTTCTGGACCATGCAGGAATTTTTAATGCACACAAATTTTCTGTTCCGTGCATATTGCAATTGCTACATAAATATAAAGAAAAAGAAATTGTGATACTTATGAATGCAAGTAACTAATTTTTTAGTATTTATTATAAATATTGAATCTCTTACATTATTTAATTCTTCAAAATATTGTATATTTGGTATAGATTTAATTAAATAAAAAAATAATTAAAATAATAAACTACTATTTGTAATTGTGGTATTTCACTGAGGGGAATAATCGAAATCATTAATTTTCTGGAAAAACAATTATTTTGTCTTCTTTGTACATTCCATAACAGGTACATAAGGCACATGGATTTTTATTTAAAAACTAAAATTATCTTTCTAATTCACTACGTTCTGGATCTGGCATTCTGTAAAAAAAAAACAAACAATATATTTTAATATATACACATGCATACACACACACAACACACATATACACACACACACATATACACACACACACATATACACACACACACACATATACACACAACACACACACATATACACACACAACACACGCACAGCACGCACGCGCACACACAACGCACACACACACGCACAACACACACGCACAGCACACAACGCACGCACACAACGCACGCACACACGCGCACACACACTCACAACACACATACTCACAATATTTACCTATGAATGGTAAGATTTGGTTTTGCAATAATATTTGAGATGTTTTGTGGAGTCAAAAACACAAATTGCCTTTCAGGATGTTCTTCTGCATGTTGCATTAATAAATCCATTACTGTTTGACGGTTTACTTTATCCTTAAAATAGTAATGATATTAATATTTACAAAAAATATTGTTAATTTATAATTTTAATTGTTTGTGATGAATAGATTTATAGATATTTTTTACTATTAAACAATTTTTAATAGAATGTGATTTTTTAAAAATTAAATACAAAAAGATAAGAAAAAAATCACTCACCATGAAAACATCAAATTCATCCATAAAATAAAATGGAAATTTAACACAGTTCCATAATGACATAATGAATGCTACAGTAGAATATGATCTTTCACCTCCTGAAAGTAACCTTGTATCATTTGTTTTATTTTTTATGTTTTGTGTTTGTACACTAATTTCAAGTTCTTTTGTGTTGTGATTAATATGAATAGAACCCTTAAATTATAAATAAAATGAAAGTATTAAAAAATAAAAATATGTTAATACATTGTATCATTTTATATTCAACTTAACTACCTGGTATTTCCTTAGTTCTAAAATACTGTGAAACATGTTTTTAACATATGTAGTTATCTTTCCAATAAGTTGATCATATATTAATAATCTTTTTTCTAAGGATTTTGTTAACAGAGCTACAGTTTCTTGAAATGATGTCAAAATCCCAACAACAGAATCATGCTTTTCCTTATAACTTTTATACATATTTTCAATATATTCTGGATCTTCATTTTGTGACTTAATTGTTTTAATTGCTGTTTGTATTTTATGTTGTTCTTCCTCAATTTCTGCTTGTGATCTAAATATAATAAATGTTTATACATCTTACTTAAATATGTATCAAAAATAATTTTTATTATTGAATAATTATAGTAAAAAAATATACTAAACTAACTTAGGGTTATCAATACGAATACGTGAATCATTATTTTCTTTAATAAAACTGTCTAACTGATTTTGTTTCCTTCCAAGTTTGTGTTTTAATTCTTTAATTTGAAGTTGTAATTGCTGCATATGATTACATTTATTTTTTTTTTCACTTTTTAATTTTAAATGTTTTGTCTCTTGTTCCGCTTTTTGTTTCTGCAAATAAAATGTAACTGATTAAATAAAATAAAGATAATCATTCACTTTCAAATTTTCCTAAATTTAATTTAAAATATTATTGAATTAATCAATTATTATTATATTTAATTTAATCAATTATTACATTAACCTCTATAATGTTCATTAATAAAATAATTACCTCTAGTGGTTTAGATTTACTTTTAAAATTAGTCAAAGATTCTTCTAAAGATGACAGCTTATTTTTGGAATCAGATAATTCCTTCTTTAATTTTTCTAATTCTTCTGAACACTGTGTTTCTTCAAGTCTTATTTCATTGATTAACTCTTTCATTTCATGTAACTCTTTTAATAATATATCCATACTTTGTGCCTCAGGTTCAATTTGAATAAGGTTGATTTCTTTTTGTATTTTCATTTTCACTGTTCTTAAATTTGAAATATGAGTTTCATGATCATTAAAGAGTTTCTGTTTTTGTCTTAGATCAGTATTACTTGCTTTCAATTGCTCATTTAATGTGTTACATTGAGACTCGAGTTCTTTAATTTCTTCTTGAAGTTGATTTATTGCTTCAGACATGCTGACTTGAAGAAATCTGACTGGTTTATTTCGACCAGCATAAGTTCTATATTTTGGTGCAGGATAAAACAAATCTCCATCAATTGTTAATCCAATTGAACAGAATTTAGGAACATTTTCAATACTTGACATAATTCGATAAGCATCTGCACTGGTAGGTATTAGAAGTACAGATTCAATTTGTAAATTATCTATTAAACAATTTTCAACAACTGGATCAGAAATTGTTAATATATCTTGTAAACTATATAAACCTCGTGGTAATTTCATTTTATATTTAGTTACATCATGTACTTTATGAAAAAACTTATTATTAATAATTTCTGGTTTACGTTGATTTCCAATTACCTTAGTCATTATTTCATTTAATAATTTCATATCGTGTTGGTTTGTGACACAAAATGATTTCAACAAACCTGGTTTAATATAACTCTCAATAGTTTGTTCCCATCTTTTATCTTTGACTTCTATATATCGACCTAATGGACCACGAGGCATTTCAGTAAATTGAGATTTTCTAGCTGTAATTTCTTGAAGTAAACGAGGCATATAGTTTCCATATAGTGAAACAATATTAGATGATTTTTTTTTCATTAATGTAAATTGTATATTTTTTTGTGATATTTCATTTTTAAGAGAAGCAATTTCATTACTAATTTTTTCATTAGCGTAGTGTAAATTTGAAATGGAGCCTTGAAATTGTTTATTTTCATGTTCTCCTGCTGTCAACTGAGCAATAACTTCTTTGAGACGGTGTTCAAATTCTGATTTTTTATTTAATTGAATTTGTGTTTCCCGTGCTTTCTCCTCTAAACTAAAATATTGTTTAAAAATAATAAATTAAATAATTATAGATGTGCACTTTAAAAACATGATAAATGCTTTTTCATGATCAAAATGAACCTTTATTGACGTGTAACATTTTTTTTTCAAAAAAAAAATCCAAATTAAATAAATATAATTACACTTAGACTGACTAATTATAATTGAATTTATTTTTATTATAATTTGATCAAATTGGTGAAAGTATTTATTTTTAAAAGTTTGTTATCAAAAAAAAAATTAATTTATTATTAAAATTATGATAATAAATTAAAAGAAAATATGCACATAATTTTCAAAGAAAACAAATTATTTAAAAATATTCTTTGAAAGAATATATTTATACATGGAAATATATTATCATTTTTTAATACTACCATTATTCTGACTACAAACATTTCTTTCAGAGCACTGATTATATATGTGTAACTAAAATATCAATATTATATTGAATTTAAAAATACTAATGAGTATAAATTTAACTGCACATACCTTTTATCTCTATCAGCTATTAAATTATCAAGTTTATTATAATCTGAAGTTTTTCTAGAAATCTGTAACTGAAATTGTTTTAGTTTATCTAATTTAGATTCATGTTTTAAACGTAGATTATAATGTTGCTTTTTTAATTCTTGATATTGATTCTCCAAACCATTTGATTCCTCTTCAATTTCTTTTATATTTTGATTTAAATTCCTGTAGTATAAATTATATACATAAATAATACATGATTATATTTTTAATATACTATTTTTGTATTAAAATATTTTTAACATTTCAATATCAAAAATATATGAAATATTTTGTTTATAGCACAAATGAATATACACATTAATATAAAACATTTTTCATGTGAAATACAGCAAAATATTCACTAAGGAATAAACATTATGAGTAATTTATGATATAAATAAGAATGTGTCAAAGGAAAATCTACAAACATAATTTATATGATTTATTAAAAATAATCTTACATTATTGTGTCTTCAATGATACTTTCATTATTTTTTATTTCCTTTATCTCATTTTCTAATACAGAACACTCTTCCTCAATTTCATTAATTTTATTTTTTGTGTCTTCAATTTTTTTTTCAACTGAAATGTACTATAAAAATGTGTATTGTTAATAAATTACACTTTTTCAATAATAAACACAATCAAAATATTACACTTACTTTGTGCCAAAAGAGTTCATTTTCTAAATTTTTTAATCGTTCAACATAATTATCTAAAGATTGAATCATTTCATATTTATTTGTCCAAATTTTTAATTGCTTTTTTAATTCTTTAAATATCTATAATTTACATGAAAATCAACATATAAAATATTTATATAAATACATAAGTAAAATTTAACTTACAATTTCTTTGTCTGCTAATTTTTGTTTCAATTCACGTTTATTTACATTAATTTTATCATAAATATCATTAATAGCTTCTAAACTTGTTGCTTTCATAAATAATAAATATTTCTTCTTTGGATCATTACTATTTAAAAAATTTCTAGATGTATCTTGATTTAAAATACATATAGGATTATCAACCTGAATATTTAAGGCTTCACATATTTTTGATACTTCTTTACTACTTGTTGATACTACTTGACCTAAAATAAGTATTATAAAAATTGTACTTTATTATACACAAAAAATTAATTTTACATTTTACTTCAAGAACAAAATTATACATTTAAGAAATTATTTTTTAATCATAGAATATTTTTAATTTAAAATATGTATATAATAATATATAACATATACAAACACATGTACTCACACCTACTCACTCACACACACATATATTCCTCACTACTTTATCCAGTCACTAATAATGAATGGTATCAAAAGAAGTTTTTACATAACAATAGATTAATAGCTCATATGATGAAGATGCATATATACGTACATACATACGTATAAATAAATAAAACCACACGCATATAAACCATATAATGAGATATGCACTAAAATATTAAATACAAGAATTAATGATTTTCACCTGAAGAAGATTTAATTTTATATGATGATGATCCGCTAACATTAATTGATCGAATTACAGTGATTTTTTTCCCATAATGTAGTTTCTTGAAAGCAAACGGACCTTCATTTCGGATTATTATTTCAATTAAACATATACTTTCTCCTTTTTTGATGAATGCTTTAAAAAAATTCATTTATCTTTATGTATTTGTGGGTGTATGTGTATATGTATATGTATATATATATATATATATATATATATATATATATATATATATATATACATATACATATATATACACATCTGTATTTACACAAACAAATTATAAAAGTTATAACTTTAGAAATATTGGAAAATCTACTAATATTATTTAAAACGTTGAAGTAACTTTATTATAGCTGGTTATTTTATTGTTTCATTAATAAAAAATTTCATTGTAAATATTAATATTTTATTACTGAAATGCTTTTTTTATTTACTGATATAAAATAAAATATTAACATATACCCTTAACAGAATTCCCTCTATTGGTTACAGCAGCTCTCCCACCAAGACCAACAACTAAAGCAGACAATATTGCACTTTTACCACTACCATTGCGACCTATTAAAAAATTGATTTTTGGATTTAAGTTAATTTCAAGTGCCTTATGGCACATAAAATTTCGAACATATACTCGTTCTATATTTCCTGCTTCTCCCTAAAACATATTTACTATTTTTATTTTCAAAATTGAACATTTTATTTCATATGCCAAATAAAAAACTAATATTAGTTATTTTAATGATATTAAACACTTTCAACCAATAATTTATAATATGTGATATATAAATTATTATTATTGTCCAATATTTTATTATTTTTATATTATGAATGAAATATTATGAACATTTTGTAATTCTGTTCAGCAAAAATGAACATTACTGAAAAAGTTAACAATGAGTAATTATAGTAATTATTTTTTAACACACATCATATCAAGCTGAATAATTATATCAAAAAAAGACACTAGGCTAGACCAAATGTATGAAAAACTCATTATTTTTAATAAATTAATATTATGTATTTAACATATTTTTAAATATTATTTTTATATTACTTCTTTTTATTAATGTTTTAAATGTTGTTTATACTAAATTTTTAAAAAAGTTTTTTTTCAAATAACACAACCTTATTTTCTGCTTCACTCAAATAATTTTCACTATTTGTACTACTATCACTATCATGTCCATTAATTAAATTCGTTTGTGTTTTAATGTATTGAGATTGATTTCGTGATTTCTTATTACAAGGACCAAAATTTTCCACTTCTTCTTCTTCATTATATCGACTTCGTTTTGAAATATTATTAAATTCAAACGATTGTAATGGTTGTCGCTTACGATTCATATTAATTAATAAACTAAAAATGGCATATCAAACTTTAGATTTAAAACAAACTGAAATGATAATACAGTATATATTATTAATAATATCATGCTTAGCTTAAATCAAAATCAATGTCAAAAGTTATTTTCTGAATGAAGTGATTACTAATTATATATTATAAGCATTTATATTTTGCAGAAGTCTGATAATATATATATATATATATATATATATATATATATATATATATATATATATATATATATATATATATATATATATATATATATACACATGATAGGAATGACACGACAAAATAAAGAACTGAATGGATCAGAATGAATATAACAATTAAAGACGTTTAGATAAAAAGGAGAAGTTTGAAATGGAAATGATTCGGATATATAGTAAGAAGAGTGGACCACTGATGGACAAGGGAAGTTACTGATTGGGAATCTAGATAGTGAGCGTCACTTGAAATTGTACAGCTAGGATTTTAAGATACTTTTGATCATTTTTTTTTTATTATTGCATATACCTTTAATAAAACAAGTTGTTCTATATTTGATTATACATTAAAATTCAATTCAATAATAAATACTTAGAAAATTAAATTTAAAATAATACTAAAAATCAATCAGTCAGTTAAAATAGTACAGCAAAAGTATTGTATACAGTAAAAAGAAACTCAAAAATGATTTAAAATAATATTTTTAGTGTTTGTTTTGAAACTATGGTAAATTCATTTTAATACAAAATAAATTTTCATATCTAACACCACAATATGTTATAAGGTGTTCAATAATCACTTATTGTTCATTTTGTTGTTTATAACAATGGGCTAATGTGCATGTCAGTGTTTTTGTTATAAAAATGAACATTGTCAGAGCCTTTTTATAACAAAAAGATTCTGATGATAATAGTATCACCATCGAAATGCCGCTGCTGATAAAAATATACATACATGCATACACTCAGACTGATATATATATATATATATATATATATATATATATATATATATATATATATATATATATATATATCTATATATATATATATATATAGCCTCATTAAATATTGTAATTTACTGGTACTTGCCAAACCATCATGCTGACCAGGTGAGTTGATGAGGGATAATTGAGGTTTTACTTTCTTATGCAGGTATTTTCACTTCAGCTAAAAAGCCTTGCCTGATATTAAAAAAAAGTAAATTATTGTGAAATTAATTTTAGTAAATATAAAATCAACTTTTAATAATACCATCTTAAAATATGTTGCTTTAATATATACAACCGATTAGTGGCGTACTGGTTAGCATTATTACCATTCATGTGTTTGATATCCCTGTCTAGAGAAATAAGGCAGATAGGGCTCTTCAACTGAGATGAAAACAACTTGTTTAATAGAGTAATCTCTTAAAAAATCCTCATCAACTTGCCTGGTTAGCATAGTGAATATAACGAAGTACCAATGAATGAAAGCATTCAATGGGCTGTCACCTAGTAGTGGGCTGTTAGAAGTTGATATGATGATGGTTATATGTGTGTGTGTGTGTATGTATGTATATGTATATGCATATATATATATATATATATATATATATATATATATATATATATATATATGTATATATAGATTGATAGATAAATAGAAGCATATCCATACAGAAATTTAAAAAGCAGATGACATTTCTGATAGTTTATATAAATATTCTAAATTGCAATAGTAATGAATTATTATTTACTTTTTTGTCAACAGATATATTTAAGACAATATTAATTAAATAAATTTATAATTCTATTGACAGATATATTATCCTCTTTAGTTATATATTTCCATTCTAATATATAAACAATCTAAACTAAGAATATATACAAACAAACATCGTTATTCTTGTATATGTATATAATAAAAAAAAATGATAATTTTTGTAAAATGTACATTAAAACTGACAATAATACTTACATTATATTTTAATTATTATATTTTTAATAATAAATTATTATTGGTAAACATTACTAAATTTTTAACAACCTATACTTGTCAAAATTATCGTAATTGGTGAATTAATATAAATATCTACTTGTAAACTGTTATAATAAATGTCAGATTTTAATATGTATATTTATATACAATCAAACATTTATTATAATTAATTTTTATAGTTGCATTATCGAATATATTGTTTTTAATTTTATAAAACCGTTAAACACGCGCTGCGTGAGATGCGTACATTAATACCAATATAAGGGAAATTAAAGAAAAAGGGTAATAATAATAGGAAATGCATATTTATGCAAATAATAATGCTATTTAATTAAATGTTTCCTAAAAAAACTATTTCATAATTGCTTTATAATAGCATTTTTACAAATAGTATTAATAATATTTTAATTTTCTTAGTTGGTACAATGCGATTGGATATGTATGCGTCGCTTAGCAACCAATCAGTATAATATGATAAATACAAAAATAAACACAAGTATTTTTAAATAAATATTATTAATTAACAAACATATAATAATGAGTTCCTATGTAACTAATGGTATGCAAACTCTTTCTTCTCGAACGCAGTTTAAAGAAAGAAATAATAAAGGTATAATAAATTAAAAATATACATTTTTCTATTCAATAAAATTTTTATTTTACTTGTAAATTTCTAATTATTAATCAGGGAAATATCATGATACATTAATTTTCATTTCAATATGTATATGAAAATTGAGTGTGTGTATGAATATATATATATATATATATATATATATATATATATATATATATATATATATATATATATATATATATACTGATATATATACACTGATGTGTAAAAGTATTCGCCATATGGGTAAGATAAGTAATTTATTGATATAATTGAATGAAGTCGTTAAATTAAGAAAAATAATTATTTAATTGATAATAAATATAATATTCATTATGTTTATTTTCAATTAAATAATTTTTTATTTTTATTTAACGACTTATTGAATTATATCAATAAGTTGCTTATGTTACCCATATGACGAATACTTTTGCAAGTTGTGTATATATATATATATATATATATATATATATATATATATATATATATATATATATATATATATATGTATGAAGGATGACTGATAATTAAAATGTTCAATAATGTCGTGAAACTAATAGTGGGAATAGAAATTGTAATTTGCATTTCGAAGTTTTGAAAACTTAGTTTAAACGTTCAAACTTTTAATTTTCCATGTCTTTTCTTCGAGTATTAAACTCAGTTCGATTCAATAAACTCAACAGTTGCCTAAGAAGCAGTGATTAATGATAAACTTTTTGACATTGAAAGATTGTACACCTAATTAAGATTTATAAGTATTTGAAAGCATTTTTTTGGAGATACCTTGTATCATTCTCTGTAAATAAATTCAATATAGTTCTTTATCATATAAAGTTATGTTCATAATTTTTTAATATATAAAGAAATTAATTTACATAGAATAACTTTCAACGACAACGATGATAATTCCGTAAGATACTGTGAAATCTTACAAGTACTTAAGAAATATATCTGCAAAGTAAGGTTGTAAAGAATCATTTTTTATACTACAATAGCTTTCGAGTGCATTAAAGTTAACAAACGACAATAACAGTTACGGGCCTGAAATTCACGGTTGTTTCGTAGTCGTTTAACAACTCCGATTTAAGATTCTCAGATTTCTGGTTGTTTCAAAATTTTAAGAAGGTATTAGAAGGTAAATATTGTTTGTTTGATATCGAAGTTCAAGATGCTGAGTGCAATTGAATCAAAAGTAAACCGAAAAATTTCTTCATGAATGGAATAATAAAACACATAAAACGTTTATAAAAATGCATTACATTAAATAGCTTTTATATAGAAAAATATAAATGTAAGTTCAAAATATAATAAGTTTACCTTATTCTGATATTAGTTTCATGATTCCAAATATATTTTATAGAATTGGAGACTTCATTTATCATTCATCCCTCGTGTGTGTGTGTGTGTGTGTGTAAGTGTATGTGTGTGTGTAATTATTACTCAAAAAAACAACATCGCTCTTAAAAAAAGATGCGTTTTACTCAAAAATCAGTTGTCCACATCTGATGAGACACCCTATATGAAAAATATTCAAATATTTACTACTACTCCCAAGCTTTATAAACATACAGCCTTTAGATTATAGAAAAAAATATTTAAATAAATAACAAATTTATTCTTAAAATATTTTTAACGTACATTTTGCACGTAGTTGTATAAAATACACTTTTATATTTATAGCGGCCGATCCCCCACCTCTTGAGAGAAGGAACTGGTTAATGTATTTACATTATACTCGGGGAGATTTTTTACAGTGTCGTAATATTTCTACGCAGGAGTTAGATAGAAACAATAATCGAAGTGAATATGCGCATTTTATAAATGTAATTATTTTTGTAAATAAATTTTATCAATTTAATAAAAAAAAAAAACATTTTGAATAATTATGATATTTACTTTAAGGCATAAATAAAAAAAGTGTTTATATATA
The DNA here is from genome assembly GCA_029203775.1 of Neoneuromus ignobilis. Classification (NCBI taxonomy): domain Eukaryota; kingdom Metazoa; phylum Arthropoda; class Insecta; order Megaloptera; family Corydalidae; genus Neoneuromus; species Neoneuromus ignobilis. The sequence goes on from CP092089.1 coordinate 33,212,570, forward strand.
TACATACATACATACATACATACATACATACATACATACATACATACATACATACA
>CP092089.1:33217625-33225125 GCA_029203775.1 Neoneuromus ignobilis
ATTACTTTTAAAATATTCCATTTTAAATAAATCCTAGTTCTTACTAGTGAAAATATTCTTTAGAACTTCTTGCAACTTTTGTCATATTTATTTTGTAAAAATATGTTTAAAGTTTTAAGTAAGTAATAATTTACTTAAAAGAAATCTGATTGATGTAATGAATGTAGGAAATTTCGTAGCCTAATTCATTCAGCTTAAACTGTTTATTATATAATCTGTAACGAAATATGCATTTTTGATTATTTAAAACCATTTTTAAAATATATTTATTTAAATAAATTTGTGTAAATCTATTTTATTTAAAAACTTTTTTATGATTACTAAATGAATTACAAGATACAACGTTAATAGTAAATTATTACTTTTTTTAAAAAAAAGTGAGATTTCGAGAAAATTTAATTAAAAATTTTCATTTCATAACGTTATAGAGCACTTATTAAGATTGGAAATATTCAATTTGTTTAAATTTGGGATAATATTATATAAAAAAATATTTATTACAAAACACATAAGTATATAATGGAATTAATGTTTGGAATTATAGTAACATAATGCATGAAAACAGAATATATAAATATTTTGATTAAATTTTTATAATGTTAATAAAATTTAAATAGTTTTAATTAATTTTCAGGGGAATGTTTACTTCGACTTGGAGATACAGTTAAAGCAATTGAATATGTACGTCGTGCAGCGCAGATAGCACCACAGGAAAAGTCGGTCACTCTACTTAATCAACTCCTGACTGCCAATAGAGATTTTGCAGGAGCTATTACAGTGTGCAATAATGCACTTCAGTACGTATAAACTTGAATGAAAACTCGTACTATAATATTAAAGTTAATGTACTTCTCCAATTCAGTCTTTCAGTAACGTTTCATAAATAATTCAAATGCTTTTTGTTTCATTAACTTGAGACTGAAAAGGGTTTTTTAAAAAAATATTAGATATGAATACAAAATAATGCACGTATATTTACGAGTATCTTGAATTTATAAGAAATATATTACTTTTATTTTTCCATACAACTTATTATATATATATATATATATATATATATATATATATATATGTGTGTGTGTGTGTGTGTGTGTGTGTGTGTGTGTGTGTAAAAATAATCTATACCTTCATATCTATTATAATATAAGTACTTTATTTTTATTTTTACTTTTATTTTTATTCATATCTAATATAAGTATTACGTGATAATTATATTTATTTAAAAATTATTAAATTTTTGTGTATATTGTCGTTAAATATCTACTCAAAGCAATACTAATTATTCTTCACAAATAACTATGAATAATTATATATATATATGTATATATATATATATATATGTATATATATATATATATATATGTATATGTGTGTGTGTGTGTGTGTGTATTATGCTGACAAATATTTGAAAATATATTTAATTTAATTAATAAACAAATATCTAAAATATGGATTTATGATTAATTTAAACTATTTGAAACTTACTTTTTGAATATCTCTTATGTTTGAGAAATAAAGTATTATTTTATACTAACATACTTTACTAATTAATGTTTTTAATTAAAATAATAAATAATGAAAAACAAAATATTTCACATATTTATAATTCTATATTAAAGTAAAATTGTGAGAATATAAGTATTACGTGATAAGTATGTTTATTTAAAAATTATTAAATTTTTGTGTATATTGTCGTTAAATATCTACTCAAAGCAATACTAATTATTCTTTACAAATAATTATGACAAATATGTACACACACATAACATAACATATATATATATACATATATGAGTATAAAAATAATTTTGAAATTGGTTTGATCTTCATTAAATAATTTATTGAAAACAGTAGTTATGAAAAAAAAATTATTTAATGCTCTTTTTCTTTTTGAAAATTAAAAATTATATTATATTAAATGCATGAACGTAAGTATTATTAATAATAGTAATGGAAAAAAATAATCAATAATTTATTTTCATAACTATTTAAAATAGAAAGTTTTGAAATTTTTTATAACTCCAATATATAAATCAAGAAAAGTAAATTTATTTGTTGTTTTGGAACTGTGGCTGATTCACTTTACACAAATGAATTTTAACTCCAACACCACAATAATTTAAAGTGTTCAATAATCACTAATTGCTCACTTATTATTTATAATTATATAATCTATAATTATATCTGCTGATGTATTTCGATGGCGACGCTATCATCGTCAGAGCCTTTCTGTTACAGAAATTATTGTGGTGTTGGGGTTAAAATTCATTTGTGTAAAGTAAATTTATGTCACACATTTATTACTAATTATTTAGAAACTGTAAAAAATATTTTATTATTATTTCTAGGTTATTTCCAGAGAGTGTTGATATATTAACAGAATTAGGGATTCTTTATCTACGTACAGGAGAATCTCAACTGGCTTTTGAACGACTTGGTTCAGTATTAGCTCTTAATCCAAATAATTTTAAAGCTTTGTTAGCAATAGGGTGCATTACACAAGTAAGTAATATTATTTTTATAAATTTAAAATCAAAATATTTCCTTATTTTTAAGTTTAGTAATAATTTTTATTTGATATAGATTTAAATGTTTTAAAAGAAATTTAAAAAAAAATAATTTTTTAAAAGACATTTTTGAACACGTTTCTTTTAAAAAAGGAATATTTTTAATTAATTAAAATTCTTTAAAGTACATTTTTACATAAAAGAAATTCTACTTGCTATCTTTAAGTAGATCATTTAGAAATTATTGAAATAAATAACACTTTATTTTAGTTAGGATTATTACTAATATTATAATCATATATATATATATATATATATATATATATATATATATATATATATATATATATATATATATATATCATATCATAAAGCTCATATCAATCCACTGCTGGACGAAAGCCTCAATGAATGTTATCATTCACTGGTATTTGGTCATATTCACCATGCTGACCAGGCGGATTGGTAAAGATTTTTTATTCGGGGTTTACTCCTTTTATATATATATATATATATATATATATATATATATATATATATATATAGAGAAGATAAGAGAGAGAGAGAAAGAGCTCTATAGATAATAAAATAATACATAATTTCCAAAAATAATACTAATAATAAAATTTTGTGCGTAGAAAAATGATTTTTGATAAATAATTAGAAATTTATAAATCGAGAAAATATTAAAGGACATTTATAATAATAACAAAACACCTTTTTAGAGATATTGAAATGATAAAATGTTACAAAAATATAAACTTTAATTTTATTCCTTTACAAGCGAATAAATGTATGAACAGATTTCGATCATAGTTGAGTTTTTTATTATAAAAATGTCACTACATAAAGAAGTCTGAATATAATTTGTTTGGAAATTTCAGAAAATACTTAAACGTAAATCTTTTAAAAAGTGTCGTTGAGTTCTTTTTATCGGTTGAATAAATCACTTTCAACAAACAAAAAAGTTTTCAACCGTGTTGACATAAATCTGTCTATTCATTGTTCATTCAGCAAAAAACTCGACATTGATTTTACCACAATCATAAATATTAACTTTCATTCAATGTAGAATACATTCGATAAATTTGTGAGTTTTCATTTCGTTCTAAATTTAACAATTGTTGCGCTTCGATTTTCAATAAAAATAGAAATTGTTTTTATTGCATTTGGTTTTGTTTGAACTAAACTATAACTACGTTTCAAAATCTATTATCTTCACGAAATATAATTAATATGTCAGTAGGGAATAAAGTTATTCGGAGTTCTGTATTGATTTTGTTCGTGTACAATACTATTTATAGAGTGTAAATATTTCTAATTTATATAACATTATTTTGAATTATTTAAGATATTTTTTGGTAGAATAAAAATTATAATTTATATACTGAGTTCTGGAAGAAATAGAAAATAAAATATTTTTGTAATGATAGCAATAAAAATAAAATATTCTTATTTATTGTTGGAATTTAAATTTTTGAAAATAATATTGCTATCTGAATGATTTACATATTTTTAAATTATTATAAATTGATTTCTATTTTGTTTTTATATATAAAAACTGTTTAGTTTGCAAAATATTAGTTAATTGTGGCAAACTTGTTCGGGTTTTTATTATATAAAAAAATATTTATTTTTAATAAAATGGTTTATTTACTATTTGTTTTATAACTGTGGTAAATTTATATTCATTCAAATGAACTATCATCCCCTATACTACAAGATATTGAAAAAGTGTTCAATAATTATTTGTTGTTCACTTTTTATATTTAAAAGCATTTTATTTATACGCATATTGATGACAATGTAATCATTATCGAAGCATTTAGATAAAAGTTATTTATACGTAGTTTTTATATATTTTTTTATTTATTCAACACATTTCTAACGAGTGATCTATTTTTTTCCATTAGGTACATGCATTATGTATTTGCATGTATTTATTTGTCGACATATAAATATTTACTTTTAAGTCAAGAGATGTTATTTATTGTTTTTTTACAATATAAATTATGTATTGAAATATTATTCTTTTAGAATAAAACAATACCATATTATTTTCCAGTCAAAAGAATTTAAACTTTTAATAATTTGGATTCAATCGAACTATTTTTTTTCCATTATATGATTTCTCTGAAGCTAATTTTATTTCTAATCAAAATTGACACAAAAATAAGTTGTATTCAAATACTTTCATAAAGAATTAGTACTTTTATATGCTCATTTATTAAACAAAGATTGATCTAGAAAATTAAACAATTCTGAAATTTATTGTGTCTAATATAGATATTTTTATAGAATCATGGCGATTTTGATGTGGCTCTTTCGAAGTATCGGCTAGCTGCACAGCAGGTACCGCTGTCGCCAGCCCTATGGAGTAATATTGCCCTCTGTTTTTATGTCAAGCAAAAATATGTAGGGGTAAGTGAAATTGTCAGTAAATATTTATACGAATGTATATGAAACATATATGTATAGTGTACATGTTTTGCGGTTAGATATTTTCATTTACTGAATGCATATGATTAAACTTTAGAGAAAATATTTGTGTTTTCATTATTGAATATTAAATATTTGAATATGTGTTAAATTATTCATTTCAGTAAATATCTTATTTTTTAATTTATATATATATATATATATATATATATATATATATATATATATATATATATAATATATATATATGGTTTTAAAATTAACATTTTTTACAGTGATGCTTAAGTAATTTTTATTAATCATTTTTTAAAGTCTGTATTTATTAAAAATATATTTAATGAAAAAATATTAAATGTTTAAATAAATAGCTGTATAGGAATATTTAAATGAAAATAATAGTTTTTGTAGATTAACTGTTAATTGATATTAATAAAATTTGACTTTAAAATAGAAAACAGTTTTAAGATATTTGCACTTAAAAAGAATTAAACTGATTTTTTTATATACTTAACGGTGCTTTGAATAATTTTATAATGGTATAATAATTCATTTGAATAATAAATTAGTTAAGAGATACTGTAGAAATAAAAAAATAATAATGTATTATTTAATTGATATAATTTTTTAATTAAATGTTAATATTTTTACAAATATAAAAATCTATTCAAATTCAACAAAAAAATGTTTATAAAAAATTTTTTTATTATATTTTCTTCCAGGTCACATAAATTATAATAAATTTAAATACATTATCTTTTTAAATAGCGAATAGTAAAAATTAGATTGTTTAAATTTTTCTCCAAAATGAAGTTAAACATAATCGTATTTAATGTATTCAGTTCTACCATTTTATTTTTCTTTGTGTTCTTACGTATGAAAAACATTTCATATGTATTTTATTTATTTCAAAAACAGTATGTCCATTGAATTTAGAACAATGAAATAAAATTCAACTGTAATAACATTATTGTAATTTAAATTTTATTATAATAAAATACATTGAGTTTTTATTTAAGTAATTCATTGTTTATACGTATTTAAACATTTTTTCTTTAATATAGTTATTATTCGAATCAAATAAACGACAAAGTTATGTTATCGATACAATGTGGGTTACTATTGTTATTATAATATATATATATATATATATATATATATATATATATATATATATATATATATATTAAGAGATATAGTTATTTCAGTTGCTCGTCGAAAATAAATGTTTATATTAGATGTTTTAAGAACTGAATCTCTAAATTTAGTACAAATGACGCACATTGATTTGAAATCAAATTATTTGTTGTAGTATTGTAATTTTAGTATTCTTGCTGAAATTAGATTGTTTTAATTATTTTTATTTTAATAAAAAATAATTATTTTATATTTGTTTTGTGTAATTTAAGCGTCTGCATTTAATTTTATAATTAAAACCGTTTAAACATTCTGTTGTATAAAAATGTTAAATATTATTAATTACAATTATTAATTAACTTTCATTAGAATATCAAATTTTTAATAATGCACGTATAAATTAAAATTTTTGAAAGCAAAACAAACACTAATTACATATTAATTCAAAAAATTTATTGAAGCTATAAATAAATATATTATGTTAAGTAAATAATTGAATATTATTATTTTAAAATTTTAATTAAATATATAAGATCAATAAAGGGATCGATTTGAAATAATTAGCATCAAATTATATTTCAATAATTGCAGTTATTGAAAATACACGACTATTTTACATATATATATATATATATATATATATATATATATATATATATATATATAAATATTCCTAAATGTAACATTTTAAAACAAATTATTTTAAAATGTATGAGAATAATTTATGTTAATTTTTTGAAGATAGAGAGTATTAATCAATCATTTGTTAATTGTTTTAAGATTTTGTGCTAAGTTCACATAAAAAGAGAACAGTTTTCCAAAGATCTAAAATATCAATATTTTACGTGCCATTTTTTGCTTTATTCAAATAGTTACTTTTTATTAAATACATTTCTTGAAATTACAATATTTTTTCTGTTTTAAAGAAAAGGCAGAAGATATATATACTATTATATTATTTGAGGGATAGTAAAAACCAATCATTTTCGTGTTTACATTATGTATAATTATACATATACGTATAATTCATTCGATTTAATAACAAATAAATATTAATTTCAAATTATATCAGTGACTGAATTTGAAATACTGTAACAATAATTAAATAAATCAAAAATATTTATTCCCTGTAGGCAATCAGCTGTTTGCAGAGAGCAATGTGGCAAGCTCCCCTCAACTGGCGTGTGCTTTATAATTTAGGACTTGTGCATCTCAGTACACAACAACCAGCTTCAGCTTTTCATTTCTTATGTGCTTCTGTTAATTTGCAACCTGATTACGCTCCATCGTTTATGTTGCTCGGAGGTAAGAAACAATATATTTGATCGCTTGTATTTTGTTATTAGAATATACACAAAGTGATTCTAAACTAAAATGAATATCTTCGTTTCGTACACATACTGCAGTAATAGATTTTCTA
>CP092089.1:33230125-33260125 GCA_029203775.1 Neoneuromus ignobilis
TATAAAATATAAAAATTCGAATTAAAATAATAATAGCCATAGAATTTTAATTTATAAAAAATATAACAAATTGCTTTTACTAGGATATAATTTATAATATAAAATCATTAACTAAAATATAATATTGTATAATTATTAAAATTAATATATTTCTCTGTGGAAAAGACATTTGAATAATTTAAATGATTTTTTCTGTGTAATCTTCACAAATATATTTTAATAATTAGTTTGATGAAATGAGTTAATTCAAACAAAAAAATTAATTCACAAAAATTACATTGCACTTATTATAAATGTAATTGAACTACTCATTTTTTAATTGAAAATAATACTTATATTCATAATTCAAGAACTTTTCAAAAATGTAAACCATTATTGAAAAATAATTACAAATTTTAATTAAAAATTTTAATCTAATGAATAGCAAGACAAAGTTGGTCGATATTTCATTATTTCGATTTCAGAAGATGTCTTTTATAATATATTCTTGAAAACAGAAGTTGATATATTGTTCCAGTTTTAGCCATGCGGATTGGATTTGTAAAGAAATATTTTTTCTCCCATTTTAATATTCACGGTTCACAGAAACATTCTTTTCATTCAACTAAAGAATAACTATTATAAAGAAGAAGAATTTTTATTATGAATACTCCTTTCGTTTTAAAAGAATGTTTTATATTTTTGTTTATAAAATTTTCTACGAATACTCGAAAATATGTTTAATATTAGTATTTAATTTAATCAACTGATGGTTAAATCCTATATTTAACAAATTAATTCAAAATATGTGATTGATAACTTAATAATATGATAATGAAATATATATATATATATATATATATATATATATAGGTGAATTAAGTTTTATTTATATTTCTTATATGTATGCATTTTCCATAATTTTTCTTTTAGACATACATATGTATACAAATAGCTCCTGTGTGAACAATTTAGTGTTACTTTATTTTGTGTCAACAAAAAAAAAATCGTAATGGAAATAGTCAATTGCAAAGGTTGTCACTGTAGACCTATTCAGTGTTTTTTTCTCTTCACAAGCTGTAATTTATGATCTGTTAAGACACTAAATGTTATTTATCTACTTTTGCTCGTATAAGTTTAACAGCGTTTGCTTGTTAGTATGCCTTCTAAAATAAAATATTCTGTAAATATGTTTCCTGTGTATATATTTTCTGCGTTATTACTTGCATTTCATTTGTATGTATTTTTTTCACTAATGTTGACCTAGTACATTATATATATATATATATATATATATATATATATATATATATATATATATATATATATATATATATATATATATATATATATATATATGAGACAAATGAGAAATGTAATAATATAATGAACATTAAAACGTGTTCTTTATCAATGTCGAGGTTTTTTGTAAAATGAAATAGAAAATTGAGAATATCGCATATATTTTATAACACAATGATTTTATAGCGCAAAACCCTTGTGATGATGGCGTCGCTATCAAAATGTGATTTAGCTTATTGTTGTTATAAATAAACAAAGTGAATAATAAGTAATTATTGAACCCTTTCCAATATCTTATGATATTGGGGGCGGTTATTCATTTATGTGAGAGTAGAGATGAACTAATTTTTAAAAAATTTTTAAATATTCTAAATATGTTTCTTATATATTTATAGGAAGAACGAATTTATTTTTTAATAGCCACTTGTCTTATGTGACCATAAAAATAAGATTTAATTAATTAATTCTCTAACATTATATTAATATGAGGATTTTATTATTTTATATATATATATATATATATATATATATATATATATAAGCCCAAATGAGATTGAAGAGTTAAAGACAAAAAATTTACTTACTATCTTTACTATCATTCAGTCTCATTTTGACCACTTTATATATTAAAGAATGTTTACATGGTAGATAAGATTTATATAACAAATAGTTAAATGTAGTATTTAAATTGATTAAATATTAATACCTTCTTATTCAATAAAAATATTTTTAAAGTGTGATTAAAATAAATTTCTACCATTAAATAGGATTAGTGATATTTATTTTTAATTGTATATGTATTTAAAAAATATATTTTATTAAATATAACTATGTTTAAATCCATATTTTTGACATATGTTGAAAGATAAAAATGTTATTTGTAATATTTAAGTTTTGAAATATTTTTATAACAAAAATAATACAAAATGATATTAGTTTATACGCAGTTGACAGAAAACGTGTTGAATTTGAATACATTTTCGTGTTATAAAAGTCGAATATATTTTTTTAGAAAAATAATTCGATACATAAACCGTTTAGTGAGTGACAAGTCCGTATATATTACAAATATTTTAGGATTTGTTATTTGAAAAGTTGACAATTTGACATACCTTTGCAGAGGAATGTACTTTGTATTGACATATTTCCATCTATTTTCAACGAACTGTGTACATTCGATTGTGAAAAATAAAATTTCATTCGAGGTTACTGTAAAAGCAATTTGCAATATTCATTCAAGTTTAACTTTTATTAAAATTTGCATACTTTAATTTATTTCTGGAAACAAAAATGTTAATATTATGAAATTTGCACATACATTTGTTTAAAAATTTGTTCATAATTTAATTTTGAATAGTTATAAAATATTATTATTTTTATATTTTTTTAGTACAAAATAAATAAAATATTTTAAATGATCTGTTGATATTTTTAATCCACATAATCTAATTATTTCCATTATGCTTTTGAAACATATAAGTAAGTATAAAATAATATTAATTTTATTTGAATAAAATTATTAACAATCAATTCATTATCATTGTTTATCATAAAATTATGTACTAAAATACAAAATATGCAAATGTATTTCATATTCATCAAAAACTAAAAAAGATAAAATATTGTCTTGAACATTAAGTTGACAGTAGAAGAATAATATAAAAACTGAAAAGAAAAACTGGTAAATGTAAGTATACAGGAAATAGGCGCAAGAAGCTTAAATCTTAAAGAACAATAAAAAATAAATCTATGTTTTTCTGTTCTATACAACAGGAAAAAATTGCTAACATTATAAATTGATTACATGGAAAACGTAGACATTTTTTTAAATTTTTGATTACAAGTAAATAATTTGGTGAAAAAATATTTTAAAACTTATATGTGTTATAAAGAGCATATATTTAAATACTGTTTTATAATTTAATTAACTTAAAAATGTAGCTAATAAAAAATAATAAACATTTCTACAAGTGTTGTTTAAGAATTTATAATTTTTTTTCAAGTTAAAATATATTATAAATACAAAAGGTAACATTGTATAAAGAGATAAAAATCATTTATAATATTAATTTCATTAAAACATTAAAATAGAAGAAAATAATGTCTGTAATTTTATGTAAAATTCACCAAATAATTTAAGCAGAATGGTTTTATCCGTCTACTAATTTAAATTAATTATCCAAGAAATATTATTTAGTTTATAATAGTTTCCAAGAAATAGAAGTGATATTTATATACACTCCTTAAATAACGTAATATAATACGAGATGAGCCATCAAAATAATTAAAAATTGTGATATATCGATATTACTTACATTAAAATAGTTAAATTTCATCTGCATTTGTATGTACAATAATGTCAGTAGCGAGTTAATTACTTTCAGAGTTGAAAATTTACATTCGCGGTTTATTGTTTACTAGAACAAAGTTATAATTACCTAAGTTCACTCAACATGCATTCTGCATGCATTCTTCATGTAATTTAAAACAAACTTTATTTTTTAAAGATTCGGTAAAATTAACTTTTTAATGCAAGATTGGTTTACAGGAAAATCTAATTATAACTTTATAAAAGAAGTTAAATTTATGATCATTTTATAATTATTGATTTTATTCACATGTAGAAAACTGAATTTATTATTTTTTTTCAATTTGATTGAAATATCATAATTGATTTCTGAAAATCGTTTTTTATAATAAAACTTTTGCAATGGAACGGAATAAGTACTAATGTACGTATCTTTTCAATACTGTTTTCAGATTCTTTATATTATAATCAATATATATATATATATATATATTATCTTTTATTAAATTTGTACGTATATGAAATTTTCTTTTTGATAAATTCCATGCATGTTATGAAATATAGAGGATGTATTGATATTTTACTTTTTTAACTGTCGTATTTATAAACTTTTAAAAATGATTAAAGATATAGTATAATAAAAATATATGTAAATTATTTGTTAAATGTTTAACTATCCTTTATACAAGGCATGTAAAATTTAAAATTATTTTAACAGTATATATTAGTAGAAATAATTTAAATAATTTTCAATGAATATTTGAAGAAAGTAATAATTTTTATTATTAAAGTTTCCCCAATTTTTAATAGAAATATAACATTTTTTTAATATTATTTATACCTTTGTTTTAATACAATTTTTTACCAGCAAATCAGATTTAAAACAATAATCTCACTAGAAATTATTCCATCAGTAAAAACAGCTTTCTTTTCAGAAAATATTTAAATTTTTCCTTAGTCACTTTAAAAAAGATGAATAAATCAGATCAAAATTGATATTTTAGAAAATGTATTCTAATTGAATGAAACAAAGATTTTTTAAAAAATTCAATGATAGCATTGAGAAATTGGAAACATGAAAATTATGTACAAATTTATACGAATATAAATATATTTATATTATACGTGAATTTAAAATATAATATTAGAAGAATAATTTATGCTCTAAAAGATACTTCATATTATTATTGTATAATAAATATTAACTTTTATTATTATGTGTAATATTATTTTGAGATTGATCGACATATGTTAAATTATTGGTAAAGTTTTATTATTAATAAAATAATTTATATATTTTTTGTTCCATTTTTGTATATAAAATTTTATTATTTAACTTGTACGTAATTAATTTATACACGATTAAACTTTAAAAAAAAATAAGTTAAAAATTTGTACTATGAAGAATATACAAACAATATTTAAATAAAATTGTCTGAATCTATTATATCTTTATTTTATTTTTTATTCTTGCCGTGTATTATTTACAGAATGTAGATTTATTAAATAAAAATCGTTTAAAATCAGATTTACTAACTATAGATATATAATTTAGTACAGTCGTCAGACCAGATATAAGTATATAAATAAAGGAGGTTATTTTAAGTTAAATGTTTTTGTTATGTTAACATTTAAATCAATATGTGTTAATTATTAATAATGTTTTAACAAGTTATATTTTATATTAATATTTCTTTATAAATATTTACTTTTTCATACATGTACAGGATTTTAATTTTCGTATATTAGTGACTGAATCTAAAAAAGAACATGCTATTGACTTCATATATGTCAGTTAGGGGAAAAACTCCACATAATTATTCACCCCTGTTATAATGTTTCATTTCATTAGTTTTGACTGATCAAATTCGTTTCGTAATTATAAATTTCGATCATGATGTTTTTTTGTAACACTCTAATTCACACCAGTGATTAATAAGATTTAATTAATTATAAATTGTCTATTTGAGGGGTTGTTTTTAGAAAAATAAATATATTAGCCATTTAATATAACGATATATTTTTCGAATACAATATTATTTATCCACTATCTAATATTTTATTACACATTTTTCATATTATTATTATTATTAGATTACTTGTAATCAATTTTTACTTTCATTGTATATGAAAAAAATTACAATTTAAAAGTACTGAATTATAATTTTTCCTAAACAATTAAAACTTTTCCATTTTGGATACAGGAATGTGAAATAAAATATATTCATATATAATTTAATTAATAAGATTTTTTTTAATTTAATTGATTTTAATTAGAAATAAGTTAAAATCAATTAAATATTACAGCTATAATATATTATAAAAACACAAAAATGTTATTAATTTATCATTGAGTTTTCTGAATGTTTTTACTTTACATATTTGTGTTATTGTGTCGTAGTACAATTTAGCATCATGGTAATACTTTTGATTTAATCCGATTAAATTAAACAAACAAAACTAAAATCAACATAACGAGAAAAACATTTATTTTATTTGTAATCATATTGCTTTATAATCGAGAATGAAGCTTTCCGAATGAGAAATATTTCGAAAATAAATGTATAATGAATTTAAGATCAATTATAGAAGAAAAATATAAGTAGATATTTCATTAAATGAATTATAAATCTAAATATTATTATAAAAACCAATTTGGATTATTAATATTTATTCAAATTATAATTTATAATATGAAATTTTATAAATGATAAAAATCAGAGTAGTAATATGACTGAATTTTGTTTTATCCAAATTTTATAATGATTTTTTCATTATTTCTTTAATTTTTGAGTTGAAATTGAAGAGAATTTAAAATTTGATACTTAATCATTAGAATAATCAGTTGTTAATAACATTTTTAATTTTTTATCAAATTTTTATTATTTTACTATTTCTTTACAAGTAATTGAAAAAAGAACAAATTCTAAAAAAATAATATAAAAAAGATATTTAGAGTGCATATTGTATCAGTGAAACTGATTATCTCTATTGAATTTTTTAACAAATAGAATAATTCAATTTATATTTTCTATAGAATATAAGGAAAGCTTTATTATTAATTCAAATTAAACTGATAAAAGTTTTTGTTATAATATCTTAAACAGTTTTTTTCTATAGAAAATGTATTTTAATTTTTCTATTTAATCATTAAAATAAACTTATAATCTGGAAGGTCCATTTACTATATTTTGTTGTATTTGTATTAAGTGTCATTTATTTCGACAATTCAAACCGGTGGTAAAGAAATATTTTATGTTCATTACGTTTGTATTTAGTTGATGCCTTGAACAGAAAATGATTAAATTGAAAGAATATAATATGTTTCCAAATTGAAGAATCGTTTAGTTTCCTATTCACGTCATTTTCAACGAAAATTTGTTCGTAAAAAATTTACTGCTCACTCATGTGACCTAAATTCAGAAAAATGATATTGTGTGATTTGTCAATTTTCCACAGATGAGAAGAAGGATTTGTGAAGGGATAATATACTGATTGACGACTTTTATTAAAAGACGAAATAATCATCACTAGTGAAAAAATCAATAATAGGAACGTAGTATGAATGGTATGTACAATAGAATGTGTGTGTACGTGATTATATTTGTGATTATGCTTGCATGCACACGTATGCACGAGAATTTTGGAAAATATTGTAATCAAATATATTCATAGAAACTATAAATAAAATGTTATCAGATATATTTTGTACATGCCAATATAAAATATACTTTTTAACATATTAAAAAAAAATGATATATATATATATATATATATATATATATATATATATATATATATATATATATATATATATATATATATATATATATATATATATATAATCAAATCTTGTAGAGTTTATGTTTTTTTGACGATGTTCCATGAACGATTATGTTTTTCTACAAGATAAGGTCACAGCTCCACACTCGATCTTCAACTTGGGAAACTTCCTAGTCAGGGATCGAACGCAATTTCCCTCATGACAGTAATGGTGTATATATATTCCATCACGTTACTAATCAGGAATAAAATATATACGTACGGGATTTTATTATTTAATTGTATACACAAATTTATATATATTTCGATATATATATATATATATATATATATATATATATATATATATATATATATATATATATATATATATATATATAATATGTTCTAACAATGTTTTAAAATTTGATAAAAATGTTTGATAATGATATATGGATATATCATGAGCAATTAAATAAAAAATAGTGTTTATCATATAACTTTTTGGATCATCTTTATAAATAAAAAATTGCTTATTTTTATATTTGATTAATACGCGAATTATTTTTAAAAAAATAAATGGATAGAAATCTGTATCCATTGATTAGTTTAGTTATAAAAATGAATGTTACATATTATGCTGCAGAAATATCCTTTAAATAAAAAATATTTTATCTTTTCGTAAATAATAATAAGAATTTTACTAATTTATATAGAAATATAAGTTATAATAAAATATACATTTTTTGATTCATATATATATATATATATATATATATATATATATATATATATATATATATATATATATATATATATATATATAAATATAAGGTCATCCAAAAGTGACGCCTAGATTTTTGTTTTATTAAAAAAAATTGTGTAGATGAAAACATGTGTCTAGTTTCTTTTTAATAAAACACAAATCTAGGCATCACATTCAAATAACTCTATATAAACAAATATTTTACTATTATCTGAAGAATAAAAATTGGTCAATTTTTATATGAAATACGTTAGAATAGAAAATAACATTTACATTTGTTATGAATGCTTTTAAATAAATTTCTTTTTGAATACAATAACTTTTCACATAATAAGAGTTTGTGGTATTTGGACAGACTTATCTGAAATGACAAATTGTAAGAAGTCAATGAAAAAAATTCTTTTTGTAAAAAAATTCCTTTATACAAAAGGATCAGGGCATGACATTTGAAGATGTTCGTATAAAATGGATATTGTGATTACTATCTTTTTTTAATAAATGTCTTATTAATGGTTAAAAATCTTAAAAGTTATAGATTATATATATATATACATACAGAGAATTTTATGTAAATATTTGATTTATAAGTTAACAACATTTAATTAATATTCTAATATTTATATTAACATTTAAGAAATGATGAGTATCATTAGCTCTGATATCTATCTCTTGGGATTTTTTGTGATATACTCAAGTTTATATATTTTATGAAAAACAAGAAGTTTATATATTTGTACAAATGACTTTTTTACAGTGTTATCATATACGTAAGTACATATTAACAAAAGGATTTTAATTTATACGTAAATTAACATCGTACTTGTCAAATCATTTACATATTACAATTTTATATTCTTTTTCAAAAGTACTTCTTAATGAAATTGCAATATCTTTTTAAAATTGATATAGTATTACTATCTGAAGTGAAAATTTATCTTGCACTATATTTGTTTGTGATGTGCTTATGAAACTACTTTTGCATTATAATAATAGGTGTATTCTGATTGTTAAGATTTATTGTCAAAGTAAAAAAATTAATTATTTTTATATTCATTAATTCATAATTAAATATATGACATTTTATATAAAAAATCGATACAAGCATTTTGTACGACTTAATTTACTTGTATATAAGTATTTATTTTTTGTCAAAAATATTTTATTATCTATAATTTACAAAAATCAATATAATAATTTTCATGTTAAATATTAGGTTTTTGTATTAAATAAGTTATACTAATTAAGTTGTTTTTGTGTGCTATTTTATATTGTGGTAAATACCTATTCATATATTCTTTAAAAGATGTGAAATAAAATTATACATAAACAAAAATAAGGGTTTTCTTCAAAAGAATATTAAAGAGTTTGTAAAGGTAACAATGGAAACAATAAACATGTTTTAGTATTTTTATGCACGATGAAATTTATTCTTTGTTAAAAATAAATGAACGAAATAATTTGTATCTGATGTTTAAAGTAAAAAAATGAGTTATTTATTTAACGTTCCATTCAACACGAAATGATGAATAAACTTTTAAAAGTACAGATACATATTTTCGAAGAATATTATATTCATAAATTAATACTTTTATCTCGCTTAAAGACAGTCTAAAGAGTTTTAAATGAAAATAAATTAGAAGTTGTTTTCAATGAAGCTTAAAATTTTAACTCAAAAAGTATTTCGTTATATTCGTTTATACGGTTATTCCTTAGAGGTTAAGTCTAACATTTTAAACAAATTAATATATGTAAAGTGAATATTTCTTAAAAATTTGTGCTATTGTATATTTTTAAAGAGAATTACACTTTAGGTGCTTATTATAACTTTATATAATGCTCGGCATTTACATTTTTTTAAGTAAAATAACAAAAATTAATTAGTGTACAAGTTCAACATTTTATATCTTTTTAATAAAGCATTACAAATCACTTATTTAAAAGAACAATTAGTTCATTTTGTATTTCTGAATTTGTGATTTAATTTATTCAACAATTTTTTTCGAATACATTGTAAAGAAGTGTTAATAAATCGAAAATTATTTAATTTTTATTCATATATATATATATATATATATATATATATATATATCTTATACTTCATTCTAAATAGTTCTATACCAATTCTCGTAATTGGATTAAGTATAGAACAGCTTGAACTATGTTCAGTTCTTTTATAGCCACACTGTATTATATGTATTTCCTAAACTATTTGTTATATAGAGAGTTTATTAGAAGCAGATAATGAGTACTTGCATTTATAAGATTAAATAATATATTTTTAGATTTAAGTTATTCCAATTATTTTATCTAATTATATACAAATTTAGTTTAATTTGATTTTTTAATTTTACACAGTATTTGTAAAAATAGCACAAAATTGCTATTCTCATTTTTGTAGAATGTAATTATTATTTAAATATATTTTAATTAATGTGAAAATATTTAATAAAAATAATTTAAAATTAGATATGTTTGTATGCGGGCAACGTCTCGACGACGTCTTTCGCATACTATTACTAGAGCGCGAAAGACGTCGTCGAGACGTTGCCCGCATACAATGTGTTAAATAATAAAATTTTCGTTTCAAAGTAAATAAAAAAAGTTATTAAAATTGTTTTATGATATTTTTATTCGTACGTAAGTGTTCTTAAAAATTGAAATTATTCAGATTAAGTGAAAATAATTTTATTTTTTAACAAAATTTTTAAAATTAAATTTAGTTTAATATAAATTATTTATTCATCCCCAAACATCATAATATTTTATAAAAATATACAATATAGTTTATTATACTCGTTGATGTATAATTCGATGGTCATTCCATTATTATCAGAATGGTGTGTTATAAAATTTAAATTAAATTAC
Source organism: Neoneuromus ignobilis (assembly GCA_029203775.1). Lineage (NCBI taxonomy): Eukaryota > Metazoa > Arthropoda > Insecta > Megaloptera > Corydalidae > Neoneuromus > Neoneuromus ignobilis. Next base: position 33,241,108 of record CP092089.1, read on the forward strand.
AAAATCCAATTTTATAATGCATTGTTTCGTCAATTATGGCATAGTTATCGAAATTTAAATTAGTGAATAAAGTGAACAATATATGAATGCTGAACAAATAGAATCTTGGGATGTAAGCGAATGAAATATTTATGCTAAAGTAAATTTGTCACAAGTACCATAAAACCGAAACAAATATTGAAAGTTTAATATCATATACCGATTATAATAATATATAAAAGCTTATAATACGATATTTTTGTATAGAGACTTTATATTAAAATAATGCACTTACCAGTTTTTTATGCAGAACTTCGTCTTGTAGAATCATCTCGTATACAACTGAAAAAGAATTAAATGCTATATAATTAAGTTTGCCAATTTAAGTTTGAATAATAACCTGTTGATAACTATTAATGTAGTTCGCTATAGTAGATTTTGGCATCGATTTAATCTTTAGCTATCTTAATATTCTCTAGATACCGAAGGGTAGGAAAAATATCGAAGCTAGTATAGTAACGAAGTACATCAATAGTGAAATAATATTAACTATTCAATAAAGATAATAAAACGAATATGTAGATATGAAACAATAAATATTAGTTTCAACTTGATTTCAATTTTCTTATAATAAAAAAAATTAATAATAAATATTATTTATTAATCAAAAGAATAAATTATTCTTTTAAGCATTTACTATAGCAAGCTTTCATATAAAAATATTTAGTAAATGTTTTCTTAAAAAAGCAAAAACAATACTATTAAAATATTTTGGTTAAAATATTGTAAAATAAGTTATTTCAAATTTTAAAAGTGTATGTTATTTACTTCTATTCAATAGAATAATATTTATCAAATTATAATAATATTACAACTAATATTTTTATAATATCTGAATCGATATCTTTCTTTTATACAAAAAATTATAAGACTTCATTTTTACATATCCCAAATTTGTTTCATTGTTGACGATTCAAGTAAGCAATCGTCTAAAATATGGCTTTATTTTTATTAAAATTAAATACTTTTCTTATATTAATATTATTCGTTTTCAATTATTATAGTACAAAAACGTACGTCTAGATATAAACTGTGATTATTTCGATCAACATAAAAAAACTACAAAAAATATTTCTTTACTTTAGAAAATATAAGTATTTTTTTATTTAGAAAAAATAATTTAAAATAAAACATTTTTTTTATTATTTTTAAATATAAATGACTCGGGTATTTTCTTAATAAATAAACTATATTCTTTTGAATTGTGGGATTTATTATACAATTTGCAAAAGAATGATACATAAACAGTTTAGGAATATCTAAAAATATTTTATAGCTAGTTAACATACAGTTGTTGCAATAAGTATTATATATATATTTCTAATACACGAAAGATTCGTAATGCAAAGAATATTATAAAGTAATATGTTAGTCGGTATTCATATTATAATAATTTTTTACCGTAAATAAAATAATTTACAAAATAGAGTTATATGATTTTAAAACAAATTAAGTTTATTTAATCTTAAAATGGTACATTTATACAAAAGATATTTCCTAATTTTCTTATTTACAATTATGTTAATAAAGTGAATATTATACAAATTCCAAGATATTTAGAATTTGAGAATTATATATATATATATATATATATATATATATATATATATATATATATATATATAAATTTTAAAAATACAGCTATTATTAAGCAAATACAATTATTGTTACAGAGATTATACTTAATATTACTTTCTTAAATAAGATTGTTTATATATATTAGAAAGATATTCAAATTTTGTAATCAATTAACTACTTCAGGGCTCAGATAAGTAGATTCATTGAAAACAAATTTTAAATAATTCTAAAAAATGAAACATGATATTCCAGTTAAGATTTAATGACTATACTTCAATAAATATTTATATATTGAAATTACATAACATTGATCAACACAATTTATATATTTTCCTATTTAATTAAATACTTAAATTCTTATTAAAAAAGTCCATAAAACTACAGTTAAGTTCCTACTAACTATGAAAGGAAAATATTTATTTTGTAATTTGTACACTGTACATTGAAATAAAATAACTATAGTTTATTTATTCTATAGTTTTAATATACACAAATATCAATCAAGAATCATCGACATGAAATTTAATTTCCATGTTCATTCTATTTCACTCTAAATTTGTATCACATATCATCAGTCGATATTTTATTTCATTTGTTAATTTTCATTAATATATTATTTAATCAATAAATTATATTACATTTATATTTTTATTATATTTGTAATTAAACAAATCAAACAAAAAAATATTTTAATCTTAAATAAATTGACTTATTAATATATATATATATATATATATATATATATATATATATATATATATATATATATATATATATATTGATTTTATATTGAATAGTATAATTGAAATTTGACAAACTCTATATATTAAGTTTGTAATTTATCTCAAAATCAATTTAATTGATATACGATAATGGTAATGCTTTTAAAGGAAACCGTAACAGATTAATAGTAATTGTATGTCATTAGATAATATTGTTATTATCACTGGATAATATCATGCAAAATAAAACAAATTACTCATAAAATTATTAAATTAACGAGAAGATAAATTCATTATTAAAACAATTAATTTGAATTCTGAGCATAGAATAACAATCAAATTATTAGGTTGTGTAATAAGAAATGTCGGATGGGAAATAGAATAAAAATTCGACATTTCACATTACATCATCTAATATATTGAAAACTTTGAGGAATTTAAGTTTTTTATTTATTTACTCTTCTGGAAAAAATATTTATTATATTTGTTTTTACTTATTTCTTTCAATATTATTAACAATTATTAAATTATATTTAAAAAAATGAAAATGTAATAATTATGACGATTAATTTTACTTTATATAATATTTAATTTTCATAATGTTAAAAATCCTTTATATTAGGTCGTGTAATATGAAAATGTCAGATTATATTTTCGGAAATTAAATAAAAATCCGACATTTCATATTACATGATCTAATATATATTATATTGACTCCATGTTAATTTTATCGAAAAATATATACAGGTAGAATGAGACAAGATATGATTATTTTTTATTTGTATTTTTATCATCTTTTATTAAAGTTTGAAGTTATATAGGGTCAGCCAAATGTGTCTCCTGGATTTGTGTTTTATTAAAAAGAATCATATGTATAGTTTCTTCTGTTTATTTTTAATAAAACATGAATCTAGGCGTCACATTTGGATGACCATATAGTAAAATGTATAATTAATATTTATATTTAAATATTTCGAAATACAAGGAAAATAATAATTATTATAGTTAAAATGAATGAATAATTTAATGAATGTGAACACAATAAAAAATTATTAGCATTATGTAAGATGGCCTAAATGAGACTGAAAGATAGTAAAAAATAATAAACGATAGTAAGCAATCTAAATCATTCAGTCTCATTTAACCCATCCTATAGAATGGAGAATTTATTTAATCTTTACTTTTATCTAATATATTAAAATAACATTTAATCAAAATAACAATATAAAAATCGAACAGACAATAAACATAAGGTAATGATAAAACACTGATTTTAAAAAGATAATTTAGTAAATTGAATTGTTTATCTATTTTGAAAATTAATCGATAATAATGATTTTAATTAAAATGAGAAAAAATATACTGTTTTGAAAGGAAAAACAAATTTCGAATTTTCCTGGTTTACTATTTAAATTTATATTATTTTACCACAAAATAATATCATTAATTTTATTTTTCATTTACTCATTGTGAAATACAAAGATTTATATTTATTCAAAAAATATGAAAATCTACATACTAATATATTTATTGAAGGTGTATCTGTTCTTAATAACATATACATGTGTATGTATGTATGTATGTATGTATGTATATATATATATATATATATATATATATATTTACTTTAATAGTTTATAAAAAACAGACATTACTAGTAAAAATTTTATATATGTAAATAAAGGCATGTAAACCAAAATAATGTTAAGCACGGAAATTAATAATTAATATTTGATATTTACATTAATATTTATATATATTACCGAACACGAGCATCATATCTTTTACATTAGTGTCCAGTTGATTGATACGTAAATCACTATCCAAACAGACGATTATTTATTACTAAATCGTATTTAAGGTATCGAAATTATTATCCATTCTGTTTTAGTATTTGTTCAATATTTTTTACATAATGATTATAATTTACGTAAAATATGTCCTTCAGTTTATCACAAATGGATCACAAAAATAATTTTTGGTAATCTCAGTTAAGAATAATATTATCGATATTTATATCAAATGTTATATCAAGATTATTTATAAAATGTACAATTTAATTCCTAATTATCAACGTTATTTAATTTCTTTTTGAAAAATATTATACATGAATATAATTGCACATAAATATATCCTCGTCAGGAAACTCAATTTTTATAAATGTGTTTCGGTATTTAATAACGGAAATGTTTTTCAATGTTTTCACAAACATAGACGTTGTTTGCAAATATTATTTGCGATTTTAAACGTAATGATTATCTGTAATTGTTATCGATTAGTCAAATGTTTAATATATTTATCTGACTGGTTGTATTAACCTAACAAACAATCATTAAATTTCGTTCTAAATATGTTGTATCAATTTTATTACTTCCTGAACAATCATATTGGTTTATTTTGTTAGAATATATGTGTATCAAAATTTCATTAATTTAAATACTAATGTATTAACCAAAAGTACGTGATATTTTTATATACAAAAAGTAAAAAATAATGAATAAAAATATTTTGTCATTTATATGAAAAATAAATTTTCATATTACAAGAGTTTCTAAAAAAATGGTAAAATTTATTATTGATTAATCAGATATTTTTATACAAAATTATCTGAAAATTAATTAAACCAAATATTTACATTATCTATTTATTTCTTATATTACTTTTAATTTGATTTTTATTACATATTGAATATGTTAATTGTATATTTCACACAATATTTTATGTACTTTTTGATCTTTCCTAAACCGTTAATTACTAGTAAAGGCAATTAAAAGCATGATAACAAAGGTAAAAATTAGATAATTTTTTAAAAAAATATTTATGGGACGTATTACGGCGTATTCTGAAAAATACTAACAATGTTTTAAATACAGTATTATAATATATATATATATATATATATTGAATATATGTATATGTTTATATGATTAAAGAATAAATATATTTAACAGAGTTTAGAATTATAGTTTCAAATTAATTCACAATTTTTGTTTTACTAAAAAATAATCACTTTCAAATTTAAATATTCCATCATATGTTCTATATAATTAATGGCGTACAATTTATATATTCATTATCCATTATTATATAAATTCTAATTGTTTTAGTTTTAAACTAAAACATGTTTATTTTAACTTTATTTCTAACTTTATTTGAATATATCGTAAATTCTATTATATAACAGATTTTGTGCTACTCTAGAAATTTAATCTGTATAATATATAAATTTCAACTCTATATACATATTTATATTTTTTTTTATATATATATATATATATATATATATATATATATATATATATGAAAATCCATATGTGATGTAAAAATCGGTACGTACGAGTATATGTAGATATAATACAAGTAGAATTTGAGAATAGGAAGTATACTGTTTTGTACTCATGAATAAATGTATAACAATTAATAAAAAATAGTAAAAATAATTAAAAATTTTGTTTGTGATTTCTGTATATATGTATATATATGTGTGTGTGTATATATATATATATATATATATATATATATATATATATATATATATATATATATATATATATATATATATATATACATATGATAGCAAAGAAGCAGAAAGCAGATATAAAATAGATTTAGGTAACTGAATTGTACTACAATATTTACAATAAAAATGTCCATGAAATACATAATTATGTTTATAAATCTAATTATTGATCGAAAATGAAAATATATTATTTGATATCAAAATTATTACTTTCTATTCTAGATAAAATTGGCGTATTATCTGCATATAAGAATTTATGAGACAATTTTGCAAAGTTAAAAAATAATTACAAAGTTTTCAAGGTCAGTAATGTAATGAAATGTAAATTTCTTACTACGTAATCCAGGTACCAAAGTGATATATTATATTCTACATAAAAGTTTCATTTCTTTTTATCGATAATTTCACAATGTAAAGAAAAGAATAGATAAACTTTCTAACATATAATTATAAAAAGTATCTTTGTAAGTTAACAAAAAAAATACATGTAGTAGTCTTTCAACAAATACTTATTCTTAATTTGTTTTATTACTTTTATAACTTAGTCGAAAAACAAAAAAATATCTGTTTCACAATACTATGATAATATATATATATATATATATATATATATATATATATATATATATATATATATATATATACATATATACACACACACACACATAATAGAATGTATATCAGATTTTTCTTTAATTTTTTTAAAAGAATGAAATTATGTTGAAAATTATACATACATACATACACACACACACGTATGCATGCATACATACATACACATTATATATATATATATATATATATATATATATATATATATATATAAAACGTAATTAATTATGAACCTTTTTAATAGCAAAAATATGAACATACGTTTAAATGAATTGTAAATTTTACATTTGATATAATTCTTTAATATAGAAATTTAACATTAACTATTTTTAAAAGCTTTAAATAATTTTCATTTGATTAGCTTTTCGTAAATTTTGTATATCTGTTAGAAAGATAAAAAAAAATATTTGCAATGCATAACTTTTAAAAATTATTACAGTAATTTTCTAATAATATTGACATTAATTTGAGGAAATAATTCTAAAGAACGGCCGCAGAGAAAAATTAAATTTTCAAGTTTGAAAAACGCTGTATGTATAAATATTTTAATGTTGTAAATTAAAATGAAGAAGTTTGTTATTATTAAAAATGTACATTAAATGTAAAATGAGTATTTAACTGAAAATATACTGTATTAATAATTAATTATTCGTTCAACAGTTAACTTATGTTCCGAAAAGTTAATTTATTATATTTATCAAACATTTCTGCACCGACGTGGTTCTTGTAAAATGTTAATTTTTTGACATTGAATTATTTATAAAAGTATATAAATCAATGTAAATAGTAAAATATAATTATTATTTTAAAAATACAAATAAAAAGTTATTTTTTCAATAGTTCTTACTTATACAATTCCATTTGTATAAATTTAATAATAAGGAATATAAATATTAACAAAATTAAAAAAAGGTATCAAACACGTAACAAAAACATGTATGTCTACATAAGTAGAGAATAACCATTTAATTAATATAAGCTATATTTTCATTATGACTTATTAAACAGCTTACTGTTATTCTTATTTCCGTAGAAATATATTTATGAAATAATATAAAAATTAATGACAAAGTGTATTTTTAGAAATTGTTATATTTTTTATATATTTTCATTAAAAAAGATAAATAACTAAAATATTGTAATAAATTATAAAAACGTTAATAAATAAAAATAAGTGAACAAAATGGTAAATAATATATTATAATTTAAAACAAATCTTTTAACTTATATTTGAATAATATAAATGCATACCTTTCTCTTATGATATTTTATTCAATGGTGGGTTTCAATATGCAATCAGTTTCTTAGATTTATTCAATACAAGTCACCATATTGTCAAAAATCTACCATGCACAAATATAAGCAGAAAATCATAACTATTAATAATATTTTAATGGATTTAGATGTGTTTCACTATTTTAATTTTTATTTTTTATTTAATAATATCTAATAAAATTTAATTTAAACACCGACCATTTTCACGAACTACACTATACAAATAAATAAATCTCGAATGAAACATTACGGCATGTTTATCATGTATCTCTTAAAAATTATACAACACGTTAGTCAAATGATACAATGTTTCATAATTATTGTATAATAGGATAAACATTATATGGTTGTATCCAACGCTAAATAGTATTGATATAGAAATAGTACATTTTCATAAAACAATAGTTAAAATATAAATGCGATGAATTATATTGTTTTCTAATGAACAATTTTAGTTTCTTTTAAAATACCTTTCAAGCATTAATATAATCTTATAATACATATTGTCATGTTAAAAGTATTTACGAATTACACGATCATTTAACTCGTAAACATATCGTTTTATTTCAAAACAGTTCATGTAAAAAGATATGAATTTCTTTTTGTATGAATGTTATGTAAATTAAAATGATGTTATATGCATACTGTTTCAAGAAATGAAATACTGATTCAAGAAATGAAACTCTTGTATTCTAAAATAACTTTATATAAAAATGATCAAAGAGAAGCTATGTTATTATAATAGAAATTATTTTCAATCTTGTTTTTAACTGCAGCAGGCCAGTAATTATTAATATTTATGAATTCTGTAATAAATTATATTACGAATTTAATAATGTATGAAATTTAATTTATACCAGAAATATAATTCACTGAATATTTGAAATATTATATGAATTTATTAATGATTGTGTGTTTTGATTAACGTATAAATATAATGAATGTTAATTTGTTTGTAAAAATTTTATTTAGATATATTAATCGATTTCTATTTGCACACATACACACACAAACATATATATATATATATATATATATATATATATATATATATATAAACAGAGAGAGAGAAAGAACGTATTAAAATTTTAAATATATCAATAAATATGTGATTTTTTTAACAAAATGAAAAATATAAATACACTAGATTTTACAAAAATGAAAGATCATTAAATTATACCGAAGTGGATGGAAATAACTTAATATATTAACATGTAATGAATTTGATTATTTTATATTATAAAGACGTCGTAAAAAAGAAACAAATACATCGTTTTTTTTAGTTTATATATCGAATTTATTTTATGTTAATATGTTACGAGAATTTGAAAGTAGAAATAAACGATGTTTTGTAGGGAAAAAGTTACAAATTATATTATTGATTTTAACAAAAAGAAACAGATTCGGGTGAAATAATTTCATATATTATTTAAAAATATTGTATGTATAAGAATTTTTACTTATAATAATTAGGAAATATTATTTTTTCTCTGTTTAAAAATTATATATATATATATATGTACATAATATACATAAAAATATAAATTTCATACCATTTATTAATTCAGTTGAATAGCAAATATACTGATAAAATGTATTTTTCAAAGAATAATTATAAAAGTAAAGAAATTTATTTAAAACTCATTTGTACTGTATTGAAATGTTACATAAATTTAAAAATTTTTTAAGCATAAACAGTTTAATGTTGATGTATTTTAAAGCTTTCGATAAATTACGCAGATACTTTGCGTAATGAAATTATTGATTTTCTAAATTGTAAGGAAGCAGTTACAGAGATTTAATTGGAATGTTCTAATTTCGTTTTGTAAAATAAATACAAGCATATAGTGAACGTTTCTTTTGATATAAACGCCGTTTATTTCAACTAACATTCAGTGAAGCATACTATAATATTTTGCTTTATTTAAATAAACATTACAGAAGTATACATCATTAGTATTAAATTTCATTAAACATTTAAGCTAATATTTATTAAATAAAAATGTATTCATTAGCATTTATATACTATATATATTTAACATAGGTTTCAAATTCCAGAATAATTCAGTGACTCTAGGCAACACAAAAAATACGAAAAGATGCATGTTAAAAATAATACGTAGAGGATTAATAAAGAGCAAATTTCAAACAAAACTAAAATTATTCGCATTGTAACAACAATGAAAATTTTAAAATAGAAATAGATTGGTCATATAGTAAGAAGAGAAAACCACCGATGGACAGTAAAAATTATTGATAGAAGAATATAAAAATGCTTAAAAGAGATCCTAGACAGATTTTGAAAAGAGAAAATTTATCAGTGTGAAAAGTAAAGAAAAAAATGGTTCACTAATATTATTATACAATATTCAATGTGAAATTATATGCAAAAATGAGCAATTTTGCTAAAAAATATATTATTGATGTATACTTAATTTAAACGTATGTTAAAGATTGTTTTATTGTAATTTTTAAATGTTAGCAATTAGTATTATATTTTTAATTACTTGTATATTGAAAATAAAGTATTTGTAAATAGTGTTAAAAAGTTATATTTCTATTATAAATTAATTATTTGTTAAAATAGTGATTTTTTTATTCAGGAAGTAATGTTTTACTGTTTAAAATATTATTCATTACAATATTGTAATGGAATAATAAGCGACATGTAAAAATTCATTTATTGTACAATTGAAATCGTGTATAGATTTTTTGAACTTGAATGATTATTTACTATTTCAAATTTCTTATAAAGAGATGTTTTTCAATATTTTGAAATTTATATACATTTTTAAAATAAATATACTGTTTTTCAGAGAGAATTTGTTCAATATAAAATGAATAATAATTGATAAAAAAATTTTGATAAAATAATAGTTGTATTTATAGATGCATCATTAAAAAAATTGACTTTTCAAAAATTCGTCGTTTGGATAATAGAACAATCTGCAATTGGTGACAATTGTTCTACTTGATCACGTTTTAGCATGCATTTACTCATACACCTTACTCATACATATGTATTTTGAACAGACACTTGTGCCGTTGTTTGTACCGATGACCATTTTGTGAGGATTTTCGGTTTGAATAGTTGGCCAAATGTCATTCTAAATTGACGGCTCATCGAACAATAAAGTATAAAATTAATTGCGCCATTTAGTAGCGCTAGCATATCCATCATTTCTCCGAAACGATTGTAACAACCAATGAAGAAATCCTTACCCAGTAACACGCTTAATAAACCCATGATACCTTGAGGCAATTCTGTTATTAGAAATAATAGAAGGACAGCTACCAGCATCCTTGTTGTCCGATCGGCTCGGCGTTCTGATTTAGTTGGTCGTTTTCGTTCGCTGTTCGTGACAAGTGCGAGTGATGCTTTTGCTTCCTCCGAAGGAACATCATTATATCTAAAATAAATGAGAGAAAACAATAAATTAAAAGAAAATAATAAGACGTATTTTGAAAAACAACAGAAATATTCATTATATTTAATACAACATTTTTTCAAAGTGATTTGTTAAATTATTTCACTTCCATTAGAATATAAAAGTCTCATAAGTTTATTTTAAAATAAATTTATTTATAATTTATGAAATACCTATAATTATATAAGCATTTTTTATTTGTTAAAGTAAAAAAATTAAAATAATATTTTAACTTGTTTACATTTGATCACATAGTTAAACAATGTGAACTCGGCTAGTACTTGAACAGATGACCGACTAAGGATCGTCAAGGGTCATTTTCAAAGATTCTCCAAGTTAAATGTTAAGGATGGGGTTAACAAGTTTACATCGTTAAAAGATATAACCGTTATGGAATTTAAAATTAATTAAATTGCTAACCCTTTCGTTACTAGGGGCGACTATAGTCGCTCACCACGAAACACCATTAATATATTACGAGCTATTATATTGGCCGATTATATATGATAGAACTCATTTAAAGAGGCACCAAACATATAATCCATATACAAAGAACAGATTCAGGATTAAATCATTTGTGATTTCCAAACTGGATTTATTCAGGACTTTATTATTTATGACGGATTTATGAGTAATGTTAGTTGCAAAAATGAAAATATTAATAAATCAAAGAATATTGTGGTATGGTTATTAAAGTCTTATCTAAATAAAGAACACAAATTATACGTAGATAATTGGTACACAAGTCTAGTTCTTTTTACTCTCTTCCAAAAAGCATTGTTAAAGCAACTTTTCTAGACATAAAAAGTAAACTTGAAATGTCGAAGACTGTCCGCACGCAATGTGTATATTTTTGGCACCGCGTCTCGTTCAGCGGTGGTGTTATGATGCAGAGGATCAACATAGCGAAAAAGTTAAAGAAACCAAAAAGTCTATAGTTCCAATTATTATTTTTAATTAATACTTGTATTAAAAGGTCAATTATTATTCGTTTTTTACTTATTGAATTCATTACAATAATTGTTTATGTTTGCTTTCTTAATTATTTATATTCAAAAATAAATTAATAATACATATTTTACAGTATATTTTATTTATTATTTTTTGTAAAATTATTTTAATATCACTTAATAAAAAATTAAAAACAAAAAAATAATTAAGTTTATTAACTATTATTGAATTTCATTAAGGATTTATAAATATTTTTATATGATTAATTAATTTAATTTGTTTTTATTATTTATAAAATAGTTTTTAAATTTGCAGTAATGTTAATTTTAAAATATAGGTACACGAACATTTTCACTTCTGAAATTATTTTGCTGATAAATATATAGTAAGATTAATAATATATTTACACATATTATTTATATATATATATATATATATATATATATATATATATATTTGTATGTTTAAGAAACTTTGATCTATGTACCTTTTTCACTAATATTAACTTTATATTTGAAAAAAAGTAAACAGAATATATTAATACGTTGTTTGACAAAATGATTTATCACATAACTTATAACTCTGTTATTCAATTCGCTGTCAAATTCACTGTTGACTAAGGAAAAATAAAAACCCTAATATTGTATAAATTTAATTTTTATTGAAGAAGTTTTTACTTATATTTTTAAAACGTATTTTTGTTCAGAATAATGAAGAAAATGGCAATTTAATTTTATTTATATATCTATGGTAAAATATTGTTAGAATATATAAATAAATATAAATATAAATACATATATATGTATATATATATATATATATATATATATATATATTTGTATATTAGATTGCTGAAAAGTCTTTTAGATTTTATTTGCGTTAGATAGAATGACGGGTATAATATTTTACTTGAATCTGAGTCATAAAATGAGTATTGTGTTTTGATGAGTCATCGTTAGTAGAATATTTATAACTTTTTGTGTTAAAGAATACAATATTACTTTAATCCCTCGTATAGTAAAAATATAATGTTTAATTATGTTCTAAATTCATTATGTCGTACAAAAAAAAAGATGTCAACATAGTAAATTGTTGTTCTATTGTATAAATATATATAATGTGCTTAAATTGATATAATTATTGAACTCAGATGTCAACTTTGGTTCAAAAAAGTTTGTTCCAATATTTTTGACTTCATTAATAATTCTCATCCTGGATGAGCTTCAATGATTAACGATGACATTCTAAGACTGATGACAGTCGAAAATCTACTACAAATTTCTCGACAATTATCAGATAGATTCCAAGTTTATTATATAATAGCTTTGATTCTATTGAAAAAAATTGAATAGGGTTTAAAAAGTTAATTTTAAAATATCATATGAATTAATGAAAAGATATTTGATAATCAAATTTAAAACTTGCACGATTTTATTTGCTTGTCAAGCAAATAAATCATTTTTGAAACGAATTGTGAAAAGAATGGGTTTTATCAGGTAATGTGATGAGAAAAAAAACATTGGTCATTAAATGAAACTCCAGTGGTAACTGTAAAGGCCGAAACAAACACAAATAAAGTAATACCGTACTATTAATGGGATTACAGGAATGTGATGTATTTTGAACTTTTAAATCTCGTTGAAGCCATAATTCAGGTCATTACTCTCAATAAGTGATTAAATGAATGAAGTATTACATAGAAAAAGACTAGACTTGGTGAACAGAAAGGATGTTATCTTTCACAAAGTAATGTAAGATCACATATGTTTATGAATATTCAAAGAGAATGAAGGATTTTGAATAGGAAATCCTTATATATGATCTTTGTTTACTTAATATGACTGCTTAAAATTACTATTTATTTGTGTTTTCAAAAATATATGAATGGCAAAAATTAAATTCGTATAAAGAAGTGTATTGATTTTTTTTTGTATTCAAACCAACTTATATGAGAATAAAATAAATAAACTTCCTAAAGTATAGATGCAATAATAATAAATAATAAAAATTAAATAAAAAGATAAAAGCTGAAAGAAGTTCACACTAAGACAATGTGTGTGTGTGTGTGTGTGTGTTTTTGTATAAATATATATATATATATATATATATATATATATAGCATGAAAATATATGCAATATGTTTGTTAAAATTCAATATGTTTTCAGTTTTGAAATATGCTATTTTATGCAATAAAAACATATTTTCTAAAAATTTATTAAAACATCGTTATAAAAATTTCTATAAAAATATTACTTTCAACCAATGTAAATATTATGAAAATTTTGAAAAATCGATAAAATTGATATAAGATGAAACAAATTGCTGGTTTTAACATGTCTCAGAAAATTCAATATATCATCGACATTTTATTATAAAACATACAAAAATCAAGCTATACGGATATAAAAGTTAGAAAAACCAATTTTTCAAGGAAACGAAATTTTTAATATTGATAACATTGTAGTGACTAACATAAAAGCACATAATATTTATGTAATTATGTATCAAGTACAAAAATTCATGGAATGGTAATTACAATTAGTGATAATTTGTTAAAAAAGATAATTACTCTATGAGAATAATAATTCTTTTACAATAATTAAAATATAAAACTAAGCCCTTATTTCTAATATATATTTAACCTAAATTGAACTAAGGTGGCCTATGGATTTAAGCTTATTTTTTCTTTACAAATCACCTATTAAAATATATTATTTAATAAATTAAATTAAATGTCATATATGATACATAAGAACGTACGATAGACGTAATTTCGTATGATAAAATGTTTATTTCCCTTTAAACATATACTTACATGATATGTACATAAAATTAATTCAATTTGATTAAAGTAATATAATCTTCAATGGTCTTTAAGAAGACCATTGAAGATTATATTACTTTAATCAAATTTTAATACATCATGCAATTTACTATACACATGCTTTAACAATTATTACCAAGCAGTTAGTAAGAAATTTTAATGTAATAAAACCAAATAATATCAATTCAAAAACCAAAATATAAATTTTTAATTATGAAATTGTTAAAATCCTTCATAATAAGGTTTAATATATTTTATACACAAAATTGAACTAAATTAATAATTTAGTATAAAGTGTTGAAATGTGTCATAAACGACAATTCATCCAATTAGAGAAAGTATTCAAATATGTAAATGTAATTTAATGATATTCTTTGTTTCGTAAATAACATATTAATTATTTATTTTTAAATAAATTGATGAACATTTTTAACTGTGAAAATAATATAAAAAATATAATACAAAAATATAAAAAAATGAATTAGTGATTTTAAAACTAAACAACTTTCATTTCTATCTTTTTCTGTAGAATAAAATTTGATTTTTTGTTTGTGATATATTGTATAAAACATTTGTTTATAGTTAAGTGAACTACAGCATCTGGTCTATAGAAGTCAATTACATTTCCAGAATATTTATGTACAATGGGTGACGATTCGCTCTAGGCTTTTAGGCCTATGTCAATATCGTACTGTACCAGAACAATATATGATGAAAAGCACGTTTGTTTGTCTACGGAAATGGTGGCGATTTCCAATATTTAATTTGGAAAAAAAATTATTTTACAGAATAAATGTTTGACTATGTCAGTGAGTTGAATAAAATGTTGTTTTTTTTTAAATTTTTTAATAGAATAATTTTAACATATAAACAATTATTTTAGAGAATTTCAATATTACCTATTTTATTTTTATTCTCAAAGAATAATAAATTTTATTTTAAGTCAAATTCAATTTTTTTTCTTTAATTTTAATTTTTAATTATATACAATAGAGAATAATTAAATGTTTGTACAACTTATACTTTTAAAAGAAAGAATGAGATTATTTACAATTTATTTTAACTGAATTATGTTAATTTTTAAATAATTTTAATTTGATATATTTGATTAATCGATTTAACTTTACATGTTTGAATTTTATATTAATTGTTTTCTCCTAAGTTATAAAAAAATAATTATATTGTAATTTACAAAATCATATTGTAAACGCAAATTAATTTTTATATCATTAATTAAATTATACAATAACAGTGCATTTGGTGTTTATATATTTTATGAAAATTGTTTAAAAGTTCAAATCACATATAACACAATTAGTCTTTGAAATTAAAAAAATAAATTCCTACATGTAGTAATGTTTCTCTGCAATAAAAATGGAAATTTCAAAGAAATAGTAAAATTTAAATATTTTTTATACTGAAATATCACTGAATAATAAAAAAGTGCAAATGTTAGAATATTTTCATTATTATTATAAATTAAAACCAATTTAAAAAATGGAAATGACGAATAAAAACATAATTTTCAATGATTCAAACTTAGAAAAATATATATTTAATTATATTTTATAAGATAAATATTTATAATACGCAAAATTGCGTATTATAATTTAATCTTGGGAACATAACCTCAAATTATACAATCAATAGTTAGTGTTTGTTATTAATTTCAACAAGAGTGATTTCGATGATTAATTTTAATAATACAAAATACATGATTGTTTTCACTCAGTTACCAGTCAATACAATTTCACTAAAATTTCAAACTATTACACTGTGTTGTTGAACATGAAATTTCCATTTCAATCTCTGTGAAATATACTAATATTAGGATTAAGTTTAAATAAATAATATAAATTGCATATTTATTCACCAGGGTGATGTAATATTATAAACGTTATTGCAATATTATTAACGAAAATTTAAATATTTACTATTATTGTATTTTTTTTTAAAAAAAACCTTTTTCTAGTATCGAAGTTTAGAATGAAAAAACGCATTTTTAAATAAGTAATTGTGTTTGTATAACATTTTATTAATGTTAATATTTCTGAGCTTGAGTTTTGTTTTGGTCTTTTTATAATCATTAAATTTATTACCGATTATTTATTATAATTTTTTTATTTATTATATGTCTTTCTAATTTAATATTGACTATATATAACAAATATTGAATTCGTTTACTTACTAATTAAATTTTATTTAAATTAATTTTTATATATTTTTTAAAAAAATGCGAATCCGTTATTGTAGTGCATTATTTTATTAACTATCGTTATATTATCATTCTTGTATTTTATATATGGCAAAAATAATAACAATAAAGCAACTAAAATGAAAAATAATACTAATGAAGAAAAATAAAAGTATTTAATGCAGTAATAATAACAAGTTAAGCATACATTATTGTATAGAAATAATACACAAAAAATATAAAT
Organism: Neoneuromus ignobilis; assembly: GCA_029203775.1. Taxonomy (NCBI): domain Eukaryota; kingdom Metazoa; phylum Arthropoda; class Insecta; order Megaloptera; family Corydalidae; genus Neoneuromus; species Neoneuromus ignobilis. Next base: position 33,258,496 of record CP092089.1, read on the forward strand.
AAAAAATAACCTACTAAACGAACCAATATACATAATAAATCATTCTTAATTTTTTATATTAAAAATAAACTATACTACTTACAACCCGCGTATACAAAATTTTGAAAAATTCAATGTTCATCTACCTGATGATAGCTTTAGGGGAAAAACCAGCTATGAAAAAATACAAAAGCAGTGACGTAATAATGAACAAGAAGAATTTATTAATGAACTTTTGATGATTTTAATTACTTTTTTATATTAAAAAATGTTACAATATACTTTTACAACCTATACATGGTTATTTATGGTTTTGAAATAGTTCTTGAATTTTGTATAGAAAAATGAATAATAGATATTTATAATGTGGTCCAAATGATACTGAAAGGTTTAGACATGTATTTACTAGCTTACTATTATTAACTGTCCTTCAGTCTCATTTGGGTTACAATATATATATATATATATATATATATATATATATATATATATATATATATATATTAAATATTTTTTATTATAAAAAATAAATTGGATTCATTTAATATTTCCGAATATATGAAACTAAATTAATTTGTATAAACACAGAAAACTGAACTATTGATATAATTGTAATAATAAACAATTATATTAATATATAGGGTCAACCAAATGCGACGCCTAGATTTGCGTTTTATAAAAAACAAATATGTGTATAGTTTCTTTTTAATAAAACACAAATCTAGGCATCACATTTGGATGACTCTATACTTTCAAATAATCTAAGAATATCATTTAAATAACTTTGATTCAAGATAAAAAAAATATTAAAATACATATTATTAATTTCATAAATAATTAATAAAATCATTTTATCATATTAAACGAAACTTAGTTATTAAAACTATACTATTAATATTTGATAATAATTTGAAATACTTCAGAATTTTCAGGAATTACAATATTTATATCACTATTAACACTTATCGTTATATATATATATATATATATATATATATATATATATATATAATACAATATAGGATACAATTCATTTTGGATTAATTTGATGAATGGATAAATAGAAATATGAAACACACTTACCCTATTCTCAAAGCTTGTTTACGTTGTTTCGCCTTACATAAAGCTTTAATGAGATAAAAACTAATGACTGTTAATATACTGCATGGCAACAGTTTAAAGATGACACTATATATCCAAAAGCTTACGACGTAAAGTAGATCGTTGTTTGCTTTTGCTGTTTCACTTAAGCCTACTTTATATAATACAACGCGCTGATTATTTTCGACAATGTTAACAGGACCGATATGGAACACAAAATAATATGGTATACACAATATAAGAGGAAGTAAATATCCGGTCATAATTGCATCCCTGCAACGTCGGTCTGAACAGAGAATATGATTCATGTGCGGATATCTGAAAATAAATCAATAATTCAGTTACTAAAAAAAAAATTTTTTTTATAATATATATATATATATATATGTGTGTGTGTGTGTGTGTGTGTGTGTGTGTATAAAGTACAATAAACATATTTATATTGAAAATGTAAAAATAATTTAAAAACATATAATAAAATTTAATTAAACAATACAAAACAATACTTTATTGAAAAAAATATATGATATCTATTCATGATCAATTAACA
>CP092089.1:33265125-33270125 GCA_029203775.1 Neoneuromus ignobilis
CTATCTGCAGAAGTAAACTCTGAATAAAAAAAACCCTAACTAACCCGCTTGGTTAGCTTTATGAGTACAACCAAGTACCAGTGAACGGTAACATTCAATGAGGATTTCGCCCAATAGTGGGTTGATATACACAAATTCATACATATAGAATTTGAAATAGAATCGAGAAGGAAATATGATAGTATTTTCTAGATGTATCAAGTACATTGATTTAAATGTCACTACACTGACATTGTTGTAATATAAATCATCGTAGCGAATTGAAAATAAATAAACGATAAATTACATTGCCAATAGATATATTTACGTATCAATCGTTCATATGTCGGATATTGAAATTTTTCGAAAATGCGTTAGTGGGGATATGAAATATGATAGAGATTTTACATTAAACTTTATTGAATTTGGTAGAATACGGATTGTGAAAAATGAAATAATGTTGAGTTATCACAGAACATGTATTTATGTTTTTTCCCATAGATAAAAAGTTTGAAAAACTTAAATATTTATAAGACGACTTTTTCGGATTCGCAGGGATATTTGTAAAGTGCTAAAAGAAGACAAGTTTAAATGTTAGAAATATACGAAACTTAAATAGCAGTATATATATATATATATATATATATATATATATATATATATAAATACATCTGTGTACGAGAGATGAAAGAAAGTATTCGTATAACGAAGCTTTATTGATAAAAGAATACACAATATTTTTCAACGCAGTCTCTATTTAATCTTATATATACTTTTTTTTGTGGAAATACATTTTTAATACTGTACTTTGAAAATTCTGTACGGCAGCTTCTAAGTAGACTCTTACTTCCCTTAATTTTTTATACGAATTGAAACTTTCATGAAAAAGTGTTGGTGAAACACGTATATGCTATCATTTGTCAATTAATTTATATTCACTTTGCATTATTAACGAACGAATAAATCAGTTTAGGTCTTCATTGAAAACTTTAAGTTGTTAAAGTTTTTTTTAAAAATTCTTTTCGTTTACTTGTAGTTATTAAATATAATTTTTATATAAAAAATGCCTCTTATATAAATTTTCATACTTTTATACAGAAGTTAATAACATTTCCTTTTTTGCATATCTTATATTTTCTTATCAAAGAACTGTTTCACACAAATGAATTATCACCTCAACCCCATAACTTATTAGTCAATGTTCAATAATTACTTATTGTTCACTTTATTAGTTCATAACAACGATAGACTGATGCACATTTAGATAGTAATGCCGTCATCATCAAAGCACCATATTATGGTGTTAGTGATAATTCATTTGTATGAAAATGAATTCGTCACAATTTTAAAATAAATAAAAAATTCAAATAACTACTTTTATATCTTGGACCAACTATTTTTTAATTATTATTTACTTTTTATTTATAATTTTACATCCTTAAAATGATTTAAATATATTTATTTTTTTAAAAAAAGTAATTTATCAAATATAGAAAAATAATAAATTAATATTACTGAATCAATTATATTTTATATCAGTAATTTCGATAGAAAATAATTCAAATATTCACACAAACTAGAAAAAATAGTGTATATAATTTAAAAAATTATTTATATACATATATATATATATATATATATTTATATATATATATATAAAAGAGAGAGAAAGAGAGAGAAGAATCCAAATTAAACAGAAAGATTGAAAACTTTCTTATATATGAAATTAGTACAGATAATATAGTAATGAGAAATCAGTAAATTCCAGAAAAAAAAGATTATATGAAAATCGTAATTACCTTTAATAATTAATGTTCTCTAAGTAAATGTGATATAGAATATCAAACAATAATCTCTTTTCTGTTTTAAATCATCCCAAGAGATGCATACATATCTATATGTTATATACGTGTATATATATATATATATATATATATATATATATATATATATATATATATATATATATATATATATATATATATATATATATTGACATAGCGAAACGACTTGTAAGATGATCTTCAAATATATGATTAGGCTTATCAATAATCTATATTTGAGGAAATACACACAGCCTTTAAGACATCATAAGTTACGAGTTATGTAAACAATAAATTCACGTGTAACGAAATAAAGATAAAATAATATTGATAAAATATTTTCCTCAAACGAAAAGTTTTGAAATCTTTTACTTGTATTATTTGTCATTGATTTACTTTATTTATAGAAAAGATGTTCTACAGAACAAATTAATTTTTATGTAACTATAATGCATTATATATTTTTAACAAAATATTAATATATTATTTTTTTAACTTCAAAGTTCACTGAATGTTTTGTAAATAAATTAAATAATAAATTTATTGTATAACTTATAAACATGTTAAAGATGTTTGAAATAAAATCATTATTTTTATTAAATACTTGCACTTTGATAATAAAATAATATTTATTGTATTTGTTTGAATAATTTATTTAAATAAATTAATTGTGACAATTATAAGTAGACTATTTTCTGTAACTTAAAATATATTGGTATTTTTTTATATGCATCAAAATTTTACAAAACACTTCTATTTTTAAGTAAATGAGATAATTGTATTAAATCAACATTTTGTTAAAAATTAGCTTTCTAGACAGAATTTTATTTAATTAATTTTTTTAATGAATCTTTAGTAAATTCTTAATGTCAATATATATTTCTTTTAACAAAAACTGAGTTTAATGAAATATTTTGTCACAGATTCATATAAAAAAGTAAATCCTTCATTACTTCAATTAATACATTTTTATGAATACAAATTATTAAATTATAAAAAAATGTAGAAAAAGTAATTTAATTTATTTTCAAATCTCTTACTATAAATTTTCATACAAAGTTCAAATATCTTAAATACATTAGTATATTCAAAAAATATTAAAATGCTGTAAAGTAGTAGTTAAAATATAATATTAAAATATATTTTTCAATTTCATTTACTACCATTTAATTTAAATGTTGTTATCGATGAATATGAATAATATTTTATTAAAATAAAATAAAAATCGAAAAGAAGGTTTTAACGAAGATGTAATTATATAAGGTCATCCAAATGTGATGCCGAAATTTGTGTTTCATTAAAAAGAAACATGTGTATAGTTTTTTTTGTATGTTTCTAATAAAACACAAATCCAGGCGTCGTATTTACATGACCCTGTAGTATGATGAGATTACTGAATATTGTTAATTCATTTTTATAAAAAGCTTGAAATAAATCACAAGTAAAAACACAAATTATAATTTTGGAAATTATCTTACATTTTAAATTAATTTATTAAATAATAATCTATTCTAAATCTATAAATATTGTTTTATATTTTAAGAATTTAATATACAAATTTTAATATAAGAATAATTATTTCATACATGCAATGTGCTATTTTAAGTATGAAATTAATTAAATAATATTTTTTAGTTTAAAAATACTTCAATTACATTACTTGAAAATTTTATATAAAAGCCATTATGTAGAAAACAGAATGTTAAAAATGTTTACAATGTTTCAAAACTCACGTGAACAAATTTAACTTCAGTACCACTTTCTTGTGATGAAGTGATATCGTTTGAAGTTCAAACTGGCAGTATCTTAAAGCTCTATAACGATATTCTACTCTGTATGGTACGTAACAATGGCTGTATTATATAAAATATTATTTACTGTGTCTTTTACCAAAAGAGATGAATGAGAGTTTTAAGTCATTCCAGACTTACGAGAAATGGTTATTTAAATTCAGTTTAGACGTTCAGAAATAGGGTTTCTGTAAAAATTGTAAATCATTTCATATAAAAAATATATAGTCTTCTTTTAATTTGAACAAAATTAAAGTAATATAGTGAAGAATAAATAACAAAAATTAATAAATGAATGAATGGTATACAAATTATATTTTTAATATTTGTGTAAAAAAATGATAATTTGAAAATAATATCCTTGCTTATTTTTATTCTTTATTTTTCCATTTAACAACTATATATATATATATATATATATATATATATATATATATATATATATGTTATAGTTGAAATTGTTGAAAATATATTTCACAAAATCAAAATATATTTGTAACAAAATATTAGATTAATTAAAATTCATTTAAATCACAAATTAAATTGATAAAACAAAAATTGCTGAAGTTCATTTTCAAGTAAAACATTTGTCATTTAAGATAATTTCTCAAATTTTGTAATCATTTATGGCTTTAATAAAAGAATTGAATTTATCTAAAAAACACCAATGATATATTTCAAATGTATAAAGAATAATCGAGATGTAAGTTTTATCTGATAAATGGATAATACGAAAGGAACGAAATCCATTTTCTAGAATGTTTTCATTTAAATCTCTAATTATTTAAGATCTGTTCGTAAATTATAAAGTAGTGTATCGATTTTCTTAAGAAAAACATTAGTTAAATATTTATTTTTACTGATAATTGTGTTATAAAAAAGCTTGATATATTTTTCAAATATATTTTGCTTAAAATTCTTGTTTAAATCTGTTTAGGAATTTTATAGTAAAATTGTATTTTATGAAAAGAAATGAATATAGTAAAAGGAGCGATGTTATTTTACCCACATATATAGCTGGAATGTAATAGTTACAAAGGAAAGAAATTTAATATTAAATATTAATTTTTGCTTAACATAATAAATCATTCATTCTCAACATAGCAGAGTTAATAAAAATATTATTTATTGTTCACTAATAATTGCGTTTCGGTGGCCATCATGGTCAGAAAACTGCAATATAAAAACTGCTTTTACAAAATCCTGTCATGTCAAGGGTGAGAAATTTATGTGTGATAAGTATACTATTTAAGTAACACATTGAATGAGGTTTTACTAATCGCAGACTATATGAAAACAATTTAATTTATATACTGATTACAGATATTAATGTGAAAAAATATTTTTAACAAAGAAAACATTATTCATTTTTAACAATAAAAAAGCTGTTAATATATTTATATTTAAT
>CP092089.1:33275125-33305125 GCA_029203775.1 Neoneuromus ignobilis
CCACTACACAACACATATATGTGTAATATGAGGGATATGTTAGTGTCTATTAGTGTCATTTTTGTCGTACAAGAAAAAAATTAAGGAAAAACGCACTTTCATCCACTTAAACATGTTGACCATTTATTGCTTTTTTATTTTCCTAAATAATATTTCTTATATAATGTTAGCATAGAAGAAAGTATGATGACAAAACGATCACATTTTAATATTAACAAACAGATGCTATTTCAAATTTTAAATAAAATTATTAACTTTAATATTTATATAAATTAGTCATTTTTTCCTAATATTAATAGATTTTATAAGTTATTATTATTAATGAATTAGCATTTTGATGACTATATGATTATCGTTAGAGCACGAAATTCAAATCTAAATTTTATAATACTGAGTTAAACACTAAACACTTTAATAAAATCTGATATTATTATGACTAAATAATACATTGCTATACAAGGGAATAAGCTGACTCTTCTTATCATTTCAATAGTACTAATTTTTTAAGTTATTTAAAATATTTAATGTATGTAAATTGGTTGGTATGAAGTGAAGCGTATATGATAGAATTACTAAAACTTCAATTTTAAATCGTTTAATTCGTTACGTGATTTTTTCTGTGTGTAATCTAATAGAAAATTCGGTTGAATAAATGGGTTATTTTTTCTTTAATCCCTTTTGTATTGTTATCATCTCTGAATAATGTCTCTTTACCTCTTTTCTCACCTTTTAAAAAATACATTCGTTCTAATGTAATCGGTTGTTAATATAAATAATTATATTATTTTTTTGTACGAAAAGAATAAGATTCGTAAAAATAACATTAAAGTATTAAATCATTTTTGTTATAAAAAAGCAATACAATTTCGATAAAGGATAAAGACTTTAACGTTCATTAAAAAATATTTATATGAAAAATACAATTTTAAATTCATTTATTAGGTTTACTGGTAATAAGAAATTTGATAACCGAATAGAATTTTTTACAATTCATAAAAAAGAACGTACATTTCATTAGGTAACATGTAGATTTATTGAGTGAAAGCTATATTTACATTTATATATATATATATATATATATATATATATATATATATATATATATATATATTGTACATAGGAAACTGTCAAAGTAAATTGATAAAGTTGTAAACTTCTCAGTTGAAACGTAATTGAAGAAATATATTTCACGGAATCTATTATTGACTTCAGTATCTTCCTTCCTCATGACTTAAATTGATTTTTTTTCGTGTACATTTGTATATCGTGACGGTTCATTTCACGACGCAAATACAAAATTGCAGAAACTAAATTAAATTCGAAATATTATGGTTTGTGAATCCGGCAAATTATAATAGCAATATATTGTATCGTTACTGCGTAATGTGATTTTTTTCTCTTCTGAATCAACAGTATTTGCTATTTAAATATAGGATGCTGTATTTTTATATTGAATTATATAAAAATGCAATTTATAACGTCAATATTTTCATTCTATATCCTTTTTTCGTTAAAATTTAAGTTATACATAGATATTTTTTTTAGAATAAAAAAGTCTGGTATAAAAGTTTTATATTCTGAATTATAATTATTTTACAATTAATTTACACCACTTTTATAATTATCAACAGATTTATTATTTATAATTTTTATATAAAATGAATTTATAGTATTTGATATTTTAAATGTATAAAGTAAAAGAAAATTGAAATAATTCATGATTTTTTTAATAACATTTTAACAACCCATAGAAGAATTTTTAAATTTCAATTATATATATATATATATATATATAAATATATAATTAAGGAATTTTCATAAGATTTTATATTTTTTAATCAACTAAAAACAGAATGTTTTTTAATGTAATAAGGAATTATTGACGCACGTTGATAAATTTTTCAAATTTAATTAAATCAAACTTTTACACCAGTTTTAACCATATATAGAAATATTCGAACAACACGTGTGTATTTTTAAATCATAAAATTAGAATTTATTTTAATGTATATCTAAAAAAAAATATTTTAATAGAATTCATTTTTGAGTTAATAATGTGATATAACTGTGAGAAAGAAGGTAACTAAACTTAGATCCAATAATTTATTTCAATGATAAAAAAATTAGGTAATATTTATTCAATTAAGATATTAATTAAGAATAATTTAAAAATTATTATACGGAATCTTAAATAAATACTAAAAATTTAAAAACTATTATTAATGAACATTTATTAGGTATTTATTACGATATGAATATATATATATATATATATATATATATATATATATATATATATATATATATATATATATATATATATATATATATATATATATATATACAGCGTAACCATCTTCAATTCGTTATAAAATAAATCAATTATAACAATTTAAAATAAAAAAATATCCTAAAGTTTGTAAAATGAATTACTCCTAATCATTTAACAATGATATGTTTCCATTATAAATAAAAAATAACACAAATATAAAAAATTAGGACATTATTTTTTAGTCATTATATTATTTTTATTATATCACTTTTATTTAGCAGTATTACTTAAAGAAATATCGTCTAATAATGTGCACATAATGTGTTCAAAATTTTCATTTCTTTTTTGATGGTACTGAAGAAAATTTAATACAAATAAATCATACGTCCAAAAATCACTTAATTTTTTAAAAAATGGTCTAAATCACCTATATTTTATTTTATTCTTTGGTACTAATTTCGATAGTCATGTCATTAACACCAGAGCTCCGCAATATACAAAATTTCAAATAAAATAAAAACAACTAAAGTGATATATATATATATATATATATATATATATATATATATATATATATATATATATAAGGAAAGAAAGATAAAATAAAACAGAAATATAAAAATAGAACAAATTTTACTTTATATATTGTATATATATTATATAAAAGGTGATATTTTTCTATTGAAAAGATATATAAATGCGATAAAGTATAGTTATTTGAAAAACGTATGTATATGTATATGTAAATATATATATATATATATATATATATATATATATATATATATATATATATATATACATATAATCATTTCAACCTCGTTTCATCGATTGTTGGAAGAAGGCTTTTTCTAAATTCTTCCAATTCGAATGATCTTTTTACTTTTGTCTAGAAATGTTCATAAAATTATTTATAAATATGTTATATATATATATATATATTTATATATATATATATATATATATATATATATATATATATATATATATATATATATATATATATATATATATATATATATATATATATATATATATATATATATATATATATATATATATATATATATACATATATATATATATATATATATACATATATATATATATATATATATATATATATATATATATATATATTATTGAATTGTACACGAACAATTCATGCAGACATTAATTACATTTTATTATTGAAATTTTATCTAATACACTATTAATTATATTTATTTTATTATTAAAGTTAATTTAGTAATAAAGAAATTATTATTACTTTATTATTATTGTAAATCATTATCTACGTCATATTACTTTTGTAAATTTCTCTATATCGATTATATCAAGTATTCAACTCTTTGAGTATATAATATTTCAATTAAAATAACATTTGGTTATTATTATCTATACACATGCACACATACATATAAATATTTATTTATTAATTTCTCTCTCTCTCTCTCTCTCTCTATATATATATATATATATATATATATCTATATATATATATATATATATATATATATATATATATATATATATATATATATATATATATATATAATTCAATAGGAAAATGATTTTAAATATCAAAAGTAAGTGTTATATAAATAATTCGTTAATTTATATGTCAATTTGAAAATACAGGTAGAATAAAAATTGATATAGATATATAAATCTAAAATATTTATAACAATAATACAAATTTTACTTTTTTTGTTGTGAAAATTATTTTTTTTATATTAAATAAGTTTTGAATTTTAATATAAAAAGTCAATTTGTTATAAATATATATACGAATTGATAAAATTACGATGTGTTCTTCACTACAAAACAGAATATAAATAAATATAAATATTAATCTATTTGTTTTCTTTTCGTATTTATATATGTACATAAAAGACTTGTTTACTCGTTAAAATACATTTCAAGTACTCTTAATGCAAATTGTATGTCTAAGACTTTTTTTTGATTATTTCTTATTAAACATTGAATAATCATAGAAAGAAAAACAATTCAAGTTCTATTTATCAATGAAATTAGAATGATAACTACCAATGGATATGACAGAATCATCAATTATTTTCCTGATAATAGTCAATTGAAAGCATTCGAAAATATTGTATTGATTTTCTTGACGTTAATATTTCATCAAGAGGTTTAAATACGTTCATTTAATTCGACGTTTTTTTAGCGATACTTGATCATAATATAAGCACTTGTAATGATAAGCTTTGGTTCTTGAACAGAATTAGATATAGAATATAAAAGTCATTTCGAATTAGTTCTGGAAATTTTCCATCATTAATAAAATTTCATCACTCGTGTAAATTAAAAATTGAAAATTGCTTAAATATTTCCATGTAAAATAAAAAATATTAAATGTTTGCATTAAAAAAATGTTAATATAAAAACATTTTAACATATGGTTTTACAAAAATAATTGATTTTTTTTATATAAACAACAAAATATATTGAAACGAATAAATATATAATTATTTTTAATCATAAAAATAATGTATATTATTGCATTCTATTATAATTTTATAAAGAGTTAAAATATATTATTTTGCATATGAATGATTAGTTCAATTCAACTACTATCTACTAAAAATACAGAATTCTGTTAATGCATTGAATTATTAGATTGTGAGACTACGTGTTATACATTTATAAATAATAATAAATCTCGAATTTAAAAACAAGAAAAAGTGTACGATGTGATAAAAATAATTCTATAAAATTTCCAATTTTATAACTATATTCTGTACTAAATTCAGAAATTTCAATTTAAATTCAATTTATTACATTTCAATTACTTAACTTCATTTGTAATTTCTAAAAAGATTTTATTCAAATGCAAAATGTATTAATACAGAAAAGTGTTTGCTTTTAAAAATTGTATTTTTCTTTATTAAGATTCTGATTATTATTTATTCACAATATTATATGACATTATTATAAAAATCATTAATATATATATAAGTATCTAAAGAAAATTGTACTTTGTTAATATGAATAAAGCTCGTTACGACTTGACTTTTTATGTTTCAATTGAAACATTTCAGAGACATAATAATAACTAGTAAGTTACATTCACTTTTTATAGCTATTTGTTTATATAACCTAATCATTGTTATTAAATCGTCTAATGAGAAATATGTATTAATTTATATTTCAATTACTTTATATGTATATATATATATATATATATATATATATATATATATATATATAGAGAGAGAGAGAGAGAGAGAGAGAGAGAGAGAGAGATTAAATATTAAAATACATTGGCAAATAGTGTATTTGTAATTAATATTTTTTAAATAATAATTATTTGTTATATAAATACAGGAATATCTCGCATAGTCCGGCTAATCGGTCCCACTGATTAGCCGGACTATTTGAAACCTGACTAATCGAAACACTAACTAAATAGAAAAAACGTTAATTGGTTCCAAACAATTTTTTTCCTATTTTTCAGTAAATAAAACGAGGAAAATATATTCAAATGTTTGTGTGTATCAACAAAACAAAAACAGGGGTTTGTACATTCATTTCAAATACATTTTAAATTCATTTTCAAATGGGTTATTAAAATTTAATTATCAAAAAATCGACTTTACTTTAGAGTTGCGAATCGAAAACTAATAGAAAAAGAAAAAAAATCACAAAACTAGAACTGCGCATGCGTTGCGCATAATGTGCATATACGATTTCGTTTTTTTTATGTTTTTATAATAAGGGGAAAACTTGAAAATTTGCATATAAAAATAATTTTATGTATTAATTTTTTGGGATTTTTCAAGTAAAAATTTTTTTTGGAAAATTTGAAACCGAACTAATCGAGGTGTTACTTTATTTGTATATTTATAAGTAAGTAATGTTATAATAATAAATATATAAAATATTAAAGATATGCATTGAATATAAAGAATTTTTTGATGAAAATTTTGATTAATTGTGAATAAATTTGAAAAATAAGTTTAATTAAAATCATTCTTCTATTTTGTACGACTTTTTTCTATCTTTATTGTAAAAGGTGAAGTCTTTGCAGAAAGAGGGACTTGGATTTTAATACGATGAATTTATCTACCCATTTTCGTACTTCTTCGGAATATCAGAAATATCTACTTTCTAAACCGTCTTATATTAATCTGAACAGATGATAGTTGGAAGGTGCAATGTCAGGATAGTATGCAAAGTGAGAAGAACTTCTATTTAACTCAACAATGTTTTTCGTTAAATAAGCGACATGCAACTTGACATTATTATAAAATAGAATGACCTTTGGTACCGTCTACTAACACTCATTCTTCGTCCGATATCTGTTTCAGTTTTTATAGCTATTAACTATATTTATCGTTTGTGATCTTTTCATGCAACGAAAATAGCTCATAAAAGAGAGCTACTTCCTAACCCTACCAGAAATCAAGTAAAGTTTTCAGACAGTTTTTAGTGTTGATGTGAATGATTGATATACTTTTATGATTATTAAAATTGTCCGCTTTTCATCTCCAATAACAATTCGATTCAAAAAATGTTTCCTTGTTTGGAAAGAAACTGAATGCAATTACTGAAATAGCGGTATAAAATATCTTCTATCAGTTTGTGTAGGACCTATTTTTCTTTGTATATTTTTGCTATGATTTGTAAACGTCGAGAAACAGTAGATTAACTAATTTCAAGTGCATTTGCAAAATCAATAATCGATTAAACTGATTTTTATCCAATTACATACATTTCAACTTCTTCGACTGCTTTCTTTTCATATCAAAATTACTATTTAAAAATCTTTTAAGCAAAAATTAACAAGTGTTGATGAATACATAACTCTCTATAAGTTTTGCAAATTATTTTATGTATTTATACGGCACTTTATTTTTTAATCAAATATGAAAATTAAAATTTGTCTAGTACACCTTTAAACATGCTTTATTTTTCATCATAGTAAAACAATACTAGTATCAGCAAGAATGACACGTAATTTATTTTTTTATACAAAAAGAAAGAATACGAAAGAAAAAAAAGTATACTTTTCCTTGAATTTGTGGGCCTTTATTTTCAATGAATACCTCCAATATTTATACATTTAAATAAATATATTTTGTTGTAGGTACTATATTTTTTATTACTTGAAAATTTTTCTATATAATAGTAAAATATTATGACTTTAATATAACAAAAATTTGAATAAGGATCAAGATTAGATATTTAAAAAATGTAGTAATTTTAGTAATTATATTATGTGAATAATATCCATTAATATTTTATAACTATATCTGTATATTTCAGTTAATTTAATTAATAAATGTAATTAAATTTAATTTTAAATAATTTTTTATTAGAATAATGAAAATATTTTTTTAAATATATATTTAAATTATTAATTTTGTAACAAAAACAATTTATATTTATTTTATACAGCTTTTCCCAAAGGTGTTGTTAAGATTTGTAATTTTATAACATATAAATATTTAAATGTAACTTTAATATTTTTTTATTATTTTGCCTGTATATAAATTTATTGCTTGTAAAAATTCAAAGCAAAAAAAATTAATGAAATATAACTCAGTATGCATTTTTTTTAAAAAAAAGGTACTATCAGAATTTGTTTTAAAAATGTATGTAAAAAACTTAAAATTATTTTGAATATGTATAGTATCATTAAATTTGGTAATTCACTTAATGGTTTCCACTTGTTAATTACTAGTGATATTTTTAATTAAGATTAAATGTAATTCTATTGCTAACACAGTGACCAGTAATTAAGGTGCAAAAGTGTGGTTTCCTTAACGACTGAGTATTTCAAACCTCACTTAATTTTAGGGAAATGTAGATGGAGATTCATTCGCTGTAGTAAGGAGGTCGAAATATATCACTGATGTTGAATTTAATTAATTAAAGGCGACATTTGCAATTAAAATGTAGCGTAAATTCATTTTCGTATTTTATTAAAAAATATTTTGTTAAAATTGAATTACATTATTTTTACTATTTTTATCCCTTTTCTAAATATATATATTGACATATATTGATTTATATCGGATGTCCCAAATAACACTGAAGAGTTTAGACATTCACTTACTTGTTTACTATCCTTTATTATTTTTTATTATCTTTCATTCTCATTTGGGCCACCTTATATAAATATAAAATGAAATTTTACTATTTATTGTATTATATAAAAAATGTTAATTTAAGAATTTTTTAAATTATATATATATATATATATATAATCATTATTGTTATTATTATTCTCAACTGAATTATTTCCAACATAATAAAATTTATTAAATTAACAACTTATTTAAAAAACATTTTATGATATTCTTTCTTATTTCATTTTTACTATCTGCGAAGTATTATTTCTTTTCAATATACACGAACTGGTAATATTATGAAAAATACACACCAAATAATAACTTTTATTATATTTATTTACAATATTTTCCAGTTCATAAAACTTTGATATCTCGTATTTATTATTTGAAAAATTATTAAAGCATAAAATAACATTTAATAAAAATAAATCTTTTATAAAAATATCGCACTTTAATATAGCATTCCAGAATTCGGTTAGTATAAAGCTTATAAACTTTTTTGTTCATTATGACATTACATTATTGGAATTTTGTGTTTAAAAATATCTAAGTGTAAATGATTTATATAAAAATTTAATTTTGTTGTGATGATTTTTTCTGAGAATTTTTTCAGTTATTTTATCCTTCTTTCTTATAATTCGCTCCTGTGGTTTCCTTGCTAAAATATTTTATTTATTTCATTTTATTACTGTGTTATAAATTCTATGAAATTTCATTGTAAATAATAATATATTTTTATCAACATATTTTTTTATTCTTGTTTAAATTCTCTTTGAAATATCTATATTGTTATATTTATAATAAATTATTATTTTCATATAAATAAAAAACCTCTCATAAATATATTATATTTGTTAAAGAAGATAATACCTTTTAAATTATTATGGAGTATTTTCTTTAAGAGATTACTTACATACAATTCTATCAAATATTCAATCGACTTTTTGTGAATAATATATGTAGTTTCTTTTTTTTTTGAAATCAGATATATTATACATTTATTTTTTATTATTTTAAAAAAAATAATAATAATTACCATTTAAGTTGATGAAATAAAATTATTTAATACAATAATATATCAAGAACAAACACAATCATTGATTGGAAAAATGCAATGTTAATATATTTCTTATAATTTAATTAATATAAAGTTCATATAAATTGAAGTGAAAAAATTTGGAAAATCAATGATAATCAATAACATTTATTTTTAATTTATACCTAAAAACAAATTATAGAATAAATTCTACAAACTCGAAAATAAACAATATTTTATATATATGAATTTTATTAAACGGGCAATAAGTTATTAAAATTAAATACTTGTAAATAATTGTTACATTTTTAATCTATTATATTATCAGGACTAAATAATAAAAATTCATATTTCCCTGATGAAGATTTGTAATTAATTTTAAATAATTATATATTTCCAGAAGATGTTTAGTAAAATGAAAGAGTCATTCAAGAATTATATTATTTTATGCTACCAATAATTGTTACGAAAAATAAAAAATAAATACTAGCAACAATATCAATAAAAATAATATAACTTGATTGTAGAACGATTTTATTCTTATTGTATTCTTTCAATAAAACACAATTGTAAGTCTACTCGATATAAATGGGCAGTTCGTTGGCAAAAAATGAAAAAAACATCATTATTTGTTGTATCTAGTCGTGAAATAATTGTGCTTTATAAGCACGATTATGGTAGTGCTATCGCAGACGAGATGTAATAATTTAACTGATTATAGCCTGGCTCCTATTAGCTTTATAAAATATTATATAGTATATTTATTGTATATAGTAATATACTTATTAATGTAATAAAAAACTTATTTATACAATTATAATAGCATAAATAAAATTAATTATATATATTAGACAATGTTAATTTTTTATTCAAATTTATGTCATTTTTTCTGATTGATATTAATTCATTACTTTACAGTAAATAATAATAAAAGATGAATTTTCATTTATTTTATTACCTTATATTATTTCCATTATTTTAATTATATACAATTAGCCTTTCTTGTAAGGAAGGTTAAAATTTGAAGAAATTACTTATTTTATTTAATAATTTCTTTGGACTTTTGTGACTTTTTATTATTTATTCTAGATAATGTTTTTCTTTACCAATTTATTAATTATATTTTAATATAAAATAAATAAAATGAAAAGCACCTATAAATAATATATAAATATTCTTTATTTATTTAATATGATTATTTTACTTACCAATTTTTTATCTTTTAAAAAAATAAATCATTATAAAATTAAATATTTTTTTCTATTTAATATACTTTCATTTCAAATTATATGTAATAATTTGTGTGAAAATTAAGAGAAATATTGAAATAATTCAATTATTCAACACATAAATATTGGATTAGCCGCATGTGTAATGACAATGACATAAACAAACGATTTACATTCTATGCATTTTATGATAGGTGTTTTATTTGTAACTCACGAATAGAGGGTGCATTTAAAATATATCGATTCTATATTACGCTGGGGTGTTATTACATGTTATTTCGTTTTGATACGGTTTCTGTTAATAATGTTATAAAAATGCAACGCTAATATAAATCGATTTCGTTTTAATTCTTTATGAAAATAATTATTTTTTAAAAAATATTCAAAATTTTATTTTCTGCATAAGAGTGTTCTCAGCAAAAATAGAAAATATAAAAATATTTTTAATTCATAGTTTAATAAGTAAATGTATTCACAGTAATTGTTTTTATTTGATAATTGCATTACTTCTATCGGATGTAATACAGCAAGTGGTAAAAAATAAGTATTTTTTTACTTTAAGACAATGTAAGCAAACAAAATATTTTCATATTAGACATTTTTATATTTTTTTATATTAAAGCATTTTACAAATAATATGAAAATATCCATAGTGATATTTTTAAAAGTTTAGTTAAATGTGTAATTAAATAATTATTTAAAATTTATTTTAAGATTTCAGTAAATTTCGAAACAAAATGAACTTTAGTCACTGATTCTACTTAATAGCAAAAGTTAAAATAATCCCTAAAATTGTAATATATGTGTATGGATACTGTACTAAATTTAAACGAAAAAAATAACATTTCAACATCTGAGTAAGAACGATCAAAAATATAAAAGAACACTTTGTACTATTTTTAAATTCTCAGATATCAAATTACAAACTACTTGAAAATTTTTAAAATTCCAAAACTAGTTCTAATAAAATATTACAAGAATATTGTCTGAACTTATAAATATTTCATTAAGTAAATTAAAAAAATTAATACATTGAAATAACTACAAATCGTTTATAATTATATAGACATAATTTTCTGTCAAAATAAAGATATTTTCTATAATTTTCACTAGAACAAACTATTAATGTAAAGTGTATTAACTTAAGATTAATTTGTGTAATAATTTTGATTTCTTAATATTGTCAATTTAATATTAATATTTATATATAAATTTTGTAACTTTTCTTCGAAACATTTTTAAAATAAGTTTATTGAATAATAAGATTAAAAATTATTTTATATAATAATTAATATTAAGTAATTATAAAATAAAATTGTCATTTAAACAAATAAATAATTTCAAAATTAAATATTTATTTCTTCTTATCGAAATTAAATTATTTGAAAAGATTTCAAATTTTTAAAAGGTAATTAATTGTAGGCGGTTGCTAAACGAATTTAGTAAGAAATATTTCAAACATACTATTATATTAAAAGAAAAAACTATTATCAAACTCATTAAATGGTGGTGTTAATTCATGTAACCTAAATTTACTTAGATAGATGTAATAAATCATCAGTTCACTATTGTTTTACGAACAGAAAGGAGTTGTTTATAATTGAATTATATGCCTGAAATTGAATTATCTCTCTAAACTTAGCAGGTATTTAATACAATTCTAATTCAATTGGATAATATTTTTATGTTTTGTAGTAAATACAAGTGTTTAATTGTTTGTTTCTCATAGAATATAATTTGATAACTAAACTAAAAAATGGTATATAGTAAAAAAGAGGAAATACTGATTTATTTTATTTGTTATATTTAAATATCATCTGTTTTGATAATTTTTTTGTTAAAACCTTCGAACCATTTTTTTTGTTAATATGATACTATAACAGGATTTGACAGCATTTTCATCTTTAAGTAGTGGATTAATCACCTACAAATTAAAATAAATAAATAAATTTATTTAACACTTTTATATATATTTAATATATGTTCATATCTAAAACTGTCATCATTTATAAGCATAAAAATAAGTAATTAATTGTTACTGCCAATTCATAAAAAATGCTTTTTATAGATAAATATTTTCATACTTAATAAATAAATTAAAAGCAGTATTTTGCAATAAATTGAAAAATATTTAAAATTTTCATATGATATTTAAATTATCAATATTGAGGAGATTTTTGAAAAGATTTTTTTACAATTATCAAATATACTCTACATATTTTTATTTTTCAATATTTATTTTAGTAATATAATTGTTCCAACAATCCAGCAATTGATTAATTTAATGAATTGTTGTTAATTTAATCAATATATGAACATTGTTCCAACAAAGTTCATATATTGATTAATTTAATGAATTTTGATATTTTTATTCATAAAATCAATTATTGAAATGCTAGTTTCAATGCAAATTTATATACGAACTGTGTTTATTATGGCGTGTTGAGGTACGAGTACTTGAGTTTATATCTTGCTTTATTATACTGTATGGATTGTTTTTATGTACTTGTGTATATACAATTTTATATTGTCGTATTATACAAAACACTGGTTATGTTTTTAGCCAATTATTTTTGTTTGTATTCTACAAAAAAACAATAATTTTTCATCTATCATGTTACAATACTTTTCACATAAAAAATGTTTTGAATAAAAATTAAATTACAATGGAAATTTTCGTTTTGTATTTACTTGTATAATATAACATATGTAACTGTTTGTAGATTTTAAATACAAGAGACATATAGATAGGTCATATACATACATACATACATATATATATATATATATATATATATATATATATATATATATATATATATATATATATATATATATATATATATATATATATATATATATATATATATATATACAACACAATCAGCTTATATCAACCCAATGATAAGTGAAAGCTTCATTTAATGTTGTTATTCATCAAGGTTTGTTTATACACACCACGCTATATAAGCAAAGTGGGGAGAATTTTTATTTAGTGTGTATTTTCAAAAAGAAGTTTTCTTTATGTCGATTAAAGAATCATGTTTACTCTTCTCCGATCTAAAATAAAACACAATTTTCTTCATGACAGGTAGTACAAGCTACTAAATCACCGATATATATATATATATATATATACATATGTTGAAAGCTTATAAAAATAAATAATCTGTATTATATTTATTTTTTAATTTAAATAAATTAAAAAAATCATTTAAAAATTAAAAATATGTTGCTCTATATCAACTTCTAGAAAATCATTTTTTTATGAATATATATTCATTGTATTTTTTTTAATATATTTATTACTGTGCAGATACATTCTTCTGTACTTAATTAATGTAATTTAAAATGGGATATAAATAAATATCAATCTATCTACGTATATCTCTCTCTTTCTCTCTCTCTCTCTCTCTCTCTCTCTATATATATATATATATATATATATATATATATATATATATAGATAGATAGATAGATAGATAGATAGATAGATAGATAAATAGATAGACTAAACTAAATGAGGTTAAAGAATAGTAAATGATAGTAAATAAGTAAATGTATGTCTAAACCTTTCAGTCCCATTCGAGCCACTCTATAAACCCTATATTTAAGCTATATATATATATATATATATATATATATATATATATATATATATAGGAAAACTGTCTAAGGAAATATAGTCTGAATGAAAAATTTTTACTCCCATTTCCCGTTAACTTGCTAAATAAGATTAAATATCAGTGAATGGTAACATTCAATGAGACTTTCACCCAGCAGTAGACTGATATAAGATAATATGGCGACGATAAAATATGTGTGTATATACTTCTATTAAAAGAATAAACACACGAAATAATAGATAAATTATATATTTCAAGACATACAATTTAAAAAATAAGAATATTTAATAAAATGCTAAATTATAGAGTTTATATGTTTATCTTGTTAAATATTTATTTTATAAAGAATTTCATTTAATAAAACATTCATTTTAATGAATATTTTCATATTTTTTTTGTTCTGTTTACTTAATCTGTTTTGAAATATATATTAAACGAATTAATAGAAAGTAAACACAAACCTTCTAAGAAAAATGTAAAAATAAATAGTATTAAACAATCTTGACGTTTAAATCTATAAATACAATAAAAATTTTCCAGTATTTCGCATTTCCTTTTCTTTTAAATTAACAGTAACTTTGATTAATGTCTTCCTTGATTCGTTAGTTGTTATTCAATGTATAATTCTTGAGTATCGTCTTTATCAACTAAGACGTTAAACAGATAAATCGTGAGTGTACACGAAAGGAAAAATAATTCAATTTTGTTATTTTTATAGTGACATTTGTCAAGTAATAATAATTTTACTTACGTCGAAAACAGTAACTTTCATTCGAAATCATCTTTATATAACGGACGTTTTATTGTTTCAACCCTTCGCTTTTTTAATTAAATTGAATATTATGATGACGTTGATGTTTATTTTAACGACAGAAATAATACCGTAAAAATATTATAAAATAATTATTTTACACATTTTACTCATAATTTTATATATATATATATATATATATATATATATATATATATATATCATATAAAAGAAAAAAATCTTTTTGTTTTAATACTTAAATTAAGTTGTAAAAACGATTTTTTTTCTTTATTAAAAAAATATAATATCATAACTATAACATTGTTTATGATTTTTATCCTTAATTCTAAAAAATAAATTAATTATTGAGAAAAGATTTAACGATTTAATATACATAAAACCATTAAATTCAAAATATTTTAATTATATTTATTATAAAAAAATTAAAATTATTATATATATGCAATAAAAAATGACATAATATTTCATACACACACACACGCACATATATATATATATATATATATATATATATATATAATATCACATCATATAGTTTTATACCAATAAATGGTTTTTTGATAAAAAATTGTATAAACACATGTGAAATTTTGTTTTCATGTAATTATTCTACGAATGGATAATATTCGGATGATTCATTTTCAACAAAAATAATCGAAATAAAAATCAAATATCAAAATAAACATTCTATTCACTGTTTTATGCTTAAAATCATCTAAAAGTGAAGTCCAATTTTTTCAAGTTTCCGTCGAATCCATTTTGTGTTATCAAAATAAAACTCGTTACTTCATGCTATAGTCATGTCAGATTTATTCAAAACATGAATATATTTTAAACGAAACCTACATCGTCCAGAAATATCGAAACGACATTTGATACTTTTGTAACGGATAGTACTGTGAAGTTTACAATACTTTTAGAATGTGTTTCGATTTATTGGGTCATTTTGTGTAATAAAATGTATTCAAAGTATATGAATTTTCAAAATGTATAATAAATCGAATATATCATTAAACATTTTTTCCAATTTAAAACAGATTTTAAAAAGATATATTTGAAAAAAAATTATTAAAAAACTTATTGAATATATTATTTGGCTTAAC
The DNA here is from genome assembly GCA_029203775.1 of Neoneuromus ignobilis. NCBI lineage: Eukaryota > Metazoa > Arthropoda > Insecta > Megaloptera > Corydalidae > Neoneuromus > Neoneuromus ignobilis. The sequence goes on from CP092089.1 coordinate 33,291,262, forward strand.
AATGATTAAAATATTATATCAGTAAATATTAAAGTACCTCTAATACTTGAAAATGACTGTTGTAACAAAATATACAATACATTTCATCATATCAGATCTATTAATTGTAAAAAATTATTATTTACTGAATATAAGAAATTTTAATATTTTTTGTACGTAAAATATAATTTTAGAACAAGAAAATTATAACATGTAAATTTTATACTTTTTATATAATGTAATAGTTTTCAGCTCAATCCGCTTGGGATTGACCACGAATTTATTTTATATTTCAAACACGTCAATAAACAATATACAATAATTATTCAAATACGTATAGATGGTTTAATAATTGTAAGTTCACTTGAAAATTCTATTCCTATTATTTATTTCATACATTTTTTATTTCGTATAAAGTTTAAAATATAAATTGTGAAATTATCGATGAATATTCATATTTCAAAAAAAAAATTAATAAAACATATTTTGAATAATAAAAATAAGTTTAATAAACCTGTAATAGAATAAATTATTTTATATACATATATATATATATATATATATATATATATATATATATATAATTTTAATTACATATTTTTATTTTTCTTACAGTATTTTATTTGTTTTACTTGAAGTTCTAAAACAATAATTGATATCAAGAAGAATTGAAATTCATATACATTCGACTTTAAATCTTATGAAAATATTAGTGAAATATTAAAAACGATATTTTTTTAATATTTATTAAATATAAAAATTGAATAGCAAGAAAGTATTTAACAAGATATAAATTTAACAATAAAATTAATCCAAAGGTTAAATAATCAATTCTAAAATTATAAATATAATTAAATGAGTGATTTAATAAAAAAGAGAAAATAAGACAACATAAAAAAAATAATTAGTTTCATTAAAGAAAATAATAAAATCTAAAAAACGCTAAAAAAACTCATATTTATAAAGGTAATTACCTTAAAGAAAACAATACCTAAATACAATTAAATAAAAATAAGTAATAAGTAACAAGAGAATAAATGTCAAAAATTTTGTTAAGATATTTGAGTCGCTAACAAGACAATTTTCCAATAAAAATGTTATTTTTATTTCGAAATAATATTCAATGAAGATCTAATACGACAAATGAAAATAAGGTACATATGTTAAAGAAGTGTAATGTAACCATTCAAATTGAAATAAAATATCAGTAAATGCAGAGATACGAGGATTGTTTGATAAGTATGGTAAAAAAGTAAGAAAAACTAAATTGAAAAATTTAATTAAATTAATTAATGAATTAAATTAAACAATAAATAAATTTACCATACTTATCAAACGACTCTCGTATATACCATTTTATGTTTATAAATGATTTGATATAAATTCAATTATTCATTTATTAATATATATATATATATATATATACACATATATACACTCGTCCCTCAATTTACGCGGAGTATCCGTTCTACGTGGATTTGTTTTACGCGAATGAAAATCGCGTAAATTGAGTCTGTCAGTACAATAAGAAAAATATTGGAAATAAAAGCTAGTAGAGTTGTAGAAACACATATTTATTTCACATAGCTTAACAAAAAAATAATGACATTTTAGAAAACAAAAGTAGATAAATTTTATTCGGTGTCACTATCGCTACTGTAATTCAAAACGATTAACCTTTTATATATTTATATCGTGCTTTTATACGTTTAAGTAAGAATTTGCGTCACTCTGGCATGTAATAAATTTCACGAAAAATTATATAAAATGAAATTTATCTGACCGCGTATAAAAAGTGCTGCGTAAATCAATACCACGTAAAAAATATCTCGCATAAATAGAGGTATAATTTGCCGCGTAACAAAAAACTCGCGCAAAAAAAGTCAAGCGTAAATTGAGGGACGGGTATATATCTATATATATATATATATATATATATATATATATATATATATATATATATATATATATATATTTATATATATATATATATATATATATATATATATATATATATATAGATATAGATATAATCATTACCAGACTCTTCTATCTATTATTAGATAAAAGCCTCTCCCAAAACTTTCCACTTCGACCGATCCAATACCTTTTTCTTTCAAAATATTGCTACGAATTTTCTTATGTCTTTGTTTTATCTATCCATGGGTCTTTTCCTAAACTTTTTTATATTTTTAGATTCCTATTTATATATATATATATATATATATATATATATATATATATATATATATATATTAGGGTCGTTTGGTAAGTATGGTAAAAAAGTAAGAGAAACTAAAGTGGAAAATTTAATTAAATTAAACAATAAATAAATTTACCATACTTACCAAACGACCCTCGTATATATATATATATATATATATATATATATATATATATATATGTATATGCAAATCTTCAAAATGAGACATTATAGTATGATACTGTAACATAATAGTAGATATTTATTATCTGCATCATTTAGTCAGACAACAACAAAAGGGTTACAACAGTCTCATTCAACAAAAAGAGAATCGTCATTATTTACTACGCATAATATATTTGAGAAACGTAGTGATGTTTAATATAATAAAATATATATAACAAGAATTCCGGTAATACTGCTATCACTTTGATTTATATTAATATTAATAATATTATTATTACTGCATCTGTTGATAGAAGATATTTTCGAAATTTAATTAATCATCTGTTTATATTATTTAAATTAAAATTTTCCTATTAAACTTGTTATTTGAAGTTACTTATTGTAGATTTCTTTTGATTTTAAAATTTCTAATTAATAATATTTAATAATAAAAAAGGTTATAAATCGCTGTATTTCAAAAATAATGTTCAGTGTTGTTATAGTTTTTTTTAAAAAAAATTAAATCGAATATATAAAAAGAGTACGAACTGATATATTTTATAATATAAGGAATGTAATTATATTGTTATATGTAGTTTTACTAACAAATGCATTATGAGAAATAGTTGAGCAAAATATATTATATTATAAATAATATTTAACCAATTAAATTTTAAATTACAAATTAATTTTCGAATAAATTGAAACGATTTATGTAAAAAAAATCATTTTTATATAAATGGATTATTTAAATCAATACCACGATTGTTTCCTAAATAAAATTGTAATTATAATAAATATTGTAATAATTTACAAAAACATAAAAGTGAAATTGATTATATCTGTGATAACAAGTTAACATGTCAATATCGCTAAATTGATTTTTAGCACGAAACCATAACTTTTCCTTAACTGTCAAGTAAAGTTCAAAACTAAAAATATATGACAGTCATATTGTTGTTCTACTTTCACACAACACCGTTATGCAGGAATATTTTGAGAACTAGGTCAATATCCTGCACTTGTCCCTGTTGACTTTGTTATTATTAATCGTAAAACTGTTTCATATCCTTAAGTTTTGATGTTTCATCTGGTGAAATTACATCTATACTAATATTTAAGTAATGGTATACCTTTCTATTTAATTACATTTATAATACATATGTTTATAAATTAAATGGGTGTTTATAAGTTTCTTTAATGACATATTTACTTTATCACATAATAATATGAACTGTTTTTTTTGAAAGTGGTATAAGTCCACTTTTTAAAAAAATTAAGTTAACGGTAATTTTAATGAGCTATAGACACCTTCTCTTTATAGTTACAATCACAATTTCAATAGTGTTCTATTTTGATATAAAATAAACAAAAACAGTTTTGCTGTACAATGCTATCGCACAAATATTTCTTTTGAAAGTGGAATAAGTTCATTCCTATGATATTATCATAGCATACAGTGACATGTGTACCGGACAAAATCGCAATATTAAGCTCGCACTGATGTGGTTAAGGATTGTTCAATCAGACGATAATAACATAAATGTTATTGACCACAAATTTTTACTGTCGGGTCATTCATTTCTTCCAAACGACAGAGATTTTGCAGTTGTGGAAACAGCATTAAAGAAAAAGGATCAATTATACACTGCCCAAGACTATTATGATGCAATAAAGGCTTGCTGAAAAAACAGCTTCATTTTGTATGAAATGAAAAGAGAAGACTTTGTCTCAACCAAATATCTAGAAGAGGCAATATCAAACAGAAAAAAAATACGGACGGAGAAATTGTAAACTGGCTTAAAATATGTTGGATGAGGTTCAAAAGTAATGAACCTCACAAAATGTTTTATAAAATTAGTATGGAAGAAAATGCTCCATTTAAAACAATTTTTTTATTTGGAAAAAAGGGAAGACCAAAAAACCTCAGAAAAATTAATATGTTACCGCTTTATAAAACTTCAAGGAGCATAACAAGAGAGAAATATAACGATATGATAAGTTTATTACCTTATATACCACCTATTCACCATAAATATTTCAATATGCTAAGTGTAAAAGAAAACTAAGTTTAATAAATATTTTTTTTTATTTAAAGATCTTAACGAAGTAATTTTCATTTTTATATTTTTAATATAACTGAAATAAACTCTTAATAAACTTAGTTATTCGTGTATTTAAATGTCTTCATTTTAACTATTACTTTTTTACATAAAAATCCATTTCAGTAAAGCTTATGTCTATAAAAATATGGACTTAAATTTGCTCTTGTTTTTACTTCTTGTAATATGTTATTTTTGAAAGTGGTATAAGTCCATGTGGAGCTAAAAAATCGTTTATTTTGTAAAATAATGTTAGTAATTATTATTTCATAATAAAATTTAAAAGGTGTATAGTGTAAAAAACATCACTCGATTTGATTAAAGTTGGCCAATATTTTTAAATTAACTCAAATGCAAACCCTTAAATATCTCAATATATGAAAAAATGGACTTATACCACTTTCAAAAAAACCAGTTCATATATAAAGATATTGTTAATACTAAATCATTATTTCATAATTACTTCACATAAATCAATGTTAGTGAGATTTTTATATGCTAACAAAAATAAATAGATATTAATAGCAAGTAAATATTTTTAAATGTGTGAAATGGCTACGGTGGAAAATATAAGAATATTTAATATTTTATTTATTTTATCAATAAAAACTTATATGATTGTCATAAATTCTAGTTGACCTAATTGCAAACAAAACTTATGTTAAACACTCATATTTAAGCTATAGACTAAATATTGACTAAGGTAGTAAAAGCTCATCCCGGTTATTCCAGGGCAGCGTCTTCCAACCGTCGGTACGTTAGAATTTTTTTCCGATCCGCAAAGAAACAACAGTATTTACAGTTTAGAGAAATAACAGTATTTTTAGTTTACAAATATTGCTTTTTCCTATATTTTTATGTAAATGTAAGCTCACTACATTCTTTATTTGCATTTATGTATTTATGCAAATTATTTAAAAAAAATCAATATTAAATTGAAATTAAATTTTAACTCGAATGTGGCTTATTACTATTTTACCCCGAATGATTCAAATTATAAACCTGTTTACTTCTGTTATTATAAAGAATGGATATTTATTTCAGATTGTTCTTGTACAGTGTGAAACTTTATTTATTATTATATGATTTATTTTGCGAAATGTTTTCTTTAATTTTTTAATTTATCGTCGTTTGGCAGTCCGCGAACGAAAAAGATTGGAAACCGCTGTTCTAGGATATTTTAATCTTACATTACTGTAAATAATTTATTAACTAACTACTTTAAAAAGAAATCATTTGTATTGACTTTCATTAATAAATCTCAAAGTAAGTGTATTATCATTTTTTTCTATTTTAATTGATATATCAGTTATGTACAGTATCTATCTAAAGAAACAACCCTCTTAAAAATAATTTGCATCTTATTTTGTAAAATTTTTAGTACTTTATGTATTTACTTTATAACATTAATCTGATTATTTTGAATAAAAGTTTACCTTTCTGAAGTTTAACAATATTTTAAAAAGCAATTATTAATATTTAAAAATTTATTCATCGAACTTTCATCGATCATTTTTGATTTATTGGCCATTCAAAGTACTGTTTTTTGCATTTTTAAACGTTTTTAATAAATAAAAGATATATAATGAAAAATTATCTTAAAATTTACATTTAACAAGAGTAACAAAATCAAATTGTTACTTTAAGAAAAAACTAGAAAATTTCATCTAAAAATAAAAGTAAATTCAATTGTATAAATAATTTTCTATGTATTCTATTGACAAATTTATATAAATGTTTAGTATTCTAAAAAAATATTTTTTTCGAGATTTACAGCAAACAAATAAATATTATAAAATAAAAAACTAAAATTATTTTAAAAGAAATCAATATGTATTATTTTTCTAAATTGTTTAACAAATATATATATATATATATATATATATATATATATTAAAAAATTGAACAGATATTTAAATTATAATTTGATATAAAATTTTAATTGAAATTTAAATCAATTAGAAACATTTAAATGTTACCTACTCTTAATATATATGTATATGTAATTATACTTCTAAAAAGTATCACGGTTGTAATTTAATCATATCCTCGAAAAATAATACGTATATAGGTATACATTTATCAGTGATGTATTCATATTTCAATGTGTTTAGATGATATCAAACAAAAAAGTATTATTTTCATATAAAAGTATATTACAAAATTAAAGTTGATTTTTTGTTATATACATTTTCTCAGTTATTCGCTGTATTATAAAGAATCGTATCATAAAACATATACTGAAAAAATTATTAAATTATTAATCACATATGGTTTATTAAATCTGTAAAAAAATCACATTTTCCATGTTCGTTTCAATTATATCAGAAAAAGCTTACAGTACTTACTATATTATTATTCATCACTTTTGTTCTTTATTTAATAATTTTATAATATTTTTTTTCTGTTCTTTCTAAAAATATAATATTTTAGTCGATTAATTTAAACATAATTTTTCAAATAAAAATAACCAAAATTTAATACACAAAAATATCAAACAATTAATATTTAAAATCTATATGTGATAGAAAAAGTCCTATTTTAAAACTGAATTAAATTAAGAAAAAAGTTTTCTTTATGTTCATGTTGTTTAAAAATTTTACTATTTAGTTATATAAAATGTTAGTAAAATTTCATGATAATAAAAGAATTAAAATTTCAAGATCATATTTTCTGCATAAATTTATTTTTTTAACATTGTTTTTACGAAATAGATATGTAACAATGTAATTAAGCACATATATATCAGTTATTTTTATTAATTTTCCATTATAATATTTATGATCTGGATTTTACTGTAATAAAGAAAACACTCTTTCGCTCTCTCTCTCTCTCTCACACACACACACACACACATATATATATATATATATAAATATAGATAGATAGATATAGATATGTGTGTGTGTGTGTGTAAACATACATAATCACTTCATTGTTCTTTTACCTTCCAATGATAGATAACCGATGGATAGTGATTATGTCTTGAATTTATTATATAATTGAAATATTTTGAATAATTACGAAAACTTTTTATGTATTTGTTTTATTATCATTGGGTTTTCTTAATTTTTTACACGTTATATATTAATATAAATGATTTTTTTAAGTTAAACACGCAGTTATAATACAATATATTCGTAGTTATGTAATATTAATAATTATAAAAAAAATATATGAATAAGTTAAAAAATCGATATTTTTATAAATTAAATTTAGTATATAAATATACTTTGATATTGAATTTGTAAGTGTCTTTATTTTTTTATCATTAATTATTGCTGCTATTTTTTTAAAAATAAAAATAGTACATCAAACAAAAAATACATTATTTATTTAATATATCTTTTTTTATTTTTTATAACTTACAAGCATCTTTTAATTAATTATTCATTTTTATATGAGATATATAAATATTTTAAAGTTTGGATTACAAAATTAAGTTTGGATTACAAAATTATATATATATATATATATATATATATATATATATATATATATATATATATATATATATATATATATATATATATATATATATTAACTTATATGAACCCATTGCTGAGCGAAATGCTAAATGAATATTATAACCTTTCACTGGTACTTGTCATACTCATAATGCTGACCAGCCAGGTCGGTGAGAATTTTTTAATTAAGATTTATTCCCTTAGGTAAATTACTTTCACTAATACTAAAAGAGCTCTGCTTCTATTATATTTCTCAAACAGGAACTATATATACTTTTTCCGCATGGTGGGTTAATGCCATTACACTAGCAATGAATGATATATATATATATATATATATATATATATATATATATATATATATATATATATGCGTGTGTATGTGTGTAAAGAGAGAGGTAATTAACCTTATTAAAAATAATTATAAATTTCATTTTTTTAATATCAAACAAATACCCTAATATTAATTTCACATAATATTATGAATTATTATGTATTAAAAATTTCTATGTATACAATACACTTGTCAATGTGTTTGTTTAAATTAGTAAGTTTAATTTTTATATAAACGATCACATATTGTAATTTAAATATGAAAATCATTTCTTTTTTTTATTTATTGATATAATAAAGACAAATTTTATACACCAGTTATTCTACTTCTCTTACTGTAAACTAATCATTTTCTAAAAATAATTTGAAATTTTCGAAAATATATATATGTTAAAAGATGTATAACTATGAATATTGTAATTAATTTCTATCTTTTACATACATACACACACACACACACATATATATATATATATATATATATATATATATGTATATAAACAATTAAATAGCTGCAGACAACACAAAAAAGCACAGAGAGATACATTGGTGGAATAACAGAAAAAAATTGATTAAAAGTAAAAACAAAACAATGATATAGACATTACAAGAAGAATGAAAGATTTAAGATGGAAATTATCCAATCACATAGCAAAAAGAAAAAAAAGTAATAGACAATAGAAATTATTGATTAAAACCGAGAAATATAAAAAGGTCTAATACAGATCCGTGAATAGGTAGAATAAAAGCATGATGTGATGCGTTGATATGGAATAGAAGATAAAATATTTTTGAAAAAAAATCTTTTGAAATAATCTGTCTTAATGTCATCATTTTAATTAATAAAAAAATGTAATCTATTCTTTTTACTGCATATATCCACTTTAATTGTTCACAAAAGTCGAATTGACTAATATAAAACTGATAGAATATTTGTATTTTTAATTAAAATATATCATTTTCCTGCAATTAAGAATTAAATTATTTGGAATAAAAATAAAAAATATTAAAAATAATTCTTATCTCTGCTTTTAAATATATAACAATTAGGATATTGTGAAAATAACAAGTATTTGTAAAAGAATGTGAAAAAATAATCGTATATGTGAAACACAAATAATGACATTGTAATCCATTTTCAGACAAATCACGTCTGAAGGACATTCATTACAATAACCTTCGAAAAAGGTTGACTTTTACGCATGTTGTCAGAAACAGCATAAAAGTCACAAAATAATTTCCCTAAAAGGATGACTTCAAATGTGTAAATGTAACATCAAAATAATTAAACTAAAATACATTAAACAAATGCTGTACCAAAATTTTTTACTCAAAAGTATAATACTAAATTATAACTCTAGTTGATTTATTCTTCATGTATTTTGATTTATTTGAGAATAACATTTTATAAACGTTTAATTTCATAACAGACATTTTTCAATCTAATAACCTCTTATCAAAAAATTAAACGATGTGTATATATATATATATATATATATATATATATATAAACAAAGGAAAATTAATTACTAGATTTGTATTTCTCAAACAATTATAAAATTAATAATTTCCATACAAGTTCAAAATAAAACTTTTTCTGTTACAACTAAGTTCTAGAAAAAATAAAAGTTTTAAATTTTTTCCTTATCTGGTAATATTTAATAAGTTGTCAATTTTTTATATTTTAACAAACGAATAGTTTAACTGTATAATTTGTATTATATATATATATATATATATATATATATATATATATATATATATATATATATATATATATACTTATTAATGATGTTCTTTGAATACTTTTTAAAAATATTCAATTTAAAAACTAAATATATTTTTTTCAAAAAAAGTTATAACTGTAGTTGCAACTGTAGGTTTCAAGTTCAATTTTCATCAATAATTTGTACAAAGTTGAAACTTTCCTTAAAAATAAAAAAACTTTCTATATATGAAATATTTGTATGAAGTAATTTTCTTGTGACGTGAAAAATAAATATTTGCTTTAAAATGAAAATTATTTTTTTATTTATATTTTAATTACTTTTTTATTTTTATTTTATTATATTTTTATTATTTTTTTTTTTTATTTATATTTTAATGATTTCGAACAAAATATATAATTATATTTTAAATCTTTGTAATTTTGATTTATAGATTAATTTATTCATTTCTACACAAACAAACATACATATATATATATATATATATATATATATATATATATATATATATATAAGGGGGATGAAAATAAAAGCTCGCAAATAAGTGACAAAATTGCACAGTAAACATTTATTTGATTTCATTAAATATTTTTATTATTTAATATTGGCTAGTTTGTATTAAAAAAGTACATGTAATTTTTACTAACATTAGTGTTGTTTTAGTGTAATAAAAAGCATGTTCGACACATTTTACTTTTTATGTTCAATCAAAAGGCAAATGCTACAGAAATGAGTAAATTAATTTTCTGAAACTAATAAAGAGATTATTATTTGAGTTATGCATCAATTAGTACTTGTGAATTTTGGTTACGAATATTTTGAGATAATAATTTTTAATGTAGAAAATATGAAATGTTTCGAATAAAAAAATCGAAAATGATGAATTGCAAGCATTATTGAATAAAAAAATCTACTCAATCAACTATTCATCTTGCAAAAGAACTTACAATTAACCAATCTACCATTTCTCGACATTTATAAATTATGGAAAAAATACATAAAAAAGGAAAATATGTCTTACACAAACTGATAGATAAAAGCTTAAAGAACTGTTTCAACATTTGGATCTCGATGCTTTTTAGATAATTTTTTTTTACATATACAATATTTTTGATATATTACTTGATATTATATATATATATATATATATATATATATATATATATATATATATATATATATATATAATCAAATTGTAGTTCAAAATTAATAGTGAACATATTTTAACTATCATAAATATAAAATAACGTGTCTAGATTGTAATCAATCAACATAAAAACAAAATATTTATAGCATAAAAACTTTACTTAGTGTCTGGTAGGATCAGGAAATAGTTTTATATTATGGGCTTTTTCCGCAGTATGAAAAGTCACAGTTAATAAATATAGTTACAATTGAAAAATAGACATGAATGAAAAACGATTACTAGTAACCAGTAAACAATACAAAGTCGTTATGTTCAATGACAATACCAAATCATATATTGCAATTGCTACCAAAAGCACATTATTAGAATTGGAATGGGAAATTTTTCTCCGTATATTCTTCAGTAATTTCACCTTTTGACTACCATCTGCTCAGATGAATGCAACATGGTTTATATGGTGTTTAGTTTCAACAAAAGAAAAATGGATAGATAATTCAAATCCCTTTTTCTACATGAAATTTACCTTTACACACACACACACACACACACACACACACACACATATATATATATATATATATATATATATATATGTAATTTATTTTATTCATATATGTTATATAGTATATATGAATATGAATTTAAATAAATTTTAAAACAGTTGGCTTAATAAGAGCTTTACGCATACAAATTAGATATAAACAACCCTTGAGCAATTACGTTATATCTTGTGGCACAGCATAGATATTCTCATATATAAATTTTCGTAAAACTTTATTATGTAAATAATTAATTATTACTTATTTTATTATCAAAAGTAAATAGTACTTATTTATTTACCTAATATACTTAGTTAATGAAATAGTCATTAGAAATGTTATTAGAAACATTAATAATCTTGGTTATTATTTTATAATGATATTATGTGTCCATTAATAATCTTCATTTCATAATTTTTTACAAATTTTAAATAATATTTTATTTATTATTGATATTCTTTTAAAATAAATATCAATATAAACAAATAATGAATATATTTCTAAAGATTTTTTTTAAAGTGATTGTTGTAAAAGCTATGATTTCATATTTTTGCTTAACTTATTTTTTTATAAATCAATTCATTAATATTTTTCATGGATATATATATATATATAATATTAGGTCACAAAAATAAAAATATTATTTTAACGTTGAAAATTAAAAATGTATATTTTCACGAAACAAGAAAGGTTCGTCGAATTCAATTCAATTTAATGAATTTTCTAATGAAATGATAATAAAGAAGTATTGTTCTTTTATGAAACATAAGATTATTAAAATTATCAATTACTCAACATCTTTAATTATATCCGTGTATGTTCAGAATATTTTATTTTAGAAATAGCTCTCAATTAAATGAAAAGAATTTATTAAACAAAGGTCTAATCAATGAAGAGAATACAGAAAAAATGTTAATTATTCTACTATCGTTTACATAAATGTTTTTGTGCAGTTGATTATTTAAAAATATTTATTGGTTTCGTACCAAAATTTTAATAAATATAATGAAATTCTAAATAGCATTTGACTTGAATCTTTTGAAATAATTAATATAATTAATTATCTTTACGAATCAATATATACTTTCCAAAAACCTTTCTTAAACAAAAAATGACATTTGATTGTGATTCACAATTCTGTCCGTCTAATTAAATCATAATGTACGTTTATTTATATTTTTAAATTATTAATTATGATTTCTCGTTATTTTTTTAAATATTATTTATTTACAAATAAGTACGATTGTTTATATACGAGGGTCGTTTGATAAGTATGGTAAATTTATTGTTTAATTAATTTAAATATATTTTTCAATTTAGTTTTTCTTACTTTTTTACCATACTTATCAAACGACCTTCGTATATATATATATATATATATATATATATATATATATATATACATACATATACGTTTATAATAATTCTTCCTCAAAAAAAAAAAATCTGATAGCAAATATGAAATAGACAAGAGAAAATAGTGATGCTTTATAGCATAGAAGCCATAGAAGCAATAAATTACAACTTAATATTTATATCTAGATAACAAGATTGTAGATATATCAAAAAGTAATAGACGAGTATATTCAATACATACTTCCATTCGCTGTTCGTTGAGATATTTGTTCACAATTCACCTGAATAAATTAATATAAATAGAAAATTTTAATAGAAGATATGAAATTCTATACAAGATTCACAACTATATTCATTTCATTTAATTACTATGAGTATTTTGAACTATATGATATTTGTTAGGCTATTTTTATCGCTTTAAAAAAACAATAATTATTTTTATATGCTAAATATTATTATTATTTTAATTTATATGGTTTTGTGGCTTCGCATAGCTTTTTAATGTAGTTGTATCTCATTAAACTTATAAACTCTATTTAATACATATAATAAAAGATAACTAAGTACTTAGAATTAAATGAACGCAATGTATCTCAAGGTATATATATATATATATATATATATATATATATATATATATATATATATATATATATACATTCATAATAAATTGAATTAGTAGATATTAAAACGGTGCTAATCTATAATAATCAAAACAGTAATGTAAATATCATTACTAATAAATCTCATTAAAAATCATTTCACACGGCTAAAATTCTAGTCTTGTATTCAGATCATAAAAAAAACAAATATAAATGTTAAAAAATATTTCCTCTACTGAATGAA
>CP092089.1:33307625-33360125 GCA_029203775.1 Neoneuromus ignobilis
ATTTATCCAACATTAAATAGAAAGATGCAGATTATTATGTAAATTACCATGAAAAGACAAGAAGAGAAAGGAATAATCCAAAGAGAAAACAAAAGTTACAGATTTTATGACAAAGGTAAAAAATTTGAAATGGAAATGTGCTGATCATATAACAAAAACAGGGAATCACCAATGAATAAGAAAATTTATTGATTAGAAACCTACATATATAAAAAAAGTCCAGGAAGAGACTCATAGCAAAATGAGATAAAGAGACAAGGAAAGTTGTCGGAAGAGAGAAGCATTCAATCAGTCAAAGTGAAAAATTTTGGAAGAGGCCTCCATCTAACAGTTGATTGAGAAAAGCTGATGATGATAATATATATATATATATATATATATATATATATATATATATATATATATATATATATATATATATATATTGGAATGTATCATATGAAATATCGAAATATTTCTCGAAAATCAAATTGTTATGTAGTCAAAATATAATATATTTGTTTGCATTTCACTATTAGATTTCAATTATAAAACAAATATGCCTTTATGGAATAAACTCTGCAAAGATTAATGATTCAAGTTGATTTAAGAACTGTTGAAAGATTAATGATTCAAGTTGATTTAAAAAATTAAAAATCTGTTGACGAAATATTCAACAAGTAAGATGGATGCCGAAAATATTATATACTATCTTCAAGAATTTTGATTTTATTTTCAAAATATCGAGATATAGCGTTATTATAAAGAAATATAGGATTGCATTTATTCACTAATAATCGTTGTTTTCAAATTATACACAAAATATACACACACTTATATATTAGGTTGGCAAGTATCTCCCTTCCGCTTTTTTATTTTTTATTTTTTTTTTGTACATAGCTGCGAAATTCAAAAGACCAGAAGGCGGAAGGGAGATATTTGCCAACCTAATATATATATATATATATATATATATATATATATATATATATATATTATATAGAGTTATATATAGATATATTTTGCACTTGTATTTATTTTTATCAAATTTAATTTTATGAAAATATTTACATCTAAAATAATATTTAAATTCAAACAACACAACCGAGATTTTAATTAAAACCTTGTACAAATATAATTGGTTAAAAATAAAATCCCAATAACAAAATTTACACATGTTTTCCTGTTAAACAAATCATTGTTTAAATACTTTTTTTTCGGTATTAAAAGAAGAGTTAATTGAAGAAACTTTTTTATTTTAATATTTTATTCATTTGAGAAAAAAATATATCGCTTATATTCATTGCATAAACAATTTATATTTTAAAAATGAATAAAAAAATTTCAATTAAATTCTATTTTTAATAATTGTTTTGTATTAAGATAACACTAATTTTATTAACTTGTATTTAATAAAAATTCTAAGGAAGACAAATTTAATATTTACATACACACACGTATATATATATATATATATATGTGTGTGTGTGTGTATGTGTATGTGTGAGTGTGTGTGTGTGTATAATTTTATATTAAATCAATATTTTTTAATATATTAAGTTTAATGATAAAGAAATGCAATATATTCATTTCTGAATATATTAGGTTGGCAAGTATCTCCCTTCCGCTTTTTTTTTTTTTTTTTTTTTTTTTTTTTTTTTTTTTTTTTTTTGTATATAGCTGCGAAATTCAAAAGACCAGAAGGTGGAAGGGAGATATTTGCCAACCTAATATATGTATGTCCTAATTTATTCAAAATCAAAAAATGATTATTATTATTGTCACATATTTTGAAGTTAGAGCTATTTTTAAAGAAAATAATAATTGGTTTTAATATTATTTGAACGAAGTTCATTAGTTATCAAATAAATTTAAAATAATGCAAAATAGAATTTTTTTATTATTTTATTCTGTCTGTGAGTAAAATAAAGTTATTTTCATACATAAATTTCTCTTACCATTTTATATAAAATAGATATGTGAAACTAATATTAAGATTAAATATCATGTAGATATTTTATATAAAATATATTAAAAATTAATTCATATTATTATTCGAAATTAATATTTTTTTAATACCGTTTAATGATAATTTTCATTTTAAAATTATTTGTACGCAGAAGGATTATAAAAAGGCATATATTTTATATCAATTTTATAAATATGAATATTTAAAATCTTTAAGCAAACTTCTTCAAAAATATTTTTATAATTATATGATGTTCTTAACTAAGAATTAAGTGTTTTTTTAATAAAAATGCACAAATTAGACATAAAGTAATATATATATATATATATATATATATATATATATATATATATATATATATATACATATATACATATCAGCTTATATTAGGCCATTGCTAGGAGAAAGCCTCATTGAATGCCACTATTAACTGGTATTTGGTCATACTCTCCACGGTGGCAAGACCGACTGGTTAGAATTTTTATTTATTCCCTTAGACAAGTTGCCTTCACAATGGTTAAAGAACCCTGCCTGACCTATATCTTTGGTCGGGGATCAAACACTCTTCTTCGGCGTATCAGACGATAATGCTAACCACTAATATATTCTAATATATATATATATATATATATATATATATATATATATATATATATATATATATATATATATATATATATATATATATATATATATATATATATATATATATATATATATATATATATATATATATATATATATATATATATATATATACTGAATTCAGTAAATTCCTATCTTAAATATAAAATAGAATAAATAAATTTCCAAGAAAATATATTACCTATACCTACTAAAAATAACTGTTATAGAAGGAAAATAGCAAAATGTTAAAATTAAATTTCTTGGAAAAAAGTATTAATAAATATAATTTTATATTTATTATATAATTTTATATTGAATACAACACGATAATCAATATTTTTATTAAAAATATTGATGTAGTTGAATTGTTTGGGTTTAAAATTGTTCTTTTTATTATATACCGTCATCCAAATGTGACGCCTAGATTTGTGTTTGATTAAAAAGAAACAAAAGAAACTATACACATGTTTCCATATACACTACCTTATACACATGTTTCTTTTGAAAAAACACAAATCTATACGTCACATTTGGATGACGCTATATTTTTTATATTTTATTAAAAAATCATTAGTTTCACAACTGTAATCAAAATAGCAAAGTATTTGTTATTTTAATTTACTTTAAATAGCATGACAGACAAAAATGAATAAATCAAAAAAGTTGTCGATTAAAATACATAAAAGTTAATCATATAATAAAAAATAAGTAATAGAGAAACTAGAAGTACATTATTTATATATTATTATTTAATAATGTTAAATGACATTCAACAAATGTTATTTAACATCAGAACTTACAAAGTAAAACATCAAAAACTATACAAAGTGTATATATATATATATATATATATATATTCACATACTTTCTACTATATCCTCTGGAGAAATGGTTAATTCAATAGATTTTCATGCATGAATAGGCCTTTTCAAGTTTGACCGAAAAGGTTGGTCTCAAAAGAAAAGAAACGAACAAATATATTTGCCGAAAGCTGTTAGATTTTTTCATATTCTGATGTAAATATTTACCCTATATTTGTTTAGAAATAATATATTTCTTTTTAGAATATTATAAATTAAATCTTAACTTCAGTTTTCACGAAATGTTCTTTTGAAAGAATATGATGTAAATCAATAGTCATATTTCGATATTTTTATAACAGAAATAAAAATTTGAAATAAATATACTTTTAAAATGATATAAAATAAATTTTATTTCAAAATATTCATAATGAAAATTATTTGATATTAATTCTATGAAAGTGACATTTAATTAATAACTTTACGTATTTAAAATTGAAAAAAAATAGGAAAAATTATTTTGCGTTCAATCAGAATATTATTTTAAATATTATTTAATACATACAACTGTAGAACATTAGTTTATTTTAGAATAATGATTAAAATGTTATAATAGAGTAAAAATATCGAGCTATAATAAACTTATTTTCATTTAAAAAAGATTATAACTTTTAGAAAAACTCTTTTTGACAAAGGGTTTATAAATAAATAGTCGGAGTAAATTGAATTATAGTATTATAAAATTTATATAATTTTACAATGAATAAATTATATATATATATATATATATATATATATATATATATGCATGAATATATTATATATGAAAAGTAGAAAAAAAATATATTTAAAAATTTTAAATTCTTTCAAAAAAAATTAAATGTCATTTAAATATTTTTTTAAATAATTTAAAATTTATACCTTATTTTAATGCTACACATATAAAATAAAACATATTTTATTATGAAATTCAAATATAATATAAATTTATCTTACCTTGAGTGATTAGTTCTGAACACGGGATGATTTTTTAAGAAAAACGTTGTTTCTCTTCATCAATCTGAAAAAATAATATTTTAATTGTGCTATTGAAATATTGAAAATTTTATAACAAAATTTTAATCTTAAATACTACATGTTTTTTAAAAATGAAAAAAGCTTTTTGAATCTTGTAAATATTAATGGAGTTTATAATATAATTATCGAATTTCATTTCCTATGCGTTAAGAAAATCCGAAGAAGTTTGTTAAAATAATACAATAGATAAGTTTTCATTTCCTGTTAAATAATACGTTTTTATTAAATTAAACTTGAACAATATTCAACAAGTTAGTTTTTGTTTGTTAAAGAACAACTTGTTGAAAGCGTAATTGATTATCCTCTTTAAACCTACAAATGTTTAATTTTTGTCTTTAAGTTCAGTGCTAAAAGTTTTATTTTAATTGAATAATTCCTAAAGTGAAAAAAAATTATCTGTTATAAAAGTTGTGTTTTAATTTTATATTTAATTTCAATTTCTTATGATAAAATATTTTATAAATGCATATATATATATATATATATATATATATATATATATATATATATATAATGAGAATAAAAATAAAAAAATACTTTCGAAAAATAAACATAATAAAGCTTTCATAACAGAGTTGAAAACATAAATAATGAAGTTTATAAAATAATAAATAAAGTTGACTTTTGTGTCAAAAAGCATATCTGTTTTATGATACATCTTTACACGTGCGTAAGAATAGAAAAAGGTTACACAGCACGTGTATACTGAAAAATACCCACCTTTCAACAAAAATATACCGTTGTCTTATTATTTTATATCAATATGAACAGATCAGTAGTTAGAATTCTAGATAGTGTTTCTTGTTCATAAGACATGATTCTGATGGATATTTTATGTGATATATTTAATGACAAAGTAAAAGAAAAAAATACGAATTTGTTATTATATTTAACATCAAATAAATATGATATAAGATACATAAAAATAAGAAAAATTTAATAAATAATCAACTTTTATTTTAACATATTTTTTGTTTCTTGTATTTTTTTATAATTTATAAATATATATATATATATATATATATATATATATATATACATACATACATACACACACACACATACATATATATATATATATATATATATATATATATATATATATAATACATTAGAATGATGTGAAATTATTTTTGGTTTTGTTATACAAAATTAAATCATTATTTTTAATGATTAATTAATTATTAATAATTTCCTTCATTTCTCCTTAAAGTATTTCATCTTTTAAGAAGTATATTTATTCCATCATCATAAAATTTTATTGATTTGGATGCAAAATTTCATTTTATTTCTTGACATGAATTTAATTTTTTTCATTAATCTAATTTTATAAATATCAAAATAGATGATAAACCGAAAGTGACAGATGGAATATGGAGGTGAATAAGAATTATCCAACCACGATCTTTAAACTTTTATGAGTTTTCTTAACCACATGTGGTCTTATATAGAGTTATATAAATATGACGCCTAGATTTATGTTATATTAAAAAGAAACAATACACATGTTTCGCTATACACCACCCTATACACATGTTTCATCACATTTGGATGACTCTATATTATTTTAATAAAAGAAAACACCGTTTAAATCCACAAAATCTAATTTTTTCTTATACAGGGTTTTATTCAATTCAATAACTGGCAGAATCGATCTAAATTAATTATGTTACCGAATTTTAAAAGTTCAAAGTGCACTGTACATCTGAAATTCCCTCAAAACCATATAGTCAATTTATTTTGATGTACTTCAGCCTTTATAATCATCATTGGAGTTTCATTTGACATCAAACAACATATGACATAAATCAGCAAGGATTTAAAAATCATTTACATATATATATATATATATATATATATATATATATATATAATTTAAATAATGATCATAATATTGGCATAAAAACATTTATAATTATACCAATATACGTTTATTCTAAAAATAAAACAAATATTTACAAATTATAAGAAAAAACTGAACAAACAATTTTAAGAAATGAAAAATTATAATTTTATAATATACCTTTTTTAGGTATAAATGTAAATACCGTAATGAATGTACAAAACATTATTAAAAAATATTGTAAGTAAATATAACAAAAAAATTATGGATGTTTTTCATTAAAATCAATATTTACATGTAAAGCGACATACTTGTTTACAAACTTTTTACTATGAGCATATATTTAGACATAAAAGGAAGTTTTAAAATCTCAACTTCAACATTCAAAGGAATATAATATACAACAAGAATAAAGGAAAATATCTAATTAAAAATATACTAAAAGAATGACATTGTACTCATTTTAACTTTATACAAAAAATTACTTTGAACTGTATTACATTATAATGTTAAATTTTAAAGAAAATATTAAATAATTAAAACTCACAAATAAATAATGAGCATTGTTTAATAGTTACAATATGATATGAATTACGATTTTTTTATATTTATAAATATTCAAATACTAAAAAATTAAAAAAACACTACAAAACATTAAGTCCTGTTAAGTGAATTAAAATTTTAAATAAATTTTATTATTAAAAAAAAACACATTTAAAAAAAATAAAAATGATATAGTTACTAACAATAATATACACAATTAAACTTTTGTTGAAATAAAATTTCATATTTAACTTCTTCTATAAATTGTATTTATAAGATAGCCCAAATGAAATTAAAAAATAATAAAGAATAGAAAATTATAGTAAGCAAGTAAATATATGTCTAAACCCTTCAGTCTCATTTAGGCTATATATATATATATATATATATATATATATATATATATATATATATATATATAATATTGATGGGTAATAAAATATTAGTATAGAATATAAATGTATTATAGTATAGAATATAAATGTATTAATACATATTTCATTAAACATGCAAATAAAAATTCTATTAAAACAAATCCGCATTAAACCTACAAAATATAAAACAATAAATAAAAGGAATTAATATGTTTTTTTGTGTTTTTATCTCTTCGCTAGAGAGATTATGTACTGAAAACTCGATTTTGTGAAAACAATGGCAAATATTGTTACTCTTAACAAGTCAGTTATAAAAAAATCAGTCTAAAAATATGACAAAAAATAATATTAACAATTATTAATTTATCACAAATATATTTTGACATACAGCAAAATATCAAATAATCATATGCAAAATTGAGAATGAATATAAATTATAAATAATAAATTAATAAAGTATGTATTCATTACGTTCTCTTATAAAAATAATATTCATAGACTCAAATTTTTAAACTAATATTACAAGAGTAAATAAAAAATGTACTTTTAATAATATATCAAAAGTACATGATAAAAAATTTGAACTATAATTAAAATTTAATAATATTTAACAAACGCATAATTTTTAAAAAGGCGAAAACCAGTTATTAAAAACTCAATTAGATTATATTAAAAATATTTCTATTTCAAGTAAATTGAATACTGTATATATATATATATATATATATATATATATATATATATATATATACTCGTATATATCACATCATAAAGCCCATATCAATCCACTACTGGACGAAAGACTCAATGAATGCTACCATTCACTGGTATTTGATCATATTCACCACGTTGACCAGGCGGATTGATGAAGATTTTTTATTCGGGGTTTACTCCCTTAATTTTTCGACAGTTATTTTTTTACAAGATGAGGTTGTCGGCCTTCATGCTCAACCCTCGGAAGTGAGGACTCTCCGACTGGGAATCGAATGTAATCTCTCGCATGACACGCAGTGATCCAAACCACTGTGCTACCTAGTCGGTCATATATATATATATATATATATATATATATATATATATATATATATATATATATATTAAGTAATAATTCAATGATTGAAATAAATCTTTTGAAAACTTATTAATATTTATTGTTTTAATTACTTAGTAAATGGGAATAAGATACACATAATACACACATGCATATATATATATATATATATATATATATATATATATATATATATATACATGTGTGTGTTTAATTTTTGAAGTTGGATAAACAATAGAATTTAGTACTTAATATAAAGTACTTTCAAAGTATTTCTTTAATTTTTTCAAGAAAAATTAACAATTGCTATAATATAAGGCATACTAATTTAACATTTCAGTTGAGATTATCAAAAGAAGCAATTATTATATTAAATTGGAATAATTCAACTTTAGAGAATTTAAATTTCATAAAAAATTATTTCAGAACTCAATTCTTAGATAATTCAATTATGGGTATATTTGAAATGTTAGTAAATCAATTATAATAATATCACAAGAATTGAAAATTAGGTGCTCACGAAGACATGGTTGAAACTGGAAAAATATAATATAATCAATGACTACAGGTAAACGGAGTAAAGAATCTTAATAAAACGGTTTAATTCTTATAAAACAATTTCCTCTGGATAAACACAATTTCAGTTTATAATCAAACTATTCGCAATAGATTTCGTGAAATGTCAAAAATCGATAGTAAGGTTATTACTTACTGATGGGTATTTGTATATCGTGGAATGGATACGGGTGAGTATGGTGGGTGAGGCAATACCTCCCATCCCAATTCATTAATTTTTTCCAGGGTTCGTCTTGCGCATTACTTATAAAATGGAATAAGATACACATACACACACATACATATATATACATATATATATATATATATATACATATATGTGTGTGTTTATGTATGATATATATATTTAAAAAAGAAAATATCTAGGAAATAATATATATGTTAAATTTTCTTTAACGTATAATTTTAATTACAGTGATGAACATTATTATTATTTCTTCAAACTTTCTTATAATGCATATGAATATACGAGTATTATAAAGGACTTTTAACACTTTATCTGTATCAGATTAATTTAAAATTTCATTCATTTTTTTATGAACAAACATTATATATAATGTACATATTTCTCAGATCAGGTTAGTAATTAATTTTTCTTTAAAATTCTGTGTATATTGTGCAAAAAATATATGTGATTTTTACAATTAATATATATATATTATATATATATATATATATATATGTATGTATATATATATATATATGTATGTATGTATGTATGTATGTATGTATGTATATATATATGTATAAAGACTGTGAAAGATTTATGAAGGATTCTTTAACAAAAAAAATCCTTTTGTTTAATATCACATTTAAATTTTGATCAAATGTACGAGAATTTAATATAAAAATCTTTTACAATATCATGTAATGACATTTACTACGCCTTGTTGAATTTCTTTTGTATTTTGTTTTTGTTCGCTCTTATATTAACTAAACCATTATCAATATCAACCCAAGATACTTGCTTCATAAAATGATTCTCTATTTGAAACTTATTTTGAATTGAAACTTACTTTTGTATTATTTTAAGGAGATAACTCAATGTCACATTTATTGTTTCCACCTTCTATTTATTTTCATACTATACATACATACATACATACATACATACATACATACATACATACATATATATATATATATATATATATATATATATATGTACATATTAAAACTTATATAGATATATAACTTATACTTCATTTTACTTAGTTTTATACAAATATTTTCCAAGCATCTTTGTGTATAACATTAAACTTGATTTCATTACTTTATAATATTCATTATATATAAATTTAATTATGAGATCTATTGGATTGATATAAAAATCTTCTCAATTTTAATGTATGAAATAAAAACATTTTCTTTTATATTTTATTCGATTAATTATATAATTTCATTAATTCTATTTGCTATATCTGAATTTTTAGAAAGTTTATTTATTTAATTTTTATAAAAAAAATTTAATGATTTTATATTTCTTTATATGAATTTTATTTAGTAACATTTTGTAAATGTCAAAGTAGATGGTAATAGAAAGGCGTTAGATCTAGTAAATAAAGCGGATAGATAAAGATCATTCAGTCAAAATGTTTGTTCTATAATTTTGCGTACCATAATTGTAATAAAATACAATAATTATTCGTTAAGTAAACAGATTTTTCCAGTAAATCTAATATATATATATATATATATATATATATATATATATATATATATATATATATATAAGAATATATGTATAAAAAACAAATTATGAATATATATCAATGTCAAATTAAACTTAAATTATGTTAAGAATAAAAATTTAAATGAAACACATTCATTTTGAAATGAATCTATGAATACAAAAAAGCAAAGGGTATTGCAAAAATAATAAAAATATTTGAAAATTACACGATATTACGTGCTGAGAATCAGGCAAACGGTCTCAAGATGGTGTCATGAAATATAGTACAAGCCGTGCACCAAAAATGCAATATGTATCTCGTTGTATAGTCACAAGCACATAAGAAACGTATCCGGTTCATAAAAATGCTTCATATTACTGCATCTATGAAACATTTTCTGAATAAAATACAGAATAGTAAAATAGAACAAGATATAAAATTTTCATTAAATTATAAAACTTGTTTAATTTTTTATTTCCGTGAATAGAAATATGGATGAGTCAACTGACCCAGTTTTAAATGATTTATCAGAATATACAGTACATTGTGCAATTTTAAATTTATATTAACAACATTTAATTAATTTACAAAATAAAAAAAGGGGTTTCTTTCAATATGTTTTAAGTGATTTTATTTAGTTTAAAAATGTTGAAAAAATTATAAATTTATAAAGTACAAAAGTGTTAAATAGAAATTACAAAACGCCAAATAAGACTTTAAATTTTAATCAAAAATATTCGTACCTCTGACGAAAATATATTTGTATTATTAATTCATAATTTTTTATACAGAAAAATGACATGGAATTAAAACGAATGTATTTGTACAATTTTAAATTAATTATCAACCATTCTCAAAATATACATTTACTGTTATGTTGTATTTAAAATTTCACTGACTTTTACCCATAATTTTATATGAAATATAATCAGTTCAAAATAAAAAAATATTTTAGTTATACTATTAATACTATAAATTTTAGAATTAAATTCTTTTTAAAAAATATTAAACAAAGTAAAAATATCCTCGAATTCGAAAGGATACTTTAATTTGTGTTAAATTACACATTATTTTAAATACATAATATGTAAATGCATGCTATGATAAAATAAGAAGAGTATATATAAAAATTTCTAAAAATTATTTTCTATTTATAAACATATTTTAAAATAAGGTAACCTAAATTAAATATTTCAAATCTATACTACAAAATAATTTCAAAAAATCATAAAAAATTAAAAAAGATTATATTATATTATATATATATATATTTATAAAAACGCACCTAAGTCATGGCACAGTTGGGTAACAAGAAATTTATTGATATAATTCAATGAAGTCGTTAAATTAAAAAAACATATTTCATTGAAAATAAATATAACGAATATTATATAATGAATATATTTAATGAATATTATATTTATTTTAAATTAAATATATATTTTTTAATTTAACGACTACATTTATTTATATCAATAAATTTCTTGTTACCCAACTGTGCCATGACTTAGGTGCGTCATATATATACATATATATTTAAATAAATATATATATATATATATATATATATATATATATATATATATATATATGATAATATTGAGAGTGCATGTGATGTACTTAATTTGATAAGTGTGAAATTAAAATCTATATATTAAGTAAATAAAAATTTGTTTCACTCATACATGAAAAAACGATAATTTGACATTTACAGTATCATAAATATACATAAAATTGCAAATAACTGTAATATATTGTAATTCACGTAAATTCTGAGTAATAAACAATATTTCATTATAACGTAAATCATAAGATAAATTTTTTAAAACGTTTTAAAAGCACGATTAAAACCAGCATTATTCCCAGTTTTCTTATCTATAAATTTTAACATCATCAATCATTGCAAAATTTTCAATTACACGAAAACCTTTATTTATTTAGATAACAGTGGCGTGTGTTTTCACAAAATATAAAATTAAATAATAAATAAAATTAATAAATAGAATAAAATAGCATTTAAATTTCCTATATATTTGGTTATAAAAAAAACTACCTTGTTATTTAATGCTTGTCAAAACCATACATTTAAAATAAATATTAGTTGTTTGTAATACTCATCGAAACAGTAAATTTTACATTTTTATTATTTATTTTATGCTAGATTAACCAACAAGTTCGTAGCATTATATTATTGCACGGAAAAAAATACCGTTTACTGTTAATACATATCGTATAGAATCGTTACGTCTTATACAATAACGTATAAAATGAAGGTAATATATTTACATTTTTATTTTTGTTACATTATTTAATAAGAAAAAAGTTTAAAATTCTAAACAAGTAATAATAAAGTACATTTCCACCATATCATATAAAAAAGAAAACAAAGTAGAAATAATTTCGAAAAACATATATGAAGTGTATGGTGAAGTTGTAGTCAAAGAACTACAGAAAGTAGTTCACTAGATTTCATGTCGGAAATTTCAACTTCGAAGAGGACTCACGCTCCGGAAGATATCTAATATTGATAACGATACAATTTATACATACGAGTAAATAGCAAAAAGTCACGAGAAAAACAGTTACTGAACTTATATATGTATTGAAAATAACAAAATAAAGAGTAAATGACCACTTGTAGAAGATGAATATAATGAACCAGTATAATAGAGTTTTATATTCTTTCTGAAAAAAACATTGATAAATCAGAATACTAATGTTTCATTGTTCGTTCGGAACGAAAAGAAATCATTTTTTAATATTTTAGTTACAGACGATAAAAATGGATGCTGTAAAATAATCCGAAGAAAAAAATGACCTTAATCTATATAACTTGCCTATGCTATCTAAAAAACTAGATTATATCTAAAAAAAACTTGCATTTAGCATAATTGTAAAGGCATATTTTTAATAATTTATGTATTTAGAATGAATGAGGCTCTAAAAACACAAAATAATGCGTTGAATTGGAAAGTCTAAAAGCAGCTGTTCAAGAAAAATACACTTCTGGCCAGTAGATGCAAAATCAGATTTTAACAATATACTGTACGATCGTATGATTCAATTAAGATGCAGAAGTTATGATATTATCAATCATACACCTGATTTACTTAATATTGCACTATCAGACTAATATTTGTTCCATTTTCTACAATATTTTTTTTAAAAAATAACATTATCAACGGTATTAAAGAGCATGTAGACTAGTTTACATCTAAATCTGAAAAAATATTTAGAAATAACATTAAAAAGTTGTCAACAGTACTTGGGAAGTGATAATTAAAAATAATTAAAGTACATAACTTATTATAAATAAAATGAAATATACAATCATATGTTTTTCAAAAATAATATGAAATTTTAAAATAACATAATATTTTGTGATATCCAATGCTACTTTATCATAACCTAAATGTTAAGATACTAAAGCTTTCGCCGTTATTTTCTACAGACATTTAAAAATTTCAGCTACATACTATATTATATTCGAGGTGTTTATTTGATTAGATTTGAAATAAAATTATATATATATATATATATATATATATATATATATATATTATGATGATAATTAGCAATGAAATATATAGTAGATGAAAATATTAACATCTAGAATTTAATATTTAAATTAGTCTCTAATATAAATTCTAATTTATTTGAACAAATTTGATTTATATTAAATTATAATACTATATGAAATAATAAATGAAAACATTTAATTAAATATTCCGATAATACAATATAACTTTATTATGAACAACTGCCGGACAAAATAATGGATTTTTATTTTCATTATAATATATTAATGTTTAATTAAACATGTTTTTCAATAACTGAAATAAAAACTATTGCGAGCATATTATATTATTATGTTAAAAATATTTTTTTTAATTTAAAAAATTATATTTACTCACAAACATATACAAAGTGTTTTATATATATATATATATATATATATATATATATATATATATATATAATGCTTAGATGCGTATGCTATGATATATAAAATATATTCCTATTTTATCTTCAAATTAACTAGAATCAGTTATTAAATAAATGAAAAATATTATAATTTATAATTTTTTGTTGCTGTGAAATAATTGTTTATCAGGTCTTCAATTTTATTGAAATAAACGTTGTAATTTCATATATATATATATATATATATATATATATATATATATATATATATATATATATATACTCGTATATATATAATATATTTAATATTAAAAAATTATTAAAATATGTACAAATAAAAAACTAAAAATAACTCGAATAAACCAAAATATATTTAATAAAAAAATGTAATAAATAAAACATATATATAAAAATTGACTACCTAACTTTAGTTGTTAGTTATTACCTATTTTTATATGTTATTAAAATGATTCAGTACTATGTTTTTTTTTATTAAATTGATAAGAATTTCGTTTTCTTGTTAAAAAAACTTATAAAATTTGTTTTAAACTGTTTTATATATTTTAAAACAAATAATGATTTAATATTCTAATATTATCTAAATAATAACATATATGATTTTTTCATTATATTAACTGTAATAAATATCAAATGAATTAAATAATAGCATATTTTTATTTAATATAAAATGATTAAGAGTATCAAAGCCAAATGTTATTTCTTTCATTAGAATTTATTTCCTATTTCAATTTTTGTAAACTAAATTTTTACTAATATTTCAATTTTTGTATAATAAATTATTCATGGCTTATAGTATTTTAGTTTCCTATAATAATTAATATTTTTAATTATAAGACATCTCCAAGAAAACTTTTAATAAAAATTATATATAATCAAAATATATTTAATTTTTAAATAATTTTCAATATATATTTAGTCACCGATAAATTAAAAAATAAATTTTATATAAAATTTAACAATCAATATTTTTAATATAATCTACCAAAATTATATATATATATATATATATATATATATAATATATATATATATATATATATATATATATATATATATATATATATATATATATATATATATATATATATATATATATATATATATAGATAGATAGATAGATAGATAGATTCAGTGTAGTGATCAGCATCATCAACTGTTATGAGAAGTGTATTCGATTTCAGCAAGCAACATTTTTAACCTTAATGAAGGCAATCTGCCTAAGAGAGTAAACCTTGAATAAAAGTTTTTGTTAACCTGCCTGGTTAACAATGTGAATATGGCCAAATACCAGTGAATAGTAACAATCATTAAGTTGTTTAGTTAGTAGTGGATTCACATAAACTGATGTCATGATTTTATATATATATATATATATATATATATATACATATATATATATATATTTATGTATTTATATATATATATATATATATATGTATGTATGTATGTATGTATGTATGTATATATATATATATATAATTTATTAAACGAATGAATAAATCTTAGAATTGTTAATTTTTTATAATTTTCATGACTGTTACTAATGCTAAAAATGTAACATGAAATACATATGTGACATTTAAATATTTTATACAATATTGAGAAGTTATTTAACAAAAAAAGTAAAGATAATTAAATAAATACAAATTATTTACATTTTGTTCGATTAATTTTTTGTTAAGAACATTAAAAACTGTAATCCTCTAACTGTATGATAATTTGAAATCGTATTAACATTATTAAATAACGACGCCTTTGTATCTTCCTATCATGTTATTTTTTGATGAAAATACCTACGTAATTGTAATTGTAAATTGTCAATTTCACGTGTGATTTCCTGATATGATGATAAGATTATATATACAACGGCAGACAAGGTTACTTTTCATGATATACTTTTTAAACTCGCAACGAATTGTGTATTACATATTGTATGTTTTTTTATGATAAATGTTCTGTTTTTTCATGCAAAACAACACCTTTAGCTACTGTTATTTATACTGTATTATTTTCAATTGAATTTAACTTGATGGTACATAACATAGAACAGAGGAATATACTTCTAAAGAAATATAATATATTCTATATACGACTTAATGAAGAAAAAAATAAATAAAATTTAAATGTAATTTAAATATAAAAGATTATATATATATATATATATATATATATATATATATATATATATATATAGTTAATATAGAAAAAAAAAACCAAATTATAAATATACTATTATTAATAATAATAAAAGTTTTCTTCCTTATTTTTTTAAATGATTTTATTTTTAACAAACAAAAATAATTCTATAAAAATTTTTTTATTTTTCTATGGATCAACATAAGACCATTTATATATATATATATATATATATATATATATATATATATATATATATATATATATATATATATATATATATATATATATATATATATATACATATAATATTAATCAAAAAAGAAAATATTTGTAACTTAAATATTAAAAATTTATCCGTTTTGAAATGCTAATTTGTTAGCATGTTTTATCATTAGAAGCATAAATTAAACATGTTTGTTGAAAAATTTAAATATTCGCCGAATATGTTACATTTTATAGAGACTTTATACGAGAGTCATATTGTTTGTGCATCATAAAATCCTACAAACCATTACTGCTCGATAAAAAAGGTATATACGTTTTCAAGTCTTGGTCGTAAATCAAAATGAAGCATTTTACAAAACTTTTTTCTGCACATATACGATTAATCTGGTATGCTGATATTTCATTATGAGATACAGACAGTACCACAAAAAGTACTATATATGTATTCACAACATATATAACAGCATGAGAATATTTACGAATAAATTTTCTGTAATGTCCATATGAAATAATTTTGCATGAAAATGATTCAATTAATAAAATATTCCATTATCTAAGATTACTTAAAACTTTCAATTTAAATAAATTGTTTACATAAGTTTTACCATTTTTTCATATATATTCAAAAAAATTAAATTAATTTCAGTACTTGTTTATTTGAAAAGCTCATACTTAATTGAAATTTCATCGACGGTGAAAATTTTAGAACAAATGATTTAAATCAACATACATTTCTATTATAGAATTGTTTCATGTTATGTAATTATTATATAATAACATTAGATGATGTTTTGTAACTTTATTACACAATAATTAAAATGAAAATGGCACATTTTGTACATATATTTCAAAACGAGAATAATATTTATTACTTACCATTATATATTTTAAAATAAGACTATTTTCATGTGGATATTCGTAGTTTAAAATATACTTCAATAAACGAAAGATATTCATTTATGCAATTTTAATTCAAATATTAAAATTAATTATAATTTAAATTCAATTTTAAAATTAATTGATATATAAACAGATTATTATCTCAAATCATAAATAAACAATTAAAAAAAATAATTAGCAAATCGCCATAAAAATAACATTATTTTTTTTAAATTAATCATTTAAATTTATCTTATTCACAAATATATTTATTGATCTTTTTATAAAACCACTGCAGTAATGAATTTTACAAAGATATTATTCCATGCGGGTAGATAAATATGTAAGTGGAATTTCAGTTATATATTTGATAAAATTAACCATAAAATCAAAAAATCCCCCAACTACACCCGCATTAAGAAATAATATTGTAATACTTGAATTTTTTTATTTAAATTTATTGTAATATAAAGTAGATAGTTTCTAATGGACACTTTTTATTAATGTAGAATCTTTTTTAAGCGAATATTTTATAAAAAAATCTTATAAACAACATTATTTATAAGAAATTTGTTAATAAAATATTCATATTTTTGCTAAATCCATATTATAATATTATATATAAAACTATTTACCTATTATAAATATTGTTTTTATGAATTTCTTGATTTCAATTAGTAAATTGAACAAGTCTTGTAAATAATCTGTAAATTAAATCTATCCTACTTAATTATACAAAAAATACAAACTTATTCTATTATAGTGCAGAATACATAATGACTAAAGAAATATTTTTGATATTAACAGGTATTGTTCTTTATAAAGTTCTTTTATAAAATCCATTTTTTTATTTAATTATTAAATGATCTAAAAATAACACAAATCAATAAGTGAAGAATATGGCTACATAAGTCAATAAATTAATTTATTTACATTATGAAATAGTCATTTATGTGATTTATTGAATATGAAGTTTTAAAATAGAGTAAAATTAATAATATGATTAGATTTTATGTAAATATTTGAAGAAATGATATTTAATGTATAAAATTCAATACACTATTCTTATTTTGAATTATTGTAAAAATAGCTAGTTAACCAAAATTAATCGAACAAATTTCATCCTTATCCTACAAACTTAATATTATTAATTTTAATTAATAATAAACAATAATTAGTAACACAACAAAATATTCACACTCACGCATAATACTTTATAAAAGTGTTTAGTTATCAATTACTATTCATATTACAGAAATATGTACAATTATATATATATATATATATATATATATAATAAAATATTTTTTTAAAAAAAGCTGTGTATAATGATAAAAGAAATTATAAAGAATACTTTAAAAACATAGAAAAAGTGAAAAGTACTTAATATAAAAACACGTCAAGCATGAATATCTCACTAGGCTTCACGGTACTTACATAAAGTTTGGTGACACATTGACCCGACTGCGTGTTCGAAAATGACCTAGAAAGAAAGTAACAAATAAATTACTACTTGCATTGGTTAGATAACAGATAGTTTATAAAAAAGAAAAATACGTTCACATCAATAAATCGAGCGGAAAAAATACATCAAACCTAAATAATGTTTGGTATGCAATATTTATTCATAGGATAGTAATAAATGGCAAACAGTAGGTGTTTTCATATTTATGCAAAGTTCCAATATTGAAAAAATATATGTTTACTATTTTTTTTATTTATACTTCTATTATTTACATTTATACTTTTCTTTCATAATATTATGGAACAATTCTTTATTTGTTCGACTTTACAATATTTGAATTTTGTAATCTAAAACATGTTTATTTTTTTATCTTTGTCCTTAAACTCACATACATACATTTTTACACATATATTTTTATGAAATATTTATCAATTAAGGAAATATTGAATTTTTAACTAAATTCTTTATTGAAATAACCTTTAAATATTTCACTTCTTAAACTCTAGTTTGTATATAAAATTTCGTTAATCAATAATTGTGTATTGTTCGTTCATTGATGCTTATGCACATTTCAATGGTTATTTTTATGATGTTTGAACATCGTATTTGCACATCGTGTTATATACATCACAATATTGTAAGCAATAATAAATGATTATTAAACACAACACTGAATATTTTGGTGTATAAAAAAATTAAATTATCTGTAATAGAATAGTTAGTAAATTATTATTTACTAACTATAAACCGTATAACCTAATTTACAGAAATGTAAAGTTATATTTTAATAAGATATATACGTTCATAGAATTATTTATACAACCAATTACTTATAATATTTTTTAACTAAAAAATGTACAAGATTATAACAATGTTTAAAAATATGAATTTTACTTCAACTTCAGTATACATTTTTTTAAATGAAATAAAAAAAGTAGAAATAGTATAATAAACTTACATAAATTAATAAACCGTAATATTGAATTTATCTCAAAAACATGCATACATAAATATATATATATATATATATATATATATATATATATATATAAATATATAAACAAGCACAGAAAGAAAGAATACAAATTCCTACACGTATGTAAATGCATGTTTGTATTTGAAAAGAAAAAAATACATTTAATAACAGGTGTTTAGTAATAAGTTACTATAATTAAAATAAAACTAAAAAAATACTAAAAAGGAGATCAAATATAAACTTTTAAGAAAAATTAAGAAATTAATTTTGAAAGTTGACAATAAATATAAGAAAAAATTCAAAAATGTCAATTTGAATTCACATTATTATTGCAGCATATTTATATAACACACATTTTCAAAATTCGAAAAAAAAATTAAATTTCATGAACATTTCAAAACAGAATTTTATCAAAACAATTCTATGAATTTCTTTTGCCCTCAAAAGAGTATTTGTTTATAAAACATTTTTTAAATTTTTTTGAAATGAAATTTATAATAAATATACAGTCTTTAAAATGTGACGCCTAGATCTGTGTTTTATTAAAAAGTAACTATACACACGTTCCTTTTTTATAAAATACAAATCTAGGCGTCACATTTGAATGATCTATATTTTAATACAATAATATCAATACTAAAAAAGTTATTAAATTATTTTTATACAGTTTGCATCTCTATTAAAATATTTCAGATAAAAAATATCGAGAAGATAATAATGATATAAGATTTAGCACTATTTATACAGTACTACTTCAATTATAATTTCACATGAAGATATAATTTTATGGAAAATGATTTGTAATAAATCTCCAACTGTACATTTTATTTATATATGTAAATTTAAGCATTTCTTACGCAAATAAATAATTCAATTTCACTAAATTAACATATACCTATGATTATTTAAATACACCAATGTAACAATATATAAGTAAATTTGAATTAATATAATATTTAAATTGTATATTAAGTATATAAATGTTAATTGTTTTTGAGTAAAAAGAAACCTTTTCAATCCATTATATGCACTAAATAAGTACTTTTTTGGATTTTAATCTCCTTTAAAGTTAATGAAGGCCATTAGTTGTCACGCAATACTGTTAAAGATATTCTGAAAAACAGGAAGATAACCTTGAAGATAGTCACAAAGATAACATTTAAACTGTTTGTCAAGTTAACAATACCATTTGAATTTGTATATATCTTTCAGACCTTATATGTATCTAAAAGACCATATGTGCATATGTCTTCTATAATAAAATACATTTAATAAACCATTTATAAATAAAATATTTATTTATAAAACATTTTGAATATATATATATATATATATATATATATATATATGTTTAAAAATATTTTTTTATTATATTGATTGTAATAATCGAACTAATGTTATTTTCTATAAAAATCTTTCTGAACTTGCTTTTATAGGAAATCGTTTCAATATATTTCTTATTTTCAATTTTAAGAAATAGTCGAAAAATTCTCGTCCAATAATATTAAAGCTACAATCATAAAAACAATTTAATATCATTACCAATAAATATTAGTATAATATTATACTTCTTTTAAAAATATTATTTGCGTTTTTATCGGCAATTTTTTTTTAATTTGATTTTTTTTAATATTATTGATTTTTCTTATTTGTCGTTGAATGTACAAAATAGTAAATCAGCCTAAAACTTTTAAAGAATAATAGATTTAATACATGCACACATACATATCATCATCAACCTCTTTTTATCCACTGTTGGATGAAAGCCTCTCTCAAAATTTTCCACTTCAACCGATCCAATACGTTTCTTTTTCAGTTCATTCCAACGAATTTTCTTATATCTCTACCCTATTTATCCACGTATCGCTTTTTCGACTTTTTGATATAATAACAATAAAATAAAAAAGACATATCAGAGAAAAATTCAAAAAGATATTTTTCAACAAAATATAGGTATATATTATCACCATTGCAGCTTATAGATTATTTTCAATAACTCAACATAAATAAAAGTTAAACTCATCAAACTAAATCTCTTCTTAAAGGAAAGTATGGTATTTTTCACAATCTATACAGTTTATTATCATTTTAGATCTGTATGGCATCATAAATATATAGAAATATCTGAATTATTCTTGAAAGGTTATTAATCAATATTTGTGAATATTTAAATGAATGCTACATATTATTATTTTTATAATTTCTGACCTTTATAATTTACAAACGCTGGTATATAAAGTGAATGAAATAAAATTTAATTTTCTTTTTATATAATTTTAATATACTATAAATAATGAGTAGCTAATGAATGAAAATAATTTTAATATTATAATTATTTTTTATTGAAAAAAATACTCTAATTTATTTTGAATAAAGCAATAGCGCATATTTTCAATAAAGGTATATCAAATTCATTCAATTTGTTTGTTAAATCATTTATAATATCTATTCACACTCTAACAAAAGTATTATAATTGACAATAATAAATTTTATTCCATGATAATTTTAAATTATAAAATTAATTGTATATATATATATATATATATATTATCATAGTACTCATAATCTTATAATAATTTAAGATTAATTTTAATATTGTAATTAACAGTTAAGTATCTATATTGCACTTTTAAAACTTTACACATTTTGTACTGATCAATTAAAATATATAATAAAAATTAATAGACTTATAACATGAATATATTTCTATACTCAAGAGTAAATGAACGAAGAAAATCTGATATTTTATTAATTATTAAATAATTAAACGTTATATTTTAAAATTACTCGTGAGATATATTTTCAATGAGAACGGAAAATATAAATATAGAAACATTATTTTTAGGAAGAGAGAATATTTAATTTTATAAATAAAAATATTTTGTAATACATTAACGATTTGATTTTTAATTACTGTTCTCGAAACTCTGAATATACAATATATCTAAATATGTTAATTAATATTTATAGTGTATAATACGTTTTATAAAAAGATATTTTCATCATATATTCCAAAAATTATTTTTAACGATGATATTAAATATTAATATTTAAATAGGAATATTTGTTACAAGTAATGAACTTGAATAACTTTATAAAAATTGATAAATAATTATTAAAATTTTATAATAATAACTATTTCATCATTTTAATCAAGTAATTTTTTTGATAATGTGGTAAAATAACTTTTAGAAGAATTATTCACTTTCAGCAATGTGAAATTCTATGTTTTCAATTATTATTTATTATTCAATTCATTCGCTTTAATGATAATTTCATCATCAGATTGTTGTGTAATTCATAATACTACTTCTTTTAAAAAATAAACAGATTTAAAAATAATATATTCAAAAGCAATGATTCTAATTTTGTTTTTAAAATAAGACAGTATTTTAAGAATGTTTGTTTTATGAGAATAAAAATATTTTTACCTTTATAATCATTTAAGTGTATTTCAATTTCTGTAATTTTTATAAAAAAAAAACATCACAAACACTTAAATAAAATATAAATAAGTAGGTAATACTGAAACAATAATTAAAAGTGATTTTTTTTAAAAAAAACTATTTATTTTGTGTACCTTTTCATCACTATATAAAAAAAGAACAAATCGATGAAAAGAAGAATTTATATTTTCTTTGAATTTCAAAAGTTTGCTTCAGTTACATGCTCGAATAGAGTATTGATTGGAATTTTTTTTTTACATTTGAATATCAAGATGATGGAGGCACGTTTCTTATTTGTAAGATAGCATCTGATAATCCCTAATATCAAACAACTTGGAACGAAAATACCAATAAATTGATGAACGAATTCTACTTTATAAAACAAATTTAAAATATTTCAAAGATAATTAGATACAATACGTATTTTACTTTATTTATGGATAGATGAAGAAAATTATCTAAAAGAAGTTGTTCATAATAAGAAAATTTACAAAATATGTTTGTGGATTTACAAGTACTTTTTCTTACACGTATCTATATATGTGCGTGGGTATTGAAATTAAAATTACATTTTTACATTACAGATAAGAAAAGTATAGCAAAATATTTTCTTGGAATATTAAAATATTGTTAA
This sequence comes from Neoneuromus ignobilis, assembly GCA_029203775.1. NCBI lineage: Eukaryota > Metazoa > Arthropoda > Insecta > Megaloptera > Corydalidae > Neoneuromus > Neoneuromus ignobilis. The sequence continues at coordinate 33,331,848 of CP092089.1, forward strand.
AATAAACAATATTTTTATATTCTGAGAAAAAATTTTCACACAAAAATAATATTATTATTGTAACAAAACAGAACACAATAGCTTACAACGTATTAGTTAAATGTAGCATTATTTAATTGTATATACTTTCATTTTCGTATATACATCAAATCATCCATTCATTCTTTATAAATTCAAAAGAATTAACAATATTTAATATACTAGAATTTTTCCGATAAAGACAAGAGTACAATTAAAATAAGCATTAATATTGATAAAAGGTATAAAAATATTTAAAAGAAATAAAATTTTAATATTTTTTATCACAGATATTTTTTAGATTTATTTTTAATGAACTAAAATTATTATTTAAAAAATCTATAATATAAGCTACCGAGTTCAATTATTTCATTTATTTTAATAAAGAAATGAAATAAATAAAAAATAATATGTTATTACTTCTAAGAATTTTAGTTTTTCTCTTACAATAATGAAATATTTCATATATATATATATATATATATATATATATATACACATCAAATATTTCATTGAATTCACTCTCTTCACTTCTTGTCTCTAAATGTTATTCCTAACATACATTTTTTTTTATTTTTCTGTATATTTTCTGTAATACTATATTATTTTAACATTTAAGACTTATGTTTCAATATAATAAAAATAAGAAAATGGAAGAACTTTTTCTTCAAGCATAGAAAAATATTCAAATTCATAATATAAACATCTCTTTCAAATTGACACCAATCTATTTCTATTCCTGTTCACTTCATGTGTAAATGTTCTCATTGTGTTAATGAGATATTCTAAATACACAATTTTTAATCTATTCTACTTTTTTTATTTTTAATTATATTTTCCTATGATTTGTAATTTCTTCTACATTACTTTTTGATTCATTACCATACATCATAAGACTATTTTTTTTATTTGGTTTGTTTAATTTTTGTATTCATTTTTTAGCTTCATTTGGATTTAAAAAAAAATAATGTCATCAGAATATGGTAGGTGACTAATTATTTCGTTTTTCACTTTTATTTATTTATATATGTCTTAAATAAGTCTTTAAATAAAATTGTAAATAGCTTTGGTAATATTGAATCTCTGTCTCTCACTTTTTTATAACTATAAACTTTCCTGTTTCTTTATCTATTTGGAGAAAGGATGGAGCATTTGTATAAATATTTCTTGAAAGTTCAATATACGTTTTTCCAATTCCTTGAATTTTTTATGCATTTAATATTACTGATATTTGACTGTATATCTTTTCATGATCTATAAATCTTATATATATATATATATATATATATATATATATATATATATATATATGTATAGATGTTATAAAACAGTTTCTGTTTCAAAATATTCATCAATTTTAGATTTATGTTACTTTTTGTGTAAAAACAATATAAAGAAGTGTATACGAATAAGGCTACATATATTTACAGAAAACAACAAACTTGTGTTTATCTTAAAAAGAAACAACTTTAGATAATTTATCTTTTACAATATTTTTAAATAATATTTAGTATTTGTATTTATTCTTTCTGAAAAATGTCACATTTTTTCCAGTTCACATTCCCATAAGTTATTTTTTTTAAAAAAGCAAAATAAATATAAATTCTTCTTAATAAATCAGTGAATAAAAATAAAATATTATCATATAATAAAAATCATGTTATCTTATTATTGCGTTCAATTTATTTATAACTTCATAATAACACTTATTTTGAAATAGTACTAAAATAATTTGTCTTTCCTCACGCTATACTTAGAAATTTCATTTATAAAATTTTATGAATAATACAATTACACAACTTAAAATAAACTAATCTTGTAAACGTGCAAGATATTAAAAAATAATGAGAAATTTGCAGTTAATGCAGCTCAATTAATTTTCCAATCCATTTCCTGAACATGACGCAGGATAAATCTCTTTAATTTATTTTAAGGTAAACTAAGCCCTATCATAAATCTTCCTCATAAATTTATTTCATTATTTTGATCTTGTAAACATGATAGCACGATTTATATGAATAAAAATGTTAACACTATTATTATTATAGAATGAATATTATTATTACGATGATTTTTTTAATAATACTAAGACATCAAACTTTTACAAGTTTAATATTATTTGTTATTTCATACTAATTATTATATAATTAGTTTTAATATTTTCTCAATACATTTAAAATTTATACATATATATATATATATATATATATATATATATATATATATATATATATATATGTGTGTGTGAGTGAGTGTATGGGTTTTATGTTAACAAAGTAATTATTTTATTAATAAACAAATTTTAAGTCAAATGAAAGTCTAAATATATTATTTTAATAATATATTTTAAACATAAAGAAATGTATAAATTTAAAAAAATTAATATGTTGGTAACTTTTTAACATTTATTCTTTTTACTAATTCATTTTATTAATTATTCATCAATTTACTTTTTAATTACTTCAAATATCAATTTTAATTTGTATATCAAAGGAGATATAATATTTAAAATAAACATCGAATGTCAAATATTATTCCTTAAATGATTATTATTAAAATTTTACAGAGAAATCCACAAGGATTAAAGCTCATCGTAATCTTGTAGTTTAGTTCAAAGATGAATGTCACTCATGTCAATTTTCTGTGATATAAAGGATTCGAGGAAATATGTCAACTCTTCTTGACGAAATTCTCTACTAGATAAATAACATACGACTAATGTATTTTACTATAACACGAAAAAAAAATTTTAATTTTTTAAAAAATGGCAAATTTTTAAATCGAAAAAACAACGTCAATTTTAAAATTTATTTATTTTTCTATTAAATTTCGTTCATTTTTTTATAAATAACTTTCATAATAATCCATAACAGCTAATTAAATCAAATTACCATTTATATTGTTCATTTCTTCAAAAAATTTATATATACATTTATTATAACATGGGAGTAAGAGATAATTTAATTATCTTATGTACATTTTCTTAATTAAAACAAAAGAGAAATCAAAAGGTCTCAAACACAAAATTAGATTACATTAATCAAGTTTAGATAAGCATTACACAGCATTATATTTACTTAGTTTTAATGCATATAATAAGATATAATATATTTTAATGTGGATGTTCTGCAGCCAAATACTGGTATTACGTATATTTTTAAATAAATGATTTTTTATTAAACAACCAAAGATATGAAATTTAAAAGCGCATACAAAAAAAATTACATATTACATAGTTTTATTTTGGATGTAAATCAAGACAGAACTTAATTGACATTTAAACAATTTTAAAGTTTCTTTATATAAACTGTAATATGCCAGAGTATTGTACTCACATTAATTTTTATGTTTAATATATCTTACATTTTTTTGTGTTTTTTTTTAATATATATTTTTAATTTCACGAACGAAACTTTCTTTCTTACAAATATTTTTATTTCTATTTCAGTTTTAAAATAAAAACATAAATTATGAAATTAAATATCATTTTTTATTATACGTAGAAATAAAAATAAGACTATTTTTAAAATTCAACTGAATAAATTATTTTTTCTATAAAACTCAAGTAATGACTGTGACATATTTTGGTGTAAAAATAATATAACAAATTACTGTTACTATATAATGTTATTTTAAAAATAATATCTTTTTAGATATATGAAATATATTAATTAAAACCGTAGAAAATTAAAAAAGAAAAACACATTTGAAGTATTGTTTCTTAAAAAATAATTTCTTGTTAAATTATTTAAAAATTATAAAAAAGTTTATTCGTGAATTATAAAACGTTACTTCAGACTCGTTAATTTTAAAATCAAGTACTACTCTCGTGGAAAGAAAACATAACGTTGTAATTTAAAAGAATATCCCAGCGTTAAAAAATTAAAATGCTACATGTAACACAAATCTTCTTTGTTTGTATTCTTACTTATCATAAACAATTTGTCTGCGACAAAATATAAAATAAATTTAACACAATATTTTTCTGTTACTTGGATGTTACAGAAATCGCTTGTGTAAATGCTTATCTACATTCACACAAGATATATTTAACATTGTCATATTTTATAGCATATTTAACGTGTCGTTGAAATTTGTAGATAATTTTATTTATGATTTACGTATTGCATTTCATACGAAATTTTATACTACAAAATAAGGCCATATCTTTTATATCATAAATGTAAAAATGCTCTTTATAGCCTATCATTGACATAAATATGTTATTCATTATATGACATATTACCGAGAAAAATAATATGCATACAAACATATATATATATATATATATATATATATATATATTGTATTTATTCTTTATAAGAAACGAGAATTTGTTCAAATTTAAAACAGTTTTGTATTTGTACACTTTACACAAAAATATACATTTTAGAAAAACAGTTCCATTTTTATATTTACACTTTATATAATTGATAAAAAGCAATTATAAAATCTTCAAATGAATACTGTATTAGTGATGAGCAAATTATTAAGGTACTAAAAGCCACTGAAGTACATAAAATATTTGCATTATACAAAGCATAAGATGGCCTAAATGAGATTAAAGGGTTTAGACATACATTTATTTCCTTACTATCATTTACTATCCTTCAGTTTCATTTAGACCATCCTCTACTGTCAATTTTCTTAACAGACATTAAAATTAAAATTACAAAGAAAATTAACAACTTCTAATCTTCTTTGAAATAAGCCACGCCTATATTTCTTACAATATAATTAATTGTAACATCAAAGAAATAATTAATAATGAGCGAGTAGTGGAACTTTGAACGTAGACAATATCATATGTAGTGAATATTACGTCATTGCTATATTTTAGTCTATCGCAGTATTAAAGTAAATCATATATAAAACGACATCGGTATTTTCGATAAGTACGTATTCTAATGAATACCATAAATTTAGTGATAGTGAATGTGAATTCTCTCATTTACCTTTACTGTTCATTCTAAAACTGACACAATTCCAATTGTACTTAAACAGTATTGAATTATTTATGAAGCTATGAAATAGTAATTCACTTTTAAATACCTTTTGAACAGTGACGATAAATTTAATTTGATGTAATGTTAGAATATTCTAAACTTTGAATAAAACCAATTGAAATCATATTTTCATAAAAGACTAAAAATTTAATAAAATTATTAAGTATTCCTCTAAACATTTCTATATTAAAACAGTTCTTTACTTCATAATGTTTAAATCACTGTCATTATAATTTTTCAAATAAACCGAAGAGAATATTCAATTAAATTAAAATATTGTTCATAATTAGAGCCGCCTCACAAAAAAAATGATTTTTCGTTAACAATTGTATCTAAATTATTAAATTGTTATGATAATATAATGTATTAAATTTTTAATCAAGGTAAAATTCGAATTAATCATTTATTTTAATTAGTTTTTAAAAAATAGGATAACAATTACCCACTAGATTTGTCGCCAATCCCAGTTATATTTAAATGGCAAATTAAATATTTCAATTATAATTTTTTTTCAAATATTGTAAAAACCCTTTCAATCTTTAATAAATAACAACAGTTGTCTAATTGTGTTAAAACTTATAAAATATTTATTTTTATTATCATAAATTTTGATATATTAATAAATACACGAATTTCCCTTTAATTAGATTTTCTTGATCGTCTATATAATAATTTAATACAGAAATTCTTACAAGTACAAAAATTGTAAAGATAAATAATCAAATTTTAATAAAATACTCAGATGAAAATTAGAATCATATTTTTATTTTTATTCGATAGTTGTTTATGTTCGTAATTTAATTTTATTTTAAAAGTGCTTGTATTATGTACTTATCAAAGTTGAGTGCACAAAATGAGTCCGATACGACGGATTAACAAACAGATAATTGTGTTTCTGCTAGTCATCTTTCACAAAATCTCAAATGTTTTCTACTATCAGAAGTTAACATCTGAACTTAGTGATCCGTGCCAGTACTTCAACAAATTATTTGCTGATAATTTGAGCTTCAACTACCTGTCTACAAAATACTTTTTCAATACTATTTGTATTATTTCAGATAATTAAATTTAAGATATGTTCTTTATATAGGAGTATCATAAATACAAGTTACAAATTAAATTAGGAACATACTAAACAAAAATGAATATTTTATTTTTAATTCGTTGTTATTTTCACACAATTTATGTATAAATAATTTAAAAATTATAATATTTAGCAATAAACATATATTAAATGAATACATTTCAATTTAAAAAAATCCATCTTATATATTATACAATGACGCACAAACGTATTCGCCATATCGTAAAATGTAAACTGTTTTTATTTTAGCAATTTCTAATATATAATAGAATTAATTATTGTTTTTTGTATTCTTTACTAATGAATATTATATTTAATATCAATTAAATAATTTTTTTTATTTCACGACTCTATTATATTAATAAATTGCTTATGTTAACCATATGGCGAATACTTTTACACGTAGTGTGGGTATGTATGCATGTATATATATATATATATATATATATATATATACATTATGAAAAGGTTTTTGTTGACAACCAAAAACAGACAATCTTCTTTATTTAAAATGTTTTAAACAGAACGCAATAAATATTTATCCAAAAATACAAACAACCACAATTTTAGTTTAAACAATAAGAGGAGACATAGTTTGCAAATATAGTATAACATTTTTTCTTTATGTTTTAAATTAGTATTCGGAGTTGAAAAATAAATGAATAAAAAACATAGAGTTAATTAAACGTAAATAGCTACAGTAATCGAAATGCAAAATAAATAATTAAAAATGAAATCAGCTGATAAAATAATTCTATTTTTTGTGATTAAAATAACATTTTGTTAATTCGTTTTTATATTAGAATTATATTTTACTTGATTAAACTGAATATTTAACTATATTTAAGATCGATACAGGTCATTTGATAAAAAAAATAATTTATTAAAACTGTAGTGTTATAGTATAAATACAAATATAGTTTTAAACTTTAAATATAAAATATCCATTTTTAAAATCAATAAATGATAAATTATAAAGTAAAATGTAACCTTTGTCTTACAGACAAAAACTTCATATAAAAAAAACATATTAAATTACAAGAAAATATTGGTCACATAAGAAATAATATTTGAACAAATTTCTTTTCTTAAAAATAATAATAACAAATAAATACTTTTTTACTTATTTAATTTATTTATTTTCAAAAAGATACAAAATTATATTTTTATATATATATATATATATATATATATATATATATATATATATATATATATACTCGTATAGTAATAATGATCTTTTAATTAAAATGTTTTATAAAATTGTGACGTTATGAAAAATATAAATAATTTGTTATATATTATGAATAACACAATTACAAACCTCAAATTCAACTTACTATTTCTAATATAATTTCACGTAGAATAAAATAAAAACAGAATATAACACAAACTATTTTATAATTAAATGTTTAGTGAGCAATGCTTATAAATTAAGTCAATATGTTAAAACTAAGATGTATATATATATATATATATATATATATATATATATATATATATGTATCAACTAAATAAAAAAATTATCATAAACTTTTTCAATGACTATTTTCATTGACTATTTTCAATTCATTTGCATAAATTACTTTCATAAACTAGAAAATTATATATGCGTTTATCTACAATGCTTTCGGCATTTACTTTCATGAAAATGAAAAAGCTTGTATTTATTTTTATGTATAATACATAATGTGGTCATATATTCATATTAAATATACTCACCCACTCATATATATATATATATATATATATATATATATATATATATATATATATATATATATATATGTATGTGTGTATATATGTGTGTCTGTAGGTTTTTCACATTGCTTAGCATATTTTAACTTAATTAAATATAAGAAGTTAATAATAAAATTAAAATCATTGTTCAAAAACAAATGTTATTTTAAGTTTTCCTTTGACTAGTGAACGTAATAATTTTAATATTTACCAATTATACTCCCACTCATATACAGGTATATATATATATATATATATATATATATATATATATATAACATAATATAATATAATTTTATAATATACATATTATCTCAAATTTAAATTTATTTTTCCATTTATTTAATGAGCTCTTACTTTCGTTTTCATAACGTTTTTCTATACTTTTATCTTCTATTCATCGATTCATTTTAAATTACTCCATTTTACAAAAGAACATATTACCACATTTAATGTTGTGGGAGTCATTTATGAGTAGCACTTGACTTTTCAATTGAGTTGTAAAAGTTGTCTATGACCGACGTTCAATAAAACTATATAAAGTAGATACATAATAATATTACCAATTCTAAAGTATAATAAATATTGAAGTAATAATCTAAAATAATGTGTATTTGTGAACAAATATATTCGAATTCAATTAGTTTTTAAAATTATACAAACTCAAAGATATAACTAATTATAAATCAAATAATGAAAATATTATGTCAGTCTATATAGAAACATGAAAATAATTTGTTCAGTACTCAAATGTTTTTTTAAAGTAAATGATTAAAAGAATATTAATATTTTATTTTTATATTTTTAAAGAAAGATATTTCATTTTTTAATAATATAATTATAATCATCATCCTTCATATAGGAATGCTAACCCCCAGCAGGCATCTCCTCAGATTTCAGATAGGGAAGTGCTCACTACAGGTGTCCCAAAAAATGTATACATATTATATATATAATATATATATATATATATATATATATATATATATATATAGCTATATATAAAATAGATTCTTTTGAATGTTGAAGATGAACCATATGTAAATAAACACTGACATAATCATTTAAAGTTTGAATATCTTTTATTGGGACACGTACAGATTTAATGTGATACTAAAAAAATAAAATACCTCAGTTGGACTAAAACAATCTTGATATTAAATTTAAAGTTGAGGTAATGGATCTGCACTTCATAATAATTTTAAAAAATATTGCAAAAAAATTGTCAGAACAATCCTCAAATTATTGAAGAAAAAAATATGTAAAAATGGATATTATATATATATTTAATTGCAATTCTATCAAGTAACGTTTAGAAAAATATACAAATAAATATGAAATATTAACTTAAAAACATATTAGTATCGCAATTTTTCATTCAACTATATATTAAATCATAAACGATATTGATTTTAATATTACAATTTCCGTACTAAATTAGAAGCAATAAAATAAGGAAAATATTTCATCAATATACTAGAGAAATTAATATTAAAAATTCCCAGAAAATGTCAAACTTTCATATTAGCAATTTTTAATGTTATAGTAAATTTGAAATGTAATATTTTTCTTCGATATTTTTATGGGTTTTTTTATACATATGATTAAAAAAAATTAATAAAAAATATAATTAAATAGTTAAGATTTCTCTTACATCATAACAATATACGATAAAATTTTAATAGAATTTTATTATATCTAGGTGTAATTTGTTTATGAAAAAATGAATTACAAATATTTTTGAAATAATACATATTTAATTATTTTTAAGAAAAATTTAATAAAATATTTGTAAACTTTTAGAAAGAATCATCAATCGAGAACAATCTTTAATAAAGATTTTTTTAAAAAAATTCCTGGAAAAAGATTATAAAAACTATTTGTTATTATTAAAGTATAATTTTTCTTTTATTAATAGAACTCATTTATAAATATTTTAACTATTTGATACTTCATGATTGAGGGAATTCATAACATTTTCTTACAATAACACATATTTTTTTATTGAATAATAAATAAAAAAAATAACCGAGTTTATAAAATAATGAATTCTAAAATGGTGAATTTGTTTTTTACTTTGCAAATTAAGCATTATTCTGAATCTTTTTTTAAAAAAAATCAATAAACAAACGTATTGACTACAAACCTCAATAAATCTCAACTTGATGTAAAATCTTCGAGAAATACTTGAATTTTATTTATAGTTATCTAAAGGCAATTTTCTATTAAATCAATATATATGCAATAATTAAATTACTATAGAGGCATTTAAAAATAAGTTCAACTATTATAAAATAACGAATACAAAATGTAGAGTTATTTCTATGCTGTTATGAAAATATAGTATTTTTAACCCTTCAAAGTCAAATATCTGTCAAACATTGATTCAAAACATTTTAACTCATCCATACAGGAAATATAAGCACTGTTATGATTGATATTGTCAATTTTAACAAAATGATTGGCTATTTAGAAATAATAAACAAGACTGATTTACACTTCTAGTTTATTTTCATCCTTTATACTTAATGAAGAATTTTGGACGTGGACAAAAGGTTCTTGTGAATTATTAACAATTATTGCGATTGTACGTTCTGTACTATATTATTCATTATAAGTACTATATACCACTAAATGTTTATAATCTCAAATTTACAAATGTACATATATATATATATATATATATATATATATATACACCAAATTTTTTTTACAAAAATTATTATTTATTCTGAACTTACATAACTGAATTATTTTAAATAATACCCATTCTCATTAAAATTTAATAATTACTATTTTTGTATATGTACTTTTTTGAATATTGAACTAACAGCATAAATTTAACTTTTAGTAACCAGAATAAAAATCATTAATAGTTAACTTAGGAAAGTGTAATTATATATATATATATATATATATATTATATATATATAATATATAGAGGTCAAAAGTTAATTGTATATATATATATATATTATTGAAAGTATATTCTATAATAACCAAGTTAATTTTTTGACTTTGGATAACTATTTATTCTTGGATCAACTGTCAAAATGTAATATGATAGGAAAAAGTTGCGACATGTCCGGTGAATAGAAGCAGTTGTGGTAACGTTTCATGCCTTTAGTTAGAGACACTGAACGCTCTGTAATAGGGTATATATATATCTCAGCACCCTATTTTTCGAGCATTGCGGTATATATACGGTTTGTATATATTCTTTGGCCTTGGTGCTCCATATACAATAATAACTCGATCGAGAAGAGTAGGATCACTTTGCTCGAACAATCTTGAGTTAATGTCTTTATTTTCGGATAATATTAATTTTTGGCGAAGAAATGATCGTCGTCTTATACTACTATTACGGTATCAAAAGTTGTATTTTTTAATGTTAAATAAGAAAATTGATTATCGCTTATAACCATTTTTATCACTTCCAATTTATTATTATTTTTGAATCAATTAGTGACTAAAATACTTTTTTCTTAAAATAAAAAAGTAAATCAAAGGGAAAAACTTTAATTTTTATAAAATTTACAATCACTGTATCAAATTAAAATAATATCTGTGTACAAATTCTTAGAATAATTTTATTTATTAATAATCTTTTTAACATTTGTCAAATTATTTATTTAAATCAATTTTATCATCAATCATTTTTACATTCATATTTAATATTGAATGATTACATTCACTTAATCTAAAAAAATACTTAGAGAGTTGACTACAACATTTATCATCGAACACTTCTTTATTTTCATTCAATTAATCTATAAGTCTTTCTCAATGAATAAGAAACATTTTTAATTTTTTGTTTTATATTACCTTTATTAATTTTAATATCTCATGTTCATACTGAAAAACTCATTTTATTAATGATCTTATTTTTTTAGTATTAATTTATCTTTATATATATAGTAAAAATAAATTTAATTTTATCTATTTTTTATTAAGTCTATATAATATTAAACAAACACAGCATTAAAAAATTAACGATATAATGTCATATAAAACATAAAAATTTCATATATGTAACTAATATATGAAACTAATACAATTATATGATAATTATACATGTACAAATAATATTTTTTACAAAACTTATTTTTCCGTTAAATTTTTGAATCACTTTAATAACAAGGTTGAATACTTTCTATTTCAATACACATCAGTCATTTTTTCGCTTCAGTAATACACCGGAATCATTTGATCGGTGCGCTATAAATTCTAATCCTAAATCTTTACAGTATAAATCAATCTCTGCGAACTACAGTTTAGCGAATGCTGTTCAAATTGTATACGATTTTATGATCCGTGATGGGACACGCACCCGTCTTTTACCTAACCCAATGCAATCTCTTTCAAAACGGAAAACCGGAAAAGTCAATTGTTTGCGTGGAAAAATGTTCAATGTTGCAATGGCGACCTACATTAATACATACATATATGCATATGTATGTATGTGTGTATATATATATATATATATATATATATATATATATATATATATATAAAGTGAGTTGTCTGGCACAGAAAAATCTTATTTTTCATTTTCATTACAACCAAAACTTTTTATTTCACTAAAAAGTAGCATTCTTAATTTAAATATTCATTCATACGTCCTATATTATTTAAAACGATTTTAAATTTTTATTATTATATATTATATTTTAATTTTTAAACTAAATCAAGTATTTGTATTGATTTCTGTATAATTTGTATACATATATATATATATATATATATATATATATATATATATATATGTATTTATGTATGTATGTATGTGTATGTCTCTCTCTCTCTCTCTCTCTGTATATATATATATATATATATATATATATATATATATATATATATATATATATATATATCCTAGAAGAATTAGTTATATTATTGGTGGTAAATTAATGTGAAGAGGAAATATAAATTATAACAATAAAATAAGTGTATACATCATAAAAAAGGAACTGAAAATATCTAGGTTTGTAATAATTGTTATTTTAATTTATTTGAGAATTGTTATTACTATTCTCAGTATTAATTCTCAATTTTTTCTTTTTATATACACACACACACCTACACAGCTGAAATAAGTCTTGAATCAAAAATGAGTAAATAGAAATTTAAGATATATATTGTATGTATTACATGAGTTGTTCTTGATAAATTTCTGTTAGCAATTGTTATGTATATCGTTTTGTATAATGATGTTTGTTGAAATCTATTTAAAATTTACTTTCGAGCTCAATATATTCGACATTCCGTATCAGCCTCCAACGTTGTCTCCCAGTGACCCACAACCTTTATTCGTTATTTTGCTTTTAATAGCCAATCTGTATGTATGTTTATATCAATCAATAGTATTTAATATTATACTATAGAGTAGAGAGTAGAAGCTCGAAGCCAAAACTTAAATTAAATTTGAATAAATAAACCAAAACGAACATTTGTTACTAGCAGAATTCTATTAAAGTTTACATTAGTATAAAGTATTTTATATATGTATATATATATATATATATATATATATATATATATATACACATGTACCTATATCTGTCATGTTTCAGATTACGTATCATGTTCGAATAAGATTTCTTTTCAACTGTTATGAAAAAAAAATACGGTTTTTATACATATTTTAAATTTTTTTCTTCATTGTGTTGTCAAGTAATATATACAATGAAAGTTTTATTAAAATGTTATCTTTTCTACACCGACTCATATATATATATATATATATATATATATATATATATATATATATATATATATATATAAATATATTAAAATCATTGCAATGAACATGGACAGGATACATAGCAAAAAAAGAAGACAATAGGTCGAAAAACATTAATCATTATGGAATATAGACCGAGAAATAAAAGGAGACTAAAAAATAAACCTCATCCAAGACGAAGAAATGAAACTGTTGAGTATAGTGGAGACAAGTGTTAGAGAGATTGATCGAAAAGATGTTTAAGAAAAGTGAATAGTGTTCAATAAGTTTTCACCATGCAAATGGTTGATATAAACTTTGATTATGATAATGATAATGTTATATATATATATATATATATATATATATATATATATATATATATATATATATATATATATATATATATATATATATATATATATATATATATATATATATATATATATATATTTATATATATATAGAATAAATAGAAAAGCTAAAATAGTTATACATTATAAATAATTGAAAATTATGTATATTAAAGTATAATTATTTACATATAATATACCTAATTATAAATTTGAAAAATATTTTATAACTTTGTCTATTTTGAAACATTTTCTGAAATAATATATAGAATTAATTATAGAAAAGCTAAAACAAAGTATTTGTGTAAGGTTAAATTTATGTTTTTTATATAAAATTGAAAAATAGTATGTATATTAAAGTATAATTATTTACATATAACATACCTAATTATAAATTTGAAAAATATTTTATAACAATTTAAATTTACTTATTAAAAAAAATAATTTCAAAAATGATTTACACACACATGCACACACACACACACAAATAATAACAAATCACACACATGCACACACACACACACACACACACACACACACATGCACACACACACACATGCACACACACACACATGCACACACACACACATGCACACACACACACATGCACACACACACACATGCACACACACACACATGCACACACACACATGCACACACACACACACACACACACACACATGCACACACACACACATGCACACACACACACATGCACACACACACACATGCACACACACACACATGCACACACACACACATGCACACACACACACATGCACACACACACACACATGCATACATATATATATATATATATATATATATATATATATATATATATATATATATATAAATTTCATGACAAATATATCATTTAAAACAGTACAGAACGTTTTCAAAAATGTAAAGTGTTTTTTGAAATTTTATATTTTTAAAAACCACCTTATCTAAACTGAACTACAAAAACCCTCATATAAATATAAAATCATAACATAAATATTTACTTTTTATAACATTCAAATGAAACAATATGAGCGGGTTTTATTTAGATCAACGTTTAGAGTTACAGTGCTGAATTAATAATGAATATTCTCACAAAAAATGATTTACCATATTTACTTTTTTTAAAAAAAAACTGTTAAACATTTTGAATAACATATATAAAATGTTTAAATTTAATTTTTGAATTTATTTGATTGGATTAAAAATGTAATTATTTATTTTAGTTATAATACCAAAAAATCACGATTATCTTCAACATATCAAAATTATAAACAGTTTTAATAAAAACGAAGTATATAATACTAACGAGTTTAGTTTGTCATTTTAAATATTTTATGAGATATTTTTTATAAGTTTTGTATGTAAACAAAATTAAAAAACAATTAATTATAATACAGAAAAGAAAAGAAAAATATTAAATATACACTAGTATATTCAACAAAATTAAGGTCGCCTGTCATTCTTATTAAGAAAAACTTAAAATAAAATCTTCACATTTCTTTTAACATCAAGACAGAAATTTATTCGTACTAATAAAATATTGCATAGAAATTGTTTATAAGAATAATACTCGTATTTATAAATATATATATTTCCATAAGATTCTTTATGTAATTCTTTACAATAAAAGTAGAAAAATAATGGCGTTTTATATTCAGACTTGATTCATATATGGCTTATTTACATTAAATGTGAAATTGACATTTAGTAATTAACCATAACTTAATTTTTATGTTTATCTTTTTATAACGGTGTAGTAATTTGTGCCTTATTAATGAGCACATAATTATAATTTGTATGCTTTTGATGTAATAAGAGATTGACTGCTATCGTCTATTATTTATAAAAAAAAGAAATCTGATATATACTGTTACCAGCTAAGATCAAAGAAATACATTTAATTATATATATATATATATATATATATATATATATATATATATATATATATATGTATATATAAATGTATAAATTGTGGTTTGAGAAATTATTCGGTAGAATCGTAATTTATGAAAATATTAGTCATTCAATTATATTCAATCTTCGTTTCTATATTTTTAATAATTCTCTGAAATAAACAGAACGTTTGATATTTTTAAAGAATCAAACACTTTCATAAAATTTGATTGGAATATTTTTTGATAAAAGTACCTTCTTACGAATTTAAGCTATTTTCACTTTTTAAATTAATTATTAATATTCATTTTTAAATATATTAAATTAAAGAGTACTTATTTATTGAGAGTATTATTTTAGAACACGTTGTTAAAACTTCAATTTATTAATAATCAAATATTAAATTATTATAAAATAAGCAGAATGTTCAAAGAACAGAAATTATATACATATTTTAGAATTTCAGTACATACTCTCTTAAACGTAAACTTTAAAAACACTCATAAGCACTCGTGATGTTACAAAAACTGTATTTAACGTAAATTATTATTCGCCTTAAGGGGTTATACGCAGTTAGAAATTTCAAAAAATCGATTTTATTTTTTTTGCATTTTCGGAATGCACATATATTTGAGTATATTCTCTGAAAATTTGAAGTAAATCCGATAAATATTTTCGGACATACACCTGAATTTGTAAAAAATTTTTAACTATGTGTAAACTACTTCCGAAACTTCAAACGCGTTTATCTCAAAACGGTGTTTTCATAGTCGGTGATCTCGATATCTCAGAAATGGCTGAACCGATCGGTCTCAAATTTTCACACAATCTTCTCAAATATATTCCTCAGGTATTGAACGAAGGAATAAGGTTTACAAAAATTATTACTATTTTTTTAAAACAATTTGGAGTGAAAATTTTAGTAAAAAACGAAAAATTTTTTTCAAGTAGACGCTATTTTGTCAAAAATGAAAATTTTTATTATTCCTTCGTTCAATACCTGCATTAATCTATCCTTTAAAAGAATTGACCATATTTTTTGATTTCAAATAATCCAAACCGCCGATATGGAGATCACCGCCAAGCGCCTTTTTTTGGAGGTCGTTCGGGACATCGTCTGCAGGAACGGTGCACTTCAATATTTTTTTATGATCGACATGTTATTTTATTCTTGAAAGTAGGATCTATTCAAATAACCATAATTTGTAATTGCAAAATAAATACTGTTTCTAAAAAAAATTCCTAAAAAAACGTCGTTTTTGCGCCTCGCAAGTGCGTATAACCCTTTAAGTAATCATTGTTTGCTTTGGAACTGTGGATGATTCACTTTAATACAAATTAATTATTGTGTTGGGAATAACAATTCATTTGTACTAAATATTAAGTAATCACTTATTATTAATTTTACTATAATACAGTACTCTAATAATAAAAATATGACTATAAAAATGCATATTATCAAATAAAGTTTATAAATGAATAATGAACACTTTTATAAAATTGTATAGTATTAAAGTATCATCCAGGTATCAAGGTGAATGACCTTTATGTTAACGTGAATTTTCCTCAGTATATATATATATTTGATTTTATAATTTAATTTATAAATAAATTAATTAATTAAAATCAACAGTATAATTCCGTTCATTTATCTTACAAAACAGAAATTGTAATGATATTGTAATTAAAATAAATAAACAATAATATGTGTAAATATACTTGAATAAGTTAGTATGAAATGGTTTTGATAAAATTAATACATTTTTGCAATACTGATACACGATAAAATCTTATGACAGACAGAAATTATTTTTGTAATAAAATACATATTTGTTTGTTTATTTGTTTTTTGGTTTTTATTTAACGATGTTGAACTAAGCTCCAAACGGAATGCGTTATTCACAATACTAAAAAGTTACGACGCATGATGGTTGCATGACATTTGGTAAAGCTCTGTGTTCAGTGAAGCAATTCTTTGTCGGATCGTGTTCCATATTATACCAGGTAAAATGATTTTCTGTATATATACAAGTTCAAAAACACATTCACTTCAGTGAATTATGTATAACTTCATATTGATTTTATATAATTTCAATGAAAAATATATTTTATGTTGATATATATGTATGTATGCATATTTATACATATGTGCATGTATGTATATACATATATATATATATATATATATATGTATGTATATATGTATATAAAAAATATCAAATTGATATACATATTTTTTATTTTTGATTTTAAAAGCTTTTACAGTGGTGATTTTGATGTGGAAGATAAAGAATGCCCTAAATAAAGAAATCAAAGATGTTAAATTGCAAGCATTATAAGACAAAAAAAATTAATCGATCACTGATGTTACAAAAACATTATAAATAAATTAATTTACTATTTATTTATATATAAAAAGTACAGGAAGGATATACAAAGAAGAAAAATGGAATTGACAACTCGAATTAGAAAACATACTTAGCCGTTTAAACAACTGCATTCAACTACTTTTCGAATAAAAAAGTTCTTTATACTAAATTATAACTAGAGATAAAAAGTGCATATATTTTAACAATTTTAAATGTAAAAAAAATACGGATGAACAATATTTAATCATTCACACCAATATCAAAATGAAACATTTATGAGTTAAACAATTTTTGGTTTATCTACTAAGATTAAGAAGAAATTATCTATTATGAGCTATTTCTATCACTTGAAACAATCACAGCCGGTATATACAATCAATAATTATACAAATTAAAAGTAGCATCGTACAAAAAAAAAACATTAATAACCAATAAACAATTCAAAGTCTTCCTGCTTCAAGATAACCTCAGGCCTCATATTTCTGTGGTGGTCAAGGATGCATCGACAGAATTAAAATAAGAAATTCTTACTTATCTTACATACTCTCCGTAAATTTCTGATTACCAAATGTTCAGATTGATGTAACACAATTTAGAGGATACACAATTTCAAAAAAATACAAAAATGTATTAATAATTTTATCTTAATAAACCCATCGCTTCATATTTTACCAGAAAGATGGCAAATAATCGTAGAAAATAAAAGAAAAATATTTTAATTAAACCTTATGTTACAAATTTTGTTTGAAATTAATAAAAAAAATGATCACAAACTTTTATTTCTGATGTGCATCTCTAATAGAATCATTTGTCTTTGATATTATTAATTTATTTAGATAAATTTATTTCTGTAGATATTTTGTCATAACGTATTTAGTTTTCTATACATTCCAAAAACAGAAGTCTTTAAAATTTCACCAAATTGAAAATATCATTATTTTTCTACAATAATAAAAATATTTTAAAATTATTTATAATTCAGCTTTTATTTATATAACTGACATTATTTGACAAATATGTAGAAAACAAGATTTAAATATGATATTTTTTTCTGAACACTATCTATACAGAAACTGTCTATGAT
Source organism: Neoneuromus ignobilis (assembly GCA_029203775.1). Lineage (NCBI taxonomy): Eukaryota > Metazoa > Arthropoda > Insecta > Megaloptera > Corydalidae > Neoneuromus > Neoneuromus ignobilis. The sequence continues at coordinate 33,351,126 of CP092089.1, forward strand.
TTTATATTTTTTAAGATATTTATAGATACTATAAAACATATCTGTAGAATAAATTAAACTTTACTCGAATATTAACACATACCAGACAAGCATATTTTATTTATGTAGTATATAGCAAGTGAATGTTTTAGCAGCAAATCATGCATTTTATAGGAAAAAAATTTCAGCTTCTTCGATACAAAACTGACTAACTCTTTTAAACAAACTAATAAGACGAGTTGTATTTTCTTGTACACTTCGTAACGAAATAAGTTAGTTAATGAAATTAATAATTAAGGAAATGGAAGTGTTACTTGTTCGTTAATTTCTTTCCAAGTATTTCATGAAAATTTATAATAGTAATAAAATGTCTGAAAAAGAACAAATAGAAAAAATAAATATTTTCGTTTACATTCAACATTGAAAACAAACTGAATAGAAACTTGAATGAAAATAATCAAATATTTAAAAAAACGAACAAATAAATGAAATCTAATGAATCGCAAATCAAATAAACAGAATAATGTATATATCTAAAAATCACGTTTAATGACAATATTTCTGGTTACAAAAATAACTTTGAATATTTAATCTATTTACTCAATTTAAATTGATATAAAATATATTTATTTTATAAAAAAAAAACCCGATTGTCAACATGAAGCGAAGAAAAATGTTTGAAATGGATTAAAAGAGGAATACTTTTATAAATATTTTCGATAATATAGAATTCGTAATTATAATAAAATTTAAAGAAATATTGAAATTAATTTTTCAATTTCATTAAAATGATTAAAAAGATTCATTTGCACCAATTTATAAATATACATTGTATGAGTACATATATGTATATATATATATATATATATATATATATATATATATATATATATATATATATATATTGATTGATTGATTGATTGATTGATTGATTGAATCTGAAGAAAACTATTTTAAACTATCACTCAAAATATTAATTATACATTTTAATTTTATCAAAATTTTAATTTTATTAATCTATCTTATTTAAAAATATATACATTTCTATATTCAGAATATAACTAAACAAAAATAACTTTTGACTGAAAATTAACCATTAATTATATACTGTTTTTTAACACTGAGAATTTAAAAAAATTCATAAATAAACAACTTGAACATAAATTTCAAAACTAATTTATAAAATAATTTAAAATATACTACGGTCATTATTTATAAAGTTAAACTTACAAACCGCAAAATATATATGAATAGATTGGAATGGCTCAAAGCCAGAGAATAAAAGTTTTAATCAACTATTATGTGGAATATTTCTGGAAAAATATAGGAACATGTTTTTCAAATTGTTAAATTAATGCAAAAAATTATTATAATTCGAAGAGTGGTAAAAACACTGTATCTCATAATATTAAATATATTAAAATTGTTTAAAATATTTTTATAGGTCATCAATATAAACCAAATAAAAAGAAGTAAAAAAATACTATTTTGCTTTTTTTATCAGGTCTATATCGATGTATTATAAAAACACTTTAAATAGTGACAAAAGTAACAATATTATTAATATAACTTATTTTTTAAATATATATATATATATATATATATATATATATATATATATATATATATATACACAAGCGGTTGAAAGAATATACTTTTCAATGAAAAAAATGTTCATATTTGTAAAGTTTCATGAAGAATTTCCATCAACAGCTACAAGAAAGTTTTTCTTTAAAGAAACAAAGTTATTCGAGTGATTTTTAATATTATCGTAGAATTCACTTTGTATGATGCGAATATATTCTTTCGGATTTATACTAGATTATTTAAATCTTTGGATGTCGTACGTTTTATCATTTCAATTTATTGAAATAATTTCAACATCTTGTATCATAAAATATGTAAGTATATTTTTTAAGAAGGGAAATTATTATATTTAAAATAAGTATTTTTATAACTCATGACTTATTTATGTGCAATCACAAAATTCATAAAAAAGCCAATTGAATAATATACGTCATACATATTTATATATTGTATATATATATATATATATATATATATATATATATATATATATATATATATATATATATATATTTTTTTAAGAGTGAGAACTTCAAATTGAATCCTATCGGAAGTTCTATGTAACCTAAAAACAGTCTTTATATATATATATATATATATATATATATATATATATATATATATATATATATATATATATATATATATATAAATGTGTGTGTGTATATACGAATACAGTTATGCCTTAAGAAATGAAAATTTTTGTCAAAGTCTAGTTTTTAATAACTTTAATCAATACTAATTAAAATAGTAGCAAAAAAAAATGATTAATATTACTTTATTTTATTATGAAATACTGTATTCTTAGTTCTATAATGTGAAAATATTAATAGAAAATGACAATTTACAACGAATTATTTAATACAAAGATTAATCTAAAATTTTATATCTTATTATTTTATATTCCATTTGTTTATATATACGATGAAACATAAAATAACAAAAGGCCGAATTGATTCATATATTTTTATTCTAATTTTTTGTAAAATTTCTACTTCAATCGGTTTTATATTTACTTTTTTTTAAAAAAATAAACTGAAAACGTCAGCAACAAACTATCAAAAGGTTAGGTTCACTCATTTGAAAAATAAATAAATTGAATCTTTGAAACAACGCTAATATTTGTAATATACTAACACAAGTCTAATAATATAATGATTAATTAATCAAATAAAAAATAAGATTAATATCCTTCAACTTTCGGAAAATTTCAGTGAAATTAAATAGTCTAAAAAAATCCGTTTCCAATTTGTTTTTATATAAAGTATTTTCTCTCTTTATATAAATATATATATATATATAATAATAATAATAATTTCAAATTGCATTAAACCGTATTTATATAAAAAAATAAGATTAATAGAATACAGAAATGCTACCGTTATTTTCAAATAAATGAATAATAAACATGAAACCTTTTTATATTTTTTCTAACAAAAATACAACATTGTAAATACATTTAATGAATTTGTTAAACTTTATACCTGCCAGCTATTTGAATTCAATTCATGCTTATACGTATGTACAATTAAATTTAACTGAGTGAAATATCTCTTTTTTATATAAAATGCAAATGTGAATTTATAAAATACGAGTATACTTCATTACCAATATTTTAAACGATATCGCTGTCGACTAATACTTATTACTAAATGTGTAAAATTCACAGAATTACCTTCTTCTGTGAATTATTCATTAGTACAGAATCACAAAATACATTATTAACATTGCAAATTATTTCCTCCAGATTTGCTTTCAAAGAAGAATCGTAAACAGTTTTAGGAACATGCTTTCACATGGAAAGAAACAATTGTATATATTGTTATTTAAACATTACGTGTGATTAACTCAACAGAACAGAACATCATTTTTCGTTTTAATGACACAATTATAAAAAAATAATAATTAAGGATTATGTACTCGTGTATATACATACACACACACACACACACACACACACACACACACACACACATATATATATATATATATATATATATATATATATATATATATATATGTACATACACAAAATATATAAATCAGCGACAGCATCCTCTTTCTACATATTATTGGATAAAAACTTCTCTCAACAATTTCCACAATGACCAATCCAATGTCTTCCTTTTTCAGTCCATTCCGAAGAATTTTCTTATATCTCGGTCCCATTGATCTATTGGTCTCTCATTTTCTTTTATTCCTAGATTTTCAATCAATTACTTCCTCTGCCTATTGATGTTACCATCTTCTTGCTATACAGCTGACCCATTTTTATTTCAAACTTTTCATTTTTATTTTTTCTCTGATCCATTCATTTATCTTTTCATGTTATTCCCAACATACACCTTTCTATGTTTTTTTTTGTTGTTCGGAGCTGTGGAATTATTCTGGTATTTAAAACTCATGTTCCATTCTCATAGACGAGAACAAGTAAGATACATTGATCGATTTTTTAAACAAATATAGAAAAATATTCGATTTTATTATAATATTCGATTTTCTTCTTAACTCACACCATTACATTTTTACTCTCTTATTCACTTCATCTATAAACGTTCCTTTAGTATTAATGAGTTGTTATACACTTTTCAACTTTTCTCTTCCTTTTAATACATTTTTTTCTTAATTTGAAAATTTATTAAACATTACCTTTGTCTTGTCGAGGTTTATAAATGAGAATTTTCTTTTATTTCCTTTATACAATTCTTCTATTCTTTTTCGAGTTCATTTCAGCTTATCGAAAAACAGTTCTCATCAGCAAATCTTAACTTATTGTGAATCTCACCATTTACTCTTATTCCTTCATATTCCCACTTTAGTATCTTAAATATTTCTAACCCACAAGCATAATAATTCTGATGATATAGCATCATTCTATCTCACTCCTTTCATAATTTTAATTTTCCCTGTTTCATCATATAGTTGTATGAAAGATAAAGCATTTTTATAAATATTTCTTAAGAATTTAATATACGCTTCTTTAATTCCTTGTCTTCAATACATTTAACATCGCTGACATATTGACAAAGTTGAATTTTTTTTCATAATCTATAAATCAAAGACAGAAGGGTATTTGTTACTCGTTGCATCAACTAATAACTTCCCTTAGTATCTGAATGGATAAACGTGTGTGTGTGTGTGTGTCAAATGAAATTGAAAGGTTTAGACATACATTTACTTTTTTAATATCATTTACTATCCTTCCTTCTAATTTAGGCCATCCTATATATATATATATATATATATATATATATATATATATATATAGAGAGAGAGAGAGAGAGAGAGAGAGAAATATAACAAGAAAAAGTATTCTAATCGTAATAAATATATCTTTATTTTTTTAATTAACCGTTTAAAATTCTTTTTTTTTATCCATCCAATTTGTTATTTGAAGTAATGTAGTGAATATGAACAAAACACTTAAAACATCAAAATGGTGTACATTTCCTTATAACAAGTGGTTTGAACTTCTTAATCCCCGTCAAGTTGCAACGTAAGTATGTAGAAATACGTACTTTAGAGTGCTTTCCGCATTTTCACTTCTCCTCTTTCGGTGTTATATTTTCACGAACGTAAATTCATGTCCTTATATACAACGATCCTTGACAAGAGAGGAAAAAATATACAGCATGTATATTATTCAGTTCCAGAAAATTGCAATTTCAACTATCTAAATATTATATAACAATATTTAAAACCTTTTTTAAAAGTCTCTTATACTGAACCGGATGTTAATATACATATATATTTTTTAATTCTAAATGTTTCTTAGACTTGAAAAAATATCATTTGAGTATACATTTAATTTTAAAACTAACAGAAAATAATATACTTTTTTTTTCTTTGAATAAAAATTTATTTTTTAAATTAGAAAAATAGTCAAATAATACTATTTATTTCTTTATATAATATATTGGTAGTAAATTAAATTAATTTTTAAATAACTTTTTTTTATTTTTATATAGTACAGTAAAAAATATTATACTTATAACCATTCGAAGATATTTGAGAGACAAAGTTCTATTTTATTAAGCATTGTTTTGAAGATTTTTTCATTTTCGAGAAAAAGTCTACATTATTTATTAATTTTTTTAGTAGCATCTATATTAGAAATAAATTACTCTGAGATTCTCTGCAAAATTATAAATGAGCTTTTATTAACAATTTAAAGGTAATGTGTTTAAATTGTTAATATAAAAAAGATGATATACATTTAAAATTGAGAAAGTATTATGTCGTGTAGTCTATACATCCTATGAACCATTATTAATTAAATTTTTATATTTATTTGTAACGAATGAAAAAATTACTAATTTTTACTAAAAAAATTTACTCATAATATCCTCTTGTATTTTCCATCGAAGTGGAATACGAGTGTACATAAATTTCCAATAACTACAAGATATTATTATTTTAGTTAATTCATAATAATTCAGTTTAGTATAAAGTTTTTTAAAAAAATTGATATAAAATATTATTAATAATATAATTTTAAATCAAATTTAGATTTGTAATAATTTAATAAAACGATATTTAATCATAAAAAGAGAAACCCTTGTTTAAATTTAATAAATATTTTAAAATATTATTTGTTATGAAATAAGTATTTAATAATGATATAAAATATCAACTTTTCTCAATTTTAAACACATTTGTATTAAAATATAAATTCCAAAAAAAATGTTATAGTATATTTATATAATACTTTTTTGAAAAATTACTTGCCTTACAAATTGAAATTTTGTGAAAAAAATGAATTATATTGAAAAATAACAAAAATTATTTAAGAATTATTTTGTATTATAAAATGGATACTATTTTTTTAAAAAAATAAAGTTCTAAATTAGTATTTGTAAAATTAATTTCAAAATTAAAAAAGATAATTTATATATACTCTTATATCAACATTAACAAAAATGATAATTAATATTTTTTACATATAATACGAGAAAAATAATTTAAGACAACTAAAACCCTTCTGACTAACATCTAAGATAAAATTTGATATAGGTTCAATAGACCGTGAATATATCAACCAGCTTTCAAAACCTACATATATATATAAGCTACTTATATTATTGTTCGGAAGCAAATTCAAAACTTTATTAAAACAGTTTTCGACAGATATCAATACTTTATTAAACGCTATACTTGAATATCGTTTTTCCAAACATGTCTTTTTAATTAAATATAAAAATAAGTTTCAAATATAAAAGTTTTTGTTCATTCGCGGAAAAAGTACTTATTATCGATTATCTATTATATTCTACAGATTATTTGAAAATATTTATTTTTAAGATAAAGTAATATATTGTCTACTATATTATCTATCTAGTTAAACTGAGGAAAGTTTGAAATGGATTGATCATATAGCAAAAAGAGAGGGCCACCGATAAATAAGAAAAGTTATTGATTAGGAATCTAGATATATATGAAGGCCCAGCAAGAAACCCATAGATAAATGAGACAGAGATATAAGAAAATTCATTAGAATAGCCAAATATTTTTTAGTATACGAGAGTGGTCTCAGAAGTACCCGACCCAACAAAGAAAACACAAAAATTTTGGAAAAAAATATATTTATTTTTCAACATAATCTCCTTTCAGCTCTATACACTTTTCCCAACGATGTTCAATAAGTTCGATACCCTTTTTATAATAAGAACTGTCTTGCTCCTCAAAATACCCATTAACTGCCGATATCACTTCTTCATCGTTGGGAAATCTTTGACCACTGAGCCATTTTTTCAAGTTTGGGAACAGAAAATAATCCGAGGGGGCTAAACTGGCGAATAGGATGCATGAGGTAGCAATTCAAACTTTAATTCATTAATTTTGCCCATTGCAATAACGGATTTGTGAGCTTGTGCATTGTCTTGATGAAACAACACTTTCTTCTTAGCCAAATGCAACCGTTTTTGCTTGATTTCTTCGCTCAAACGTTGTAATAAGTTCGCATAATACTCGCCGTTGATAGTTTTTCTTTTTTCAAGATAGTCAATGAAAATTATCCCACGCGCATCTCAAAAAACCGACGCCATGACCTTGCCTGCAGATGAAACGGTCTTCGTCTTCTTTGAAGCCGGTTCTCCCTTTTCAGTCCATTGTTTTGATTGTTCTTTTGTCTCGGGTGTGAAGTGATGGACTCATGTTTCATCCATGGTTATGAAACGGCGCAAAAATTCTGCTTTGTTGCTGTGAAACTTCGCTAAACACTCAATTGAAACATCTTCACGACACTGTTTTTGCTCGAGTGTGAGCAAACGCGGCACCCATCTTACACACAGCTTTCTCATGTCCAAATTTTCAGATAATATGCGATGTACCGCACTTTTTGAAATGCCTACTATGTCTGCTAGCTCGCGCACTTTCAGTCGACGATCATCCAGTACCGCTTTGTGGATTTTCTTCACCATTTCTGGAGTCGTCACCTCATTTGGTCGACCACTGCGATGCTCGTCTTGGCAGGTCGTAAGGCCTCGTTTAAACTCTGCTACCCAATATTTCACTGTCGTAAACGAAGGAGCAAACTCACCCAGAGTAGAATCCAGTACAGCTTTTATATTGGTTGGGCTGAGGCCTTTCAAATAAAAGTATTGTATCACGTAACGATGACCAATTTTCTCCATTTTCACAAATTCACTGAAAACGTTCACTATTGATAGCTGCCAAACAAATATTAAACAACGTGGCGTCCTCAAACTTGAAACATATGCTTTATAGATTGTGTACTTTCTAATACAGTGATATTTTTCAAACAACTCCATCTCTAGGTCAGGCCGGGTACTTATGGGACTACCCTCGTAGAATTAAAAAATCAACTTCATTGAAAAAAAGTTAACAAAATTCAAATACCTCATTTTATCATGTAATTATAAAAATTAACTTACTAAGTTTATTTTAATCAATATCACTCTCTTCTAAAATCATATTTCGTCAAAAACTTGAACTTGTCATTGGACGGACTATTTCATCAAATGAAATTTCTTCGACACAATTTTTGTCATTTGATATAATCCTATTTTTTACAAAAATAAAAACGAGAAATCCCTAGTTTATAAAATTAGTGCTGTCATCTGTACTTATTCTAATTTCCCCAGGAGCACAAAAAAAGAAATTCCCAGTTTGCAATGTTTCTTTGTCTTTCGCATTATCCGAACGTTATAAAAAATAAGATCATACATTATATCTAAACCATATTATAAAAATATTATATTAATCAAAGTTGTCGCAATTTATAAAGAGTATTATATTAAAACCACGTTATACGAGAATTACCTGTATATATATATATATATATATAAACACACACATATGTATATATAAAATTACTCGTATATACATACTCGTATATACTGCTATAAGCAAATATGTGATTTTTGAAAAACAAAAATATTCCGTTCAGAGCAAACAACACAGAACTTGACACGA
>CP092089.1:33362625-33375125 GCA_029203775.1 Neoneuromus ignobilis
TCATTTGCGATTGAATCACAAGAGAAGCAAGTAAAGCGAGCTGAGGGCATGACTCATTCGTGGGTCGACGAACATACCGAGCAGTGGGCGAAGCTCTCTGGTATATATATATATATATAATTATTTAAATTTTCATGTAATCTTTCGTTGAACTGATAATAATTTCTTTACGAAAAACATGCTACCTACAACACCAAATTATATTTCATAAGAAACTCCAGAGAGTTACTGTGGGCTGAATTTAACTTTTTTTGTTATAATTTTATACAATAATTATCTAATGATGTATACTAGTAGAAATAATTTTTAATAACATTTATTTACGTGGTACGTCGAAATTTTTGAATAATTTTTTTTTGTCGAACATGCTAATATTTGTTCCAAATATGTTCTTTCTACGTCAATAAAACGCTGAGCATACTGAAACAATGAACAGATAGAATTTAATTAATCTGTTTTCGAGATAACCTCTATAACCCTCATCACGACGACTTATACGTCTTCTACGTCATCGTATAATGTTTCTCTCAACGTCATTTTCTTTTCTGGGAAATGAAAATAATACAAATCTGACGAATATGATTGATTTAGAATGATGCACATTTTCTTTTTTACCAAAATTTAGTATACAATAAGGGCCTTGAGATAGGTATTGTCGTGAAATAAATACCACTCCCTAACTCACGAAATTTTGATCTAATTCTTACTATCCTCCATCACAATGCTAGGTAATGCCTAAATAATATTCGAAAGTGACATTTTTACCTTTAAAATCAAATTCTTGATAAATGATGTTTTTGGAATTATAAAAATATATGATCATTGTCTTTACCCCGACTTTTGAAAACGCTACTTTCCCATTTTAGACGATCCTGATAATCTCCACAGTGAACTGCGGTAGTTAGTTTCTGGGTTATATTTAAAGCACCACGTTTCGTACCCAGACGATGGGATAAAATAATCTGGAATTTCTTTTCAGTATTTTAATAATGATCTTATACCAATCAACGCGTGCCTTCTCTTGATCTCCAGTTAATTTGTGTAGTACAAATCAAACACAAACGTTTCTTTTGTTCAATTTTTTGTCAATGTCTCAAATTATATTTATAACACACTAAACATTTCGGTTATTCTACATATCAAATTCGAATTAAGAATAATAGTTATGGTTTTAGGACGACCTACTCTTAAGTCGACATTGATGTATTACCTGCCATCTTTACAATACATATTCGACATGAAAATTTGTGTGTACGACAGACAATCAACAGCGTAAACTTCTTTCTACATTTTGACAGAAAAAATGCATAAAATTCCACTATTTATATATAAAATGACATTGCAAGAAAAATAAAAGTTAATTTTTTTTCAGGCACCTGTATGTGTGTTGGTGTATATGTATATGTATATATATATATATATATATATATATATATATATATATATATATCACATTAACTAATATATAATTAATTGAATTTATTCAATTATTATCGAATAACTAAATGTTTACTTGTCGCTAAACAATACTTGCTTTATGAAATAAGTTTAACATATCTTTCATGAATTTTAATTACGTTTAATGAATCATGTAACACTTTATAACTTTAAAATTTAATACGCTTAGTTGAATAAATATACCTTTTTTCATTATATAGCATTATTTTCATTGTTCAATAAAACTAGTACTCGATTAGTTTTTATAACATTTACTAAAAAACTTTAGAAACTAAGTTAAGAATATCTAATAATTTTAAAAAAGTTTTAGAATAAATTCACTATACTCGTTCTTTATCAAAAAAATATTTTTTTAATTTTATATACATAATTTGAATTATTATCTAAAAATTAATTTATATAATATATAGAAATATTATATAATATATATATATATATATATATATATATATATATATATAATATCTTATTAATATACATATCTGCTTTAAAATTATTAACTACTTTTTAATAAAATTTTAAGTAAAAATCATTAAATTATATAGAGGTTTAAATTATCTAAAAGCATTATTATAAGAAACGTATAAAATACAATAATTGTTATCATTTTCATTTAAAAAATTGCTTTCAAATATTTCAAAATATATATATTGAAATAATGTCTAAAGATACATTTATATTTTTAACTTATTCCCTCAAAATTATTTTTTTAAAACGAATACATCTATAGAAGAAAATATGATATATTCATAAAAAATCTCGTTATAATAAAAATTTCAACTCTTATATAAATTCACTTAATACTTCTCAGTATTTTTAAACACTTCAATTAGGTTTAACAACATTTGACAATTTCGCTGTCAATGTAATTACATCGTAAAGTTAATGAGTGTAAGTAACAAGTTTTGTAATAACGTTAAATGTTCGTAACAATGTTCTTACCGTTTGTTTAAATCTGAAAAGAACTTTCGTCACACTCAACTAACAAGAGATATTTTGTAATTTTCTAATTGATATATGACTATATATACGTATATATCATATCTATTTATATCTATTGATCTATTTCTCTCTCTCTCTCTCTCTCTCTCTCTCTCTCTCTCTAGATATATATATATATATATATATATATATATATATATATATATAAACACATATATATATATATTTATTCACAAAATATATATATTATTATTTATATAATAATAATAATATATATATATATATATAATATAAAATACTATATATATATATATATATATATATATATATTAATAACATATATATATAAAATACACACACTTTATATAGATTTTTATTCTACAAAATAATAATTTATTTTTATTCTAATGAATATATTTGATATATTTAATATAAAATGGTGAAGAAATTTTCCAAATTAAATATATCGTATAATTAAAAATATTTACAATTTTTATACAGCACCTATACAAATTTACTTTTGAAATCTAAGTAAAAAAAATATTATTTAAAATAAATACTCATTCGAATACTCATATATATATATATATATATATATATATATATATATATATATATATATATATATAAATGACAAATGTATACTTAACAATCTTATAGTTCTCGATTTTAATTTCCTCTTTCTATGAGTTAAAATTATGAATCTATTACAAAGCAGAAAATGAATGTTTCAATTTTAATAATAAAACATTGACGGTTTTGAATATCGAACGCTACACAAACGAACATCTATCGATTTCTAATTGTACTCATTTTTCGATACAGTTTCTCACATATAACCTTGTATTATATTAAAAAATAATAGCAATATTCACAAAATCATGACAATTGAAATTCATTTGAAAGCAAAAGTTTCGAATTATTGTTCTCTGTTTGAATCTTCAAGAACATATATATATATATACAATGTCTTGAAATATAAAAATTAATAATATAATATTTTTTTTCATATATGTTGTCATTATAATATATAATATTTTTAAATACTTACAATAACAATATACTTGAAATATTGTGAAATAATAAATTAGTTATTTAATTTTATTTCAAAACTATACACATTAAAAAATATATTACTTTAGTGTATAATCAGATAATAAAAATGTTTAAAGGTCAGCCCATGAAAATGTATGAAATTGTATTTACTATTAAACTAAATAAAATATTTCCTCAAATGTCATATGTAATTTTTTGTTTAAATTTCTAAAAAGATATATGAATATATATATATATATATATATATATATATATATATATATATATATATATATATATTCATTCGATTTGAGTAATTTATTTCATCTTTTATCAAAAAACTTCCTTTTCATCTATAACATATTTCACAAATATATTTGTTTCAAATAAGACTTTATTCAGTTGGTCTCTTAATATCTTTTAATATTAAAATTTGTCTCTTTATAAAATCATTTTATTAAACGAATAAGAGATATGTTGAACATTTTTGTATCTATCCATTAAATTTCTTTCAAAAATCATTACATTTACATTATCCTTGTGGAAACATAAAAGTATCAACTTCTCCCACTTATCAACATACTTGTCTATTTTTTATTAATTTTTATAAAATATTCACATCTTATTTTTAATTATAACAATAAAGAAATTTAATATACAACAAATTATTTTGTTATTACACATTGTAAGTATTCATAAAAGTATTACTAAAATACAAAAGTTGAAGACAACTTTTATGTAGAAATATTTTTTTTATGATTCAATAAAAATAATACATATGATTCAATAAAAATAATACAGAGATATTTTTCTTAGATATTTCAATAAAATATTATTTTATTGATTTGTTCATTATTTATATATATATATATATATATATATATATATATATATATATATATATGTACAATGTTCAAAACTTTAGCAATATCTGTTAGTAACTCTCGCCTATTTGTGTTTGTCTGAGAAACACTACAATTCGTATTTAAAATTTGGATTCACTTCACAATAACTTAGACGCGCTGAAATACAATTAAATGTCTATCTAAAGATAATATACTACTATACTCCGTGCTATTACGTTTAAATTCATTTCCTGCTGTTACAAATATCGAAAATACAGCTTTAATATACCCCAATCTTGAATAATCCTTTGTAATTTAAATAATTATTAAAATACAGAATTTTATATTTTGTACTGAATTGTTAAAGAAGTATTTTATATTTTTATTTATAAAGTGTTTTAATTCTTTTCGTCCAATTTAAATAAATGTTAAATTTCTTATAATTGCTCTCGATATCAGTATTAACGAAATCGCATTAAAATTTTACTATATTTGTTTGAAGTTAAAGATTAAACTTAAACTTTCCTTCCTTATGTACAAAATTTTATAATGTATATTCTACTTTCTTTCTGAATTTTAGAATTTAAGAAAACATTAATTATACTTCCAAATTAAGAAATAAATATCATATCAAATATACAGAATGAAATAAAATTTGAAAAACTCAAACGTATGTTTATAATTAAAAGCAATTTAAACTATAAATAATAACAAATAAAAAAACATATTTTCAATAATTGTATTGATTTATACGTTTCACAAATAATATTCGAATATTATTATCGTTATTTTTACAGTATATTTTAATAAAAGTAAAAAATTTAACGATTTTATCTTCAGAGTAAAACATACGTATAATAATCCACTGATTAATTAATGGAAAAAGTTCGTTAGAAATAAAAACTGAAACTCGAACGAAATAAAAAAATGTTTATATTTAGAAGAGTATATTTTTAGCGTAAAAAATAAACACTAATAATAAAAACTGTTGATTGAATATAATAAAACATTAATAATATTACGTCATACGCTCATCTATTAAAAAATATTTAGTTTACCTATTATAAGTTCATTGTTTGTCCACAGAGATAAAGTAATTTTACAATATATGAAATATTAACCTAATAAAAATTCATGTAAAATATTTGAACGTAAATAAAATACACCCACATCGAAATTTTATAATTGGTTTATAATTGCAGGAAAAAATATAACACTTCACTGACTAATTAATACGACTAATCAATTAGAAACTAGGTCATCTACCAGATATATAATATAGTTTATCACATTTTTTTAATATAATAAACTAAAATATTAAATTTCAACTATGTATTTAAAACATATATTTTTTTTTGAAAACAATTTTACTTGAACTAATAATTAAATAAGTTATTTAAAGGTACGTTTTAACTAAAATTATATATGTGGCCCAAATAAAACTGAAAGACAAAAAATAACAGAAAGTAATTAAATGTATATCTAAACAATTCAGTCTCATTTGAACCATCCTATATTATTATAACAAAATTATAGTTTCCTATTTAAAAAATAATTTAAATAAAACATGTCTATAAATTAATTCATCGATATTTAAAAATCACGTCCTTTAAATTATATGAATATTTGATATTTATACTCTAATTATATATATATATATATATATATATATATATATTCACATATAAAAATCAGAAAAAATTTCAATCTCAGTACTCATGCAAATCTCAACTTTTAAGTCTCGTTCAGGATTTTTTTTCACTGATTTTCTAGGCCTTTTAATATAATCATTAATAAGTTACTTGGTTTTAATAATAATGTCATTCGATCGATCACATTTCACTTTATTATTAGACATTGAACGATCATAACTGAAAACACTGTCAGATGAAATATCCATAATTTCATATGCCATGGTAGTGTAATTGGTCTTCTTCTGTTTATCACTTTTATAAATAATCTTTCTGATTAAATTATAAACTTGATTAAACAATATAGAAGTGTATAAAATCTGAATTCCATTAAGAAAACTGAAAATATGATAAAATCAAAGAAAGGCTGCTCGTTTCGTGATAAACAAACATTTCAGAATGGATAGTTTTAATGAAACGATAGAAGAACCAGGTGGGAAATCATAGACATTAGACAGAGATTCGCTACTGTAGTTTGCATGTTTAAAGTTTTTATAGACTATCTGATCGAAAAATCTTTTAATAAAATATTAGCTTTCCATTTTTTCTATGGCAAAATTAATCCCGCACTAGAAATTAATTTGTGGAATTATAAAAACAAGTTAAGAAAAATTCAATTTTCTCAGAGTTACTTAGAAATTAAAACATTCCGTATCTCTACATTTTAATTTTTTTTAAATACATCTTTCTCAATTAAGACTTTTAATAATCAAGTCAATAACGGCAAAGTATATTAATATAAAGATTGTTCTAAAATTGGAACCCCTGCCACCGGACATAAAATCCAAAGAAGACAAATTATTATTATGTATAAGTGTATGTACATGTATACTCGTATTTATACATATGTGTGTATGAAAGAGAAAAAAAAATATGTTTTTATAAAAATGATATTATGTGTGTATATATATATATATATATATATATATATATATATATATATATATATATATATGAATGTATATTTTTTTATTTAAAATATAAATACATTAAATACAAATCCCTACACTCATTCAATAATATATTTTATATAACCTGAAATTCCATTTGCTACAAATGCAAAAAAACTTTAAAAGAAATAAATATATAAAAATATTATACAAAATCCTATAATATTCGCTGAATAACTAAAATGTGATTCTGTTGTATATATGAAAAAATTAAATTAATTAACAGAAATAGTATTTCTCAATCAAGTTTCAAAAATTGATCAAAGTTTTGATATTTAATTTTTTCAAAAAATAATTTATACATATATATATATATATATATTCAATATTTTTTTAAGTAAATTTAAAATGTTATATAGTTGTTATATAATATTAATTGAATCAATTATTCAAATTTTTCAGTTTCTAGGTTAATGCTTCTCTAATTTTATAAATTAGTATCGAACTTCGGGTTTAAGATAATTCAATTTATCCCTGTTATTCCCTAAAGATATCCGATTCCAATATCTAGATATTTTATTAATTTCAGCAACTGTACAAATAATAATTTACTTAACTAGACTACAAATTATATACAATATTACAAAATTAAGCATATTTGCTTATATATTAACTTCTTTCCTTCTATTACTAAATTTTTAAACAATAAAATATACATATAAAATTATATTGTTAATTTAAAAAAAGAAGTACAAATTAAACAATTTAAAATAATACTAAATCAATTTATCATTTATTTATTTTAAATGGATAATAATTTAATTATTATATATTATAATATTTGTGAACATAAGTTTTTTAAATACATGTTGACAATATGTGACACTGAATATGTGACCTGAATTCTTAAGTAAGAATTCAGGTCACATATTCAGAAAATTTTAAATAACTAAATGTAATTTCTAAAATTATATTTAATTATTTACACATTATATTAAATTATATTTAATTATTTACTACTGATATATTCATCGTAATATTTATATGTAACTAACTCAAATTAGTTACATTTAAAGAACAAACCGTGACTAATAAACAATTATGATATAAAAAAAAACAATTAAAATAAAAAGGTACTTAATTATTATTGTACTAAATTATTTCATAGTCATTTCAATATTTCATTTAAACTAATTGCAACAAAAAAAAATTCAAATTTATTCTCTTTATTTATTTTCTGTAATATGTATAATACAAATTGTTCAAAATTGATAATTTAATACCCTATAAAAAATAAAAATCATATATTCAATTCACTTACTGTATAAATTGTAACGTTAAAAATATAGTAAATCCAGTTTTGATTGTATTAATTCACTTATAATGGTTGATATTTGTTGTTAATTTATTGATCAAATCAATAACATATTATTATGAGTTTTATTTCGAAGTTAAAATAAATAACAAATCCAATTTCATTAGAGATTTTATGAATAAGATATTATCGTAAGTACTAATTGAATTGCTTAAAAATAAATTATATTTATTATTATTTCTTTTTCTTATACAACCACACTAATAACTGAAAGAAACATATTTCTATAATAATCATAGCAAATATGGAAACAACATAAAAATTAAATATAAAGTTTATGAGTGTCTATTCTAATTTGTATAATAAAACTGTATTGTTATAGTACTCTAACAGCAATAGTTTAATTAAACTCGTCAATTAGTAAATTTATAATTTATTTGCTCGATTTGATTATAATTGTGATTGAGTAATTAGGTCACGTAACGATTGTACGTATAACTCTAATGAAGAGAATTACGATATATAGCTGAAGATTGAAATAATGTACGTTTATTAACCACATACAAATTATGTAGTAATTAACACCTTCATGATAAATATTCAATTTGATGGATGGGCGAATATTATATTACTGATATATATATATATATATATATATATATATATATATATATTTCTTGTTAAAAATATAATTATACATTTTTTTATATTAGGAAATGTTATATTTATTAATATTATTAATAGTTATAATATATATATATATATATATATATATATATATATATATATATTCTTTTTGATATAAATTTATAAACCTGGTTGAATTTAAAACACCAAACTTATATGTAAATTAGTCTTGCATAAATTATATTTTCTGTCTTTGTGCTTTGAAAATCTTGATATTTCTGCCACTTGAATGCGTTTTATAAAGCAACCGTGAATAGGCAATCATTGAACATTCTAATAAGGACTTATAAAATCATAGCATTGATTAAGAACAACTCGCATCACATTGCTCAATCTTGTACGGCTAATATCCTCTTGTCCCTCTAAGAAGATATCTATGTACGCCGGTAGTAAAAACCACAAAGTGAACAGCATGCGCCGCGTCAGTGAAACACGCGCACGCACACGACACACCCGAAGCAAAATGAACGGGAACGCACGCGCGCACGCACGCACAATGCAAGCGCACGCAAGTATTCAAGGAACTAGATCCCACGTGCGATAAATCCGCTGGACGCGAAATACACCGTACTCACGGATCCGCACGCCGGGCCTTGAGATACCGGTTGATTTACGCCTATTTAGCAGGCCAGAGTCTCGTTCGTTATCGGAATTAACCAGACAAATCGCTCCACCAACTAAGAACGGCCATGCACCACCACCCACCGAATCAAGAAAGAGCTCTCAATCTGTCAATCCTTCCGGTGTCCGGGCCTGGTGAGGTTTCCTGTATTTAATATTGAAAAAGTGTTTATAAAGCAACGAACTGTTATCGGATACTTAAAGAAGCTTATCTGTTATTACTGCATTTTATATGATGTCACTTACAATAAAAATATATTTGATAAATTGTTTTCACTTATGATTAACTTTCTCAAACACATTATTTTTGTTGAAACTAATCGCAAAAAATGTATATTTTACAATAATATAAAACGGAAACTAAAATAATATAATATTAATAAAATTAAAATATGGTCTTGATTAAAAAAAATACATATATATCTTAGAGAATTGTTGAAATATACTATGAATTTTTTTGAAAGAGACACTGCTCAAAACACTAAAATATGAATCTAAAGAATAAAAGTCAAAAATGAAGTATTTTGCCACCTAGAAGTTGCTGAAGACATTATAATTTTTTCGATAAACCTACAATATATAAATCTGAAAAATAATAGAAAAATTAAACAAAACCAGTCAACAAACTAGTCTTATAATGAACCAATGGCAGAACAAAACTAATGTACAATAAATCGAATTGAATGTATGAAAAATCGAGTAAAAAAATAGAAAAGTATGGAAAGATGAAACAAAAAATTATTTAAAAAACTAACTCAAAAATTACATTTGTAGATGAAATAAACAGGAGAATAAAAATTTTATGGTGTCAATTGGAAATAAATTCTTATATTATGAAATAAAATATTCTTTATACATATACATATATATATATATATATATATATATATATATATATATACATATATATAAATATATATATTCTAAAATGAAATTTTTGTTTAATATAAAAAAAACATAGTTCTTCAATACCAGTGTTGTAATTAACCTAATGTTTTTAAGCGCCTATACATAAATTTAAAACTTACATATAAATTTCAAATAACAAAATATAGAAATGAAAATAATATATATATATATATATATATATTTAAAAAAAACGTTATTATTTTTAAATAAAATCAGATTTCGAAATTTAATGATGCAAAATATTCTTTTCCAAACTATCATTAAAATCTAAAAAGTTCTATATATAAAAATATGGAAATAAAATATTTTATTATGTATACATAACATCTTTTAAAAAACCGTAGATGTCAACCATGTGAAATATTCCTATTTTAACAACGTTCGAATAAATAAACATTTCCTAGAAATTCAATGTCAGATGTATCGTTTAGACTTGCATTAAATCGAAACATCTAAAACAGTTATTCAGATATAATTGCATAAACTTTCATATAAAATTATTGGAATATAATGCAGACTACGCCATATATATGTAATTTTCAACGCATTTGAACCACTTTGAAATAACTATAAAATAAGTTAATGCCTCATAAAAATAACAGTTAATAATACCATAAATTATACATATGAAAACAAAGAATATCGACTCTGTGTGAATTTATACGCCCACGCGATTGAAATATACATACACATATACATTTGACAGAATACCATTTCACACACTCTTTCGTTATATTTATAACTGATTCGCATAATATAATCTTATACAGACGATGTTCCACATGAACTATATTAAAATTCTTTATGTGATACATACATTGGATATCTTGCAATCGTATATTTATCGAGCAACTTCACAGGATGCAAACTAATCGATTTTTTATTACTTTCCAACATATCATTTTTTATTGCTTTTAAATGTAAATAAAAATACTAAGTTCACTTTTCAATAAATGTCGTTTGAACAAATTATTCGTATGTACGACTGAACAAAAACTAATAATTTATGCACATTTTGAATGTAATTATTAAATAACCTTCATTATAAGTTAACAAAATATCAATAAAAAATTCTAACAAATCATATTAGTTTTGTTTCATTAACTCGACATATTTTATAGATCGTAAATATTTTATTTTACACAAAAAATTGATTTAAATAATTATATAGTATTTAAAACTAAAATCTTTAAAATAAAAGTGATTCACTAAATGATTCTATAGGTTCTTAAATGAAAAATATCTCAAATACTTACAGCTTGGTGAAACAGAATACCTTTTGAAAAATCCACATCAATATAGTAGTTTACATTCAAGGGAAGTTTATTTTTAATTGTGCTTACATTCATTCAATATTTTTAAAACAAGTACATTTGTTATAACACAAATACCATTTTAAAATAACAATTATTTGTTCAGCATATTTCAGCATCGATTTTAATTTTCATTTTGTGGTCAATCGGAGAATTTTTTATTACTATGTTATTTAAATTTAAATATTTTCAAACGTACAGCCTTTTTCGACTCGGTGGTTTTGAAAAAATTGACCAACAGTATAAACTGTTCAATAATTTAACACACTGTCTCATCCACCCTTAATTTTAAAATATATTATAAATTTGTTCAATAATAACTTATTGTTTACTGTATTCGTTGATATGAATTTTAATGGCCATTATAATACCTAGATTTTATAATAAAGTACTTTAACGATAATGATATGTAAATATATAATATATAACAAAATAAAATAAAAAATAACTCATTATTGAATATTTAATAATTATGGTAATGTTGAAAATGAATAATTCATTTCTTTTAAAATGAATTATTACCATGCTAGAACAAATAATAACTGCTTAAGAATATTATTCATTAGTAGAAAAATTAATTGAAGGTATTTTTAGTTTCTACTATTTATCAAAGATCGTTATTTTAGTCAGCTTTCTTACATTATTTATATACTTATTTTAAGTTTATAGAAGAAAATATATACATAAAACAACAAAACTCATTTTTCTCTCTCTCTCTCTCTCTCTCTATATATATATATATATATATATATATATATATATATATATATATATACATACATAAAATAATTGAA
>CP092089.1:33380125-33440125 GCA_029203775.1 Neoneuromus ignobilis
CAAAACATTAGTTCTTCAAAGAATCTGTACAAATTTAATGATATTTGGATGTATCATAATAACCACATCTGTTCATTTATGTTAAGAAATATCGTGAATAAATAAAAACATATATGTATGTGTTTTCATTTTTAATTGACTAAATAGACTACAGCTTTTGTAGCTGAAATTCTTTTATTACAATATTATATAATTTACTCCAGAGCATATATAAAAAATAATTATTTTTCTTATCTTTGTTGAAAAATATCAAAACAGTTAACATTTTAAAATGTATTAAAATAATAAAGATAATACAGTAAATAAAAAAATATTTGAAATGATTTTCTCAACCATGTCTTATCTATTAATGCAGCTTATTTCTCTTTATTCATAAATATCTGCTTGAAACACCGAATTTCCGCATTTTAGTTCGAGTTACTGAATAGACTTTTCTGAAATAAAAGCACAAACAGGAAATAACAAGAAATTAGAGTTATAAATACGTTCTTTATAACAAAAGCACGTTCAAAGATTCATGCTTATATTTATATATATATATATATATATATATATATATATATATATATATATACATATATATATATATATATATATATATATATATATATATATATGTATATATATATATATATATATATATATATATATATATATATATATATATATATATATATATATATATATATATATATATATATATATATATATATATATATATATATATATATATATATATATATATATATATATATATATACATATATATATATATATATATATATATATATATATATATATATATATATATATATATATATATATATATATATATATATATATATATATATATATATATATATATATATATATATATATATATATATATATATATATATATATATATATATATATATATATATATATATATATATATATATATATATATATATATACATATCTATATATATATACATAAATTTAGAAGTTATACTTTTGTATGTGGATTCCATTTAAAATGAATATATTGTAATTAACGAAAAATGTAAAAAAGAAAAACTTTTTTTATAAATATGTGTTATATTCACTGAAGTAAATGAAATATAAATAAAAAATATTTTATATTCTTTAAATTAAAAATATGTACACTCACGTGTAAAAATATTCGCCACATGGGTAACATAAGCAATTTATTAATATAATATCATATAATAATGTCGTGAAAAAAAGTTATTTAATTGATATTTGAAAATATTATTTAATTGATATTATGTTGAAATAAATATTAATAAAAAACCTTAAAGTCTAAATTACGAATTTAATAATAATTAAATTATTTTATCACTACATAATTTTAAATCATTAAATTGTATCTATCATATGAAAATGTCCTACGAAATTCAAAAACACATTTCATTATTTTAAAACAAATAATTATCAGTGTTTATTATACATGTTAAAACATTATATTATTAAAATATAACTTTATAACATATATTAAAGTTCTTCCTCAAACAACATATAAAATGAAAATGGTCTTTTTTTGCTAAAAATAATTTTTAATTAATATTATAGCACATACATTGAAATAATTAAATTACTTTATTAAAATGACTGTTACGAAATAAATGTAATTTTCATTAAACTTTCGTTATTACAATTATTAATAAGGTACGTTTTAAATGAAATAATTATATATATATATATATATATATATATATATATATATATATATATAAGGTGTTCTATTAGGAGCGCACACTCATCATCACTCAAAATAATTTGTTTATAATTTATTATATTTTATATTGAAAACTGTTAATAAAATCAGAATAATATATAAATAAAATTTATTGTAAATGACTTGATTTACCTTATTAAAAATTTTCATAAATAAAAAGCAAAGTATTTAATTTTTTATGAATTTTTTTTCTACAAATTATAAAAAACATGTTCAACAAAAATAATTTCATATTATAAAAATATTGAAAAGAACTGGAACTGATTAAGTTGTTACATTTTTTACAAATGCATAAAATACACTTTAATGTTTTTATTAATTACAATAAATCTCTAAAATTTTAAAAAAATAAATATCATTAAAGAAGAAACATAGATATTTATGATATTTAAATGTTTTTTAGTATTTGATTCGACATGAAATTAATTTTATTTATATAATAAACTTTACACCTACGTTAAACTTTACACCAAAGTAAAACTTCATAAATAATTAGGAATTTTCCATAAAATACGAATCATATTGAATAGAATACCAATTGAAATAAATTTAATTAATCTAAAATTTAAACATCTAGAGAGCAATTTTGAAATATCTTATATTCTTGGTACTAACTTTATTTCTATATACAATGATATTGTGAATTTTATTATTTGTAACATTCCATTTAATGTATTTTTGTACATAAGTATGTACAGAACAAACGTGTATATATATATATATATATATATATATATATATATATATATATATATAATATAACACTGTATATACAAATAATAGAATATTCTTCTTTTTAGGATTGCTTGCTCTTTACTTAAGGATGTATTGTTTAGTTATATTTCACTTCAATTCCTATTTCTTAAATAAGATTTATACTACTTGTACATATACTTGAAGTTTATAAAAAATATAAACGTAGTACTTACTATCGTATATATATATATATATATATATATATATATATATATATATATATGTGTGTGTGTGTGTGTGTGTGTGTGTGTATGTGTGTGTGTGTGTGTATGTGTGTGTGTGTGTGTGAAAATGTGATAAGTTCATAAAAAACATATAAAATCTGATTAAATTTAACAATACTTATTTCCAATAAGAACATTGAAAGTCTCTTACAAATTATTAAAACAACATAGTCTATTTTTACAAAAAATTTATTTTCATTACGACAGCTAAAATTTTATAGATTTTCAAATTAATATTTTTTCAATCGTTTACAATTCATTTCTAATAACACATATATGTATTATTGAATAATTAATACTTTTTCCAAAAAAATATGCACTGACTAAATTAAAAATTAATGTAAAAGTAAAGTATTTTTTTATAAATTTATAGAAATATCTAAAGAAAAATATTTAAACTCATAATTCAATTTTATATTCTTTTTGTATCTTTTCTCTATAACAATCTTATTTAATCTATCAGACATCGTCATTTTTAAAAATACAAATTTTTGTCACTTATATTATTATAATTAAATAAACCTCTCTCTCTCTCTCTCTCTCTCTCTCTCTCTATATATATATATATATATATATATATATATATATATATATATATATACACTTTAACACAAATGAATTTTAACTCCAACACCACAATAGTTTAAAGTAACAACAAATATTTTTTTAAACCCTTTTATGACATCAATAATTATATTGCAAATGTTGATATTGCTATGTTATAAAAATTACTAATTATTTTTCTAGAATTTTATATTCCTTATTAGACTTTTATAATATTAGGATATAATATTAATCTATTTATTTTTATTAAAAAATAAATTTTAATGGTATTTATGTAGTATCGCAGTTTATTTATACTCCACGTATTTTTAATTCGTATAATTTCATTTTAACACAAATTAATTTTTATCCTCAACGCCACAATTGTTATGAAGTGTTTAATAATCACTTATTGTTCACTTTTTATTTATAATGCGCATTTCGGTAGCGATTCCATCATCGTTAGAGCTATTTTGTTAAAATTTCGTCGTATAATTTCAATTTTAATTAGCATCATAAATGACTATATTTTCATAAAAGTTTAATTATACTAGTATCAAATTTCTTTCAATTAAAATAATATGAATCTTTAACTTTTCGTACACTTTAGTTTAACTCATAAAAAGTTTCGTACGACTATTTACAATTAATTTCATTTGAATTTGAAAATATCACATTATATGAAAACTAACCTTTTTATAGAAGTTACAATTTACATTTATTTACAATTACATTTATTCCTAAAGATATAATGATCATATAATAAAAAAATCCATCATTAAGAATATATATATATATGAATCAAAATAATAAAAGTTTCGAAAATCACACGCACACATTATATATATATATATATATATATATATATATATATATATATAAAAGTAACTTTTAAATAATACTGTGAAATAAAACAAAATGTGACAAAACAAATATATAATCTCAAATCAAACTAAAAATATATTTATTAAAAATATTGGAATCGTAATGATAATAAAAAAATAATAATAATAAATACTTTTTAAATTAGAAGTAACTTTCAATTTCACACTACTTTAATTTTTAATTAAAATTTGATTACTAATATTCATTCTAATAATAGAAAATGTATACTTTTTAATTACTAAAACCCATTATTTCATTATATTAAAACAAAACATTCGTTATGTATTAACCATTATTAAAAAGGTAAGAAAGGTTAAAAAGGAACAAAAACCTAACAAAATTAAATATAATGTCAGCGAGTACATACATTTATACTGGAAAAATAATTAAAAGAAAAAGAGAAGAAGAGAACTTCAACAAAACATCATTATACGCATTAAAAAAATATCGTATTCTCGAATAAATTATACTTGTATACATTAAGTTTTATATATATATATATATATATATATATATATATATATATATATATATATACAATTTGTGTTAAAGATAATAAGAGTTACGTTTTTATAAATAAAAAATGTATAAACAAACAAAACGTTTTTTTACACAAAAACGATTATAACATATATATCACCATATAAGCCTGTTGCTGGGCAATAGCTTTAATCATACTCACCACACTGACCAAGCAGATTGGTAAGGATTTTTTTATTCAAAGATTATTGCTTTAAACAAGTTGCTTTTACCTCGACTAAAGAACCCTGCCTACCTCAAATCTTTGACCGGAGATCGAATGCACTTTTTCCGTATGTTAGACAGTTATAAATGATAGATGTGAGACCAGTACACCACCAGTCGGTTGTAACATATATATAATAAGTATGTGTATTATTTTTCAGTTTACTTAAAAAAATATGTGTTGTTACATAACTTCATTTCCTACTAAAATTGTCCGATAATAATTTCATTTAGTACAATAAGACGAAGTCAGCACTCAAACTTTGTCTCATTTTATTTTTTCAACGTCTTTAAAAATCTAATTTCCTGACTTGGTCAATTCATAACTATTGTTTTGAGAACAAGACTCTTGAGACAAGTTTAAATTACAGTTTGTTCTAGAACATTACTATCTAAATAAAGTTTACAGTACACACGATCGTCAGTGTTACTAACATTACAAAATCATATAAAATGGATCAATACATGTGTATAAAACTATAAATAAATATACATGCATTGTTTGAAAATAATATTATGTACAAATTGTATTAGAAAAAATAATACATTTTGAATTTTAATAAAATCTTTTATAATAATATTTTATGCTATTATTATTAAATTCAATGGTAATTTTTCTCAATGGCAATTTTACATCAATAGCATTCTAACTTAATACAATAATAAAAAAAGGAACTATGAAACAATAATACATTTATATATAAATATATATATATATACACACACACCACACATAGCTACTCTTAAGAAAAATAAATTTGTACCAATATTCACTATCAATTTTTCAAACCACTGTCTATAAAATTGATTGAAAATTATAAACATAAAATTATTTAGGTAAAATAATAAATAAATGTGTATTATAATTATTGTTTACAGAGTATGCATATTTCTTAAATTTTACATAAACAGTTATTACTTTCAATGAATTTTACATAACATTTCTTTGTTTAAATGCTTGCATTTTTTCTGAAAAAATAGCATTAATAAAAAAATATTAATTTTCTTAATTAACATTTAAAAATTTATTGCTACAATAAATTTACATCAAACATATTTTATTTTTTACAAGACCTTTCACTTCATTTTTATCAGAAAATGTAATTTGTCATTTATTCGATATCTTTCTTTTTACGAGTATATTCTATTTTCATATATTTTTTGCAAAAGTTCAACGTGGAACACATACAACTCAAACAGCAATATTTAATTACTTTAATATTATATTTAATTAGTTTTTAATGTTTTTTTTTTTATATTCCAACCTCATATATATAATATATTTTCTAAAAGAACTTCTTTTAAAAAGTAACGAGACATCTAGTTTATTTTATACTAATTTGCATTTTCTCTTAAGTGTTCTACACATTCTTATATATTATATTTTACCAAGTTTAGAATAAATTGTCGTAGAGAACTGAGATAAAACACACACACACATTTATATATATATATATATATATATATATATAAATATACGAGAATCGTTTGATAAGTATGATAAAAAAGTAAGAAAAACTAAATTGAAAAATTTAATTTAATTAATTAAATTAAACAATAAATTAATTTACCATACTTATCAAACGACCCTCGTATATGTGTGTGTTTGTGAATATAATTATTATTTAACGTACGTAATTATTTTTTATATAAAGATTTATCAATCATTTTAATGAAATTACTTTTCTTTTTGCATAGTTATAAATAGAAACATTAATTACAACTTATGAAACAATAAATTCCAATAATCCAATATAAGTTGCATATATTTATGTCAGAACAAAATTGAAAAACAAAATACTTAATTATATATGTAACTAATTCCTTATACAACATGTATATTGCAATTATTTTCAATTTTATTTGTTAAATTTTTAATTAAATAGTTATTGTATATTAAGAAATAGTTCTGCAAAAATTTTAAACTTTTTTGAATCATAATATAAAAAAATGAAATTTAAAAAATACTGAAGACTTGAATGATGAGTTCTAAAAATATACAAATATTAAACACTGATATGTCTTTTTATTATTTATTCTTTTAAAAAGTCTCAATTATTTCATTTATTAAATGTTTGTTAAACATTTACAGTTAAGTATTTCATTATTTGATAATGTAATTGATGACAAACATATATCATCATAACCTTTGTCATTTTTCTTTCTAATATTAGTAAAGGTCACATAAATGGTGATTCTGACAAAGCTTACGAAAAATCGATTATTACAGCACTAATAATAAATACACTTTTGATTTTTCGTTTCTATTTTCGTACAAAATACATTTATTTCTATACAATCTTACATATACGAGGGTCGTTTGATAAGTATAGTAAAAAAGTAAGAAAAACTAAATTGAAAAATTTAATTAAATTAAACAATAAATAAATTTACCGTACTTATCAAACGACCTCGTATAGGAATTCATATATATAGTGGTCAATATAAGACCGAAAGATAGTAAAAAATAGTGAATGATAATAAACAAATAAATTTATCTCTAAACCCTTCAAGCTCATTTGTTCCACCCTATATAATAGCAAAATTCATTTTATTCAAATTTTATCTAATTATTAATTAAAAATATTAAAATTATAAAAAACAACGTAACATAAAATATATTCAACTCTTTAATGTAACACTTATGTAAAATATACAAATAAACCACCAAACAATGTTTATCTTTATTTTCAAAACCATCTTCTTTTATCTTAAACTAACTTCTCCGAAAATTTACGTAAATATATATTTAAATAAACAGTTTAATTTGAAAGTGCAGCGTTAAATACTTCTACAAGTACAATTTGCTTAAAACATTGCCATATTAACAGAATGAAAATCTACAACTTATAATAAAAAGTAAACAAGATAAACTTATCGTGTAATTTATGTTAATCTTTACTCAAGAAGAAAATACACAAAACTATTCTATTTGTAAGCAAAATGTGAGCAAGAGCAGATTTATCACAATAAACTGTCGTTTACAGAGGTTGTGTAAATGACACATCTTTGCTAACACTTCGATAAAATTGTAGGTATATAAATGTATACTTGTATGTTTTGTAGAAAAAACAACAAAGCTGGAATCAAGAAGAAAACGTTCGTGTTCAAAGAAAGCGAATCTCGGCAGAAATTAAACTCATCGCCAAGAGAAAGAAAACGTGCAGCTTAAAATAAAGAATCGATCTGGTCTTATATTACATATCGAGATTAAACATGATTGGTTATTTAATGAAAATCGAAATAAATGAAAATTGCTTTTTCGAGTAACGAAATTTGCATTTAAACATGTACGTTAATTATTTAATTATCAAACTGTTTGCAGTTATATTTTAAGAAATAATAATTAAACGTATTTTTGCAATTAAAGATTCTGTTCGCGCCTCAGAAATGTAAATATTAATGAATTATTTTTTTTATCTCAGTTTACAAAACTAGAAAGTCAATTAAAAATAACATAAAATAAATTTATGTCGTTCATGTCCTTATACTTGTATTAAAATAATATCTAGTTTGTTAATTTAAACTCTATTATCATTTATAAAGTATTTTCTTTATTATTTTGATATTAAAAAAATAAATTTAAAAGTTTTTATTGTAACTTTTATACTAATTAACTTAATATACTTTTTAATATTTAATCAAATAATACATTTTTGTTCTTGTACATAATATGTTTAATATTATCAATTTCAATTAAAATTTCCTACTAATTATCAACATAACTTATATGAGTCAAAATAACAACTAACAAATTATAGTTCTTGAAAAAAAATAAAATTCTATATAATCAATACTTCTTTTATTTTTCTCTACAATAACAATGATCTAACTTTTTCTTTACAAAAAGAGGCATGATTCTTTCATTTCTACTAATTCTAAGAATATTTTTGTTACAAAAATCTTTGATTATATTGGTAAGTAAAAAATATCAATGGACAACTTGGAAAAAGTATAACTACTTTATTTTTAATCCAATTATATTTAAACTATAATCAAAACTATTCTGTATTTTATAAATTAATTAGAAATGAACTAAAATAACAAATCGTTTTTAATAAATTTTTAACTAAATTTTTAACAATATCTTAATGACTACCTTATGTATATCAATTTTTTTATTAACCCTGAAAGTGTGAATAAAAATGTAAATGAAATTAATAACTTCTAAAATTTCAGTATTTTATTACATTTTAAATAAACACACATATTTTTGAACAAACTAATTCCAAATATTGTCAATAAACCAATAAAAGTTAATCAATTAGTTACGATTCCAATTTACAACTGCTATCTATGTTTATACTATCAAAATTACAACTGACAATATGTCATTTTATATTATCTGTCAAATTTATGTGTTTCATATATGTTTAAAGAAGATGTTTCAATTTACTGTTACATTTTTTACAGTAACTTGAAATTATTATTAAAGAACAAATATAAGCAATGCGCGTTTGGAAGAAAACTTTAATATTTAAAAAAACTGTACTATTCTATAAAAAATGTAAATATATAATGAAAATGTAACCATTAATGTTATTAAAAAAATTAAAAATAAAGTAAACAGTAATATATTTTTTATTAAATAAAGTAGTTACATTCAATTAAAAACTACCTATTTCCAATCAATAAAGTAAGTAATTTTTCTAATGAGATTGAATAATATTGACAACAATAAATATTCATAAGATATTTGTAAATTACAATGTTTATTATAAATTAGGAAAGATGTGATTTATCTCAAAAGTCTATTTGTAAATAAGTATACTTTAAACCTATATCAGAAAAATTAAAGAATTACCTCAGTAAATTTCTTTTAATTAAATTTTTAAAAGTAAAACCAAAAAAAATTAACATATATTAAAAAAAATAATCCAGTGAAATAAATTACACCAGTAAATTAAATTTATTTATTTATTTTATTTATTGAAACTGTAACAAACAATAAATTGAAAAAATATCTCAAGTATATATTTAGACTATAAAGATGACATTTAAAATTCAATCAATTCATAGATGACAAAAACAGATATACCACTTTTTAAAATATTACAAAAAATGATGAACAAACAATAGTAATTGATTAACTGTAGGATATACCTTCCTACATATTTAGTTTTAGTATTTCTATATTCATAAAAAGAAATAAAACAAGATCACACCCCTTTACACCAAATAATAGATAATCATATTTCAAACCAACTAGGGGTTCAAAAGTATTTTTCGAGAAAAATTATACATCAAGTTAATTATATATATATATATATATATATATATATATATATATATATATTCATATGTATGTGTATGTAGGTGAAAGAATTCTATTGAGAATTATAATATTAATTTATAAAAATGTATACAAGTAAAAAAATTAATTTTAACAATTAAAACAATAAAGTTAATAACGTATAATTAGTAACACATCTATTAAAATTCATCTATAAATAACAAAATTATGTTAATATAAAATGAGATACATGTAATATAATGAGAATAAATTTAACATCGTTTGTAAAAAAATTCATGTAGTATGAATATAATTAATAAAACACATGATATTTTTAGAAGTACCGTATAAAACAATAAAACTGACACCGGAAATAACAAGCCTATATTGTGTAACAACGTAAAGCATAAAATACATAAAAACAGGTTATATGTTCTTTATAGATAATGAAAATTACACAGCATTTAATTTTACTTTTATATGACATCTAAGTGTCCTTTCTATTCTATGCTAATGTTCTATGACAAAGATTTTATTATGTTATTATAATACATGGAATTTTTCGTTCGAATTTTTGTAACAAAAATATTTTTTGTTGATAAGAAGATGAACGGAAAATTATAAAATTAAATTTTTTATGATAAATACATTAAATATGTTAAATTAGTATTTACAAAATATTATAATAAGACAATAATAATATGAAAATATTTTCTCATTTTAATGTACATTTTTCTTATTTATTATTTAACTAAAATATTATACATTCTTTTATAAAGATAAAACATAGTTTTTTCTACATTTTCTTTTTATTATACTAACAGATAAAAAATGACCTATTTTGCTAAATGCAGCAATAAAAATTATCTACTAGAAATTTTATTATATTAAGGCTGTCATTTTATTAATAAGAAGAAGATACTAAACTCTGTATAAACAAAAAATACACAATAGATTAAAAATTATCTATATCGATAGTAAATAATGTAACGGGAAATAATTTAATACTGTAAACAAGAATAGGTTAACATCTAACCTTACATACCTTATTTCTCGGAACTTGATATATTACAACTTGATATTATATTACATAATAAATATATTATATAATTTAATATCAAGTTGTAAGTTAAAATAAGCAAATCAATTTAAATAACTACTGGTATTTTTTAATTATTTACATTCTTCATAAATATATATATATATATATATATATATATATATATATATATATATATATATATACAAACACACAATTACTTTGTAAAATTTATAATTAAAATTTTATAACATGTAGTAATAAAAGAAATTACATTCTTGAAAATAATTATCTAATATCATTTTTGTTATGCGCTAAATGAATTGTTATCCTTGATACAAAAAATGTGAAGATATCGGCTTTATCACAAATAAGAATTCCAATAAAAATTCGTACATTGTTCATTCACGACTTAATTGATTTTATTAAATGTGAACGTAAAAAAGAAACATTAAATAAACCTTATCAAACTATATATATACAGAATACTATTGTATTAACTATTTTTTGTATTTTTAAACGTTAAATATTTACTGTTTGTTTCAAAAATAGGATTTTTGTAATAACCTATAATGGATATTAAATAAGACAGAGTTTGTTGATTGCTGTCATTTCATTGTTCTGAAACGCATAACGTCAACCACAAAACAGTACTATACGTTAAATCAAACAATAAAATCAATAACGACTTGTTGAAAGACTTGCCAGGCTTTTAATTACATACTCATAAAAATTGTTGCTCGTAATATCATCGTATGGCTGTCTTTGCAAATCTATTACAGTGGCTAAATAATTACTTCGTTGAGTTTTTATAGCCATTTCGGCTATTTTCAAACAACCCATCAGATAGTTATGCTCATTTTCTTTTACTTGTTTTATACGATCCACACTAAAAATGATTATGTAGGACTGTGAAATGCATAAACTTTATGTGAAATTATGTGAAATGCATAAACTTTAGAATAACATAACTCACTAGCTATTTAAATGATTTCATAATTTATTCAAAAATAATTCTCTAAGTTTCAAAAAAAAAATCAAAATGTCCACTTTAAATCTATGCACTATTATACTAAATATAATAAAGTAACAAAACTCGTTAAATTTGATTTTTAATATTTTTTAATGTCTTTAAACACAAAATTGCTTTTTAAAAAATAAATAAAAATAAGAGTGATGGTTGATTCTAGTTAATGCTAAGAGTTTATACATAATAAAATGGAAAAAAGCATGTATATACTCATACTCATTATAATACTACACAATAAAAAGTTATAATAATAAATAATAATTGAGGAAATCTATGTGACGTTTAAATTATATTTGTTTTTATATTCTACTAAAAATTGAGCTCTAAATTGTATGCACACTATAACAAAATTATTTATGATTTTTTATTGAAATCAATTTTTAAAAATATTTACTTTTATTCAAGAAAAATAAATCATTACACACAATAATAATTATATTATACAATTTATTCAGAAATAAATTTACATTACTTATAGCACAAACTTTTTCTTTTATAAAAATTGAAATTTGTCTTTTTATATTATAAAAATAAATAAATTATTATAAAAGTATATAATAATGTAAAAAAATGAATAAAATACTTTGATACCAGATAATATTTACATTAAATAATATAGATATATATTAATTATAAAGTTTTTTTTATTAAAATGTATAAACGAATTTTGCTAAGATATGTTTCTAACAAGGTATTGTTCTCCGATGGAACAAGTAATCATTTTATAAGTTTGAAAACAACAAATACAGAATTAAATTGACACTTCATACCAATTTGTAATTTCACAATATATTCTACAAATTAATAACGTACTTCCTGAATAAATTTTGTTAATATATTTTAATTGCAAAAAAAATTTTGTTATTCAAAATAAATTTCTAAAGCCAATTTAACAAATACAGTTTACTGTGTTTATTAAATTATATTCTAAGAAAACTGTTTACTATAAAAAAACTGATACAGATTTCAAAAAATAATAATTAGTTTTGAAAAATGTATTATTTTTTAAACTATGTTTATTTGAAATATTTAATGAAATATGTCATTATCATTTTAATAAAATGCATTGATTTGAAATACTTCTGTACTTTTACAAAACTAAACTATTACACTCATTATTAAAATATTAAGTATTTAATCATTAATCATTCCAACATTTATATACGTACACACACATACACATAAATATACGAGGGTCGTTTGACAAGTATGGTAAATTTATTTCTTGTTTAATTTAATTAAATTTTCCAATATAGTTTTTCTTACTTTTTTACCATACTTATCAAACAACCCTTATATATATATATATACACTACATTCAAATCCACATATTAACCATCTTACAATACATGTAAGAGGGTAAATATCCAGAAGCTCATATAATCATCTATAAATTTATACATCGATTATATATTCATAGTAAACGTTAGGTAATATATTTCAATTAAGCCTACAACCTCTTTTAACATAACATTGTCAATCATTGCCACATAAAGAAGATTTTCATGTAACTTGATTCATGATATTGCATAAATAGAAAAGCTCGATTATATTATAAGGCCAGCTCAATATCAAACACTACATCATATATTCATTAATATTAATGGAAGTATGAGATTAAACTATATGTCAATATAAATGAAATTTACTTTAAAGTAATAATTTATGTATTTTGTAACTCTAAATCTGCAATGTGTAATTTTAAAAAAATATTATCACTCATATTTTCCATATACTACTCTAAAAAAGTTCACACAGAAATAAACTCTAATAAAAACAAAGTTATATATCAATAAAATAATATTCCTCTTGTAATTAAAAATAATCTTGAATATTTTTATTTTAGATTATTTACAAATATAAAAAAATACTTTATTTAGAAGTAAAATAAAATGTTGTAAAACTATTTTTAAAAACAAAATAATTTTAGAATAATTAGTATATGTATAAAATATAAACATTTTCATGCAAAGAATTATAATCATATGTAATTAATTAAACTATATTTGAAATAATTACTTTTAGTAATTGAAAACAAAATATTTGAAAAACATTTTTTTATCTGTTCATTTGTGGCTATATTAACTATCTAAGCATTTTATTAACATTTACGAGGTCGTTTGATAAGTCCGTGTAAATTCCGAAAGATGGCACCACTGGTGCATATCGAGGTTATTTTTAATTAGTAGCACCTCTTGGAAGAACACACATCAAGTTTCAGCCATATCGGTCTATTCCTTTGTGTTTGACAATCGTTGGAATCAAGGAAATCGAGTGATTGTCAAATAATGGACGAAAAAGAATTTCGCGTGTTGATTAAACACTACTTCATTAAAGGCAAAACGCCTCAGGAGACTAAACAGAAGCTTGATAAACATTATGGTGACTCTGCACCTTCGATTAGTGCGGTTTATAAGTGGTTTCAAAATTTTCGGAGTGGCCATATAAGCACAAGAGACGCTGAACGTTCTGGACGCCCTGTTGAGGTCACCACTCCAGAAATCATTGATAAAATCCATGATATGGTGATGGATGACAAAAGAGTAAAAGTGGGTGAGATTGCTAGGGCTGTAGGCATCTCGTGTGAACGGGTACATAATATTTTGCACCAACATTTGGACATGAAAAAGCTATCCGACAGGTGGGTGCCGCGATTGCTCACGATCGACCAAAAACGAGGACGTGTGAAGTGTTGCAAGAACGGTTTGCAGCTGTTTCAGCGAAATCCGCAGGACTTTAAGCGTCGTTTCATCACTGTAGATGAAACATGGATACATCACTACACTCCTGAGACCAAAGAGCAGTCTAAACAATGGGTTATCAAGGGGGAATCTGCTCCGAAAAAGGCGAAGACAATTCCTTCGGCCGGGAAGGTTATGGCGACTGTCTTTTGTGATTCGCAAGGAATAATCTTTATAGACTATTTGGAAAAGGATAAAACCATTACAGGTGCATATTATTCATTGTTATTGGATCGTTTGAAAACCGAGTTGCAAGAAAAACGTCCCCGATTAGCCCACAAAAAAGTCCTCTTTCATCACGACAACGCACCAGCTCAGACCTCAGCAGTTGTGGCCGCAAAACTAATGGAAATAGGGTTCCAAATCCTTTCACATCCCCCCTATTCTCCAGACTTGGCTCCATCGGACTATTATTTGTTCCC
This sequence comes from Neoneuromus ignobilis, assembly GCA_029203775.1. NCBI lineage: Eukaryota > Metazoa > Arthropoda > Insecta > Megaloptera > Corydalidae > Neoneuromus > Neoneuromus ignobilis. The sequence continues at coordinate 33,395,484 of CP092089.1, forward strand.
TAATATGAAGAAATGGCTCTCGGGAAAAAGATTTTATTCGAACGAGGAGGTGATTGCAGGAACGAATGACTATTTTACAGACTTAGACAAATCCTATTATTCGGAAGGGATCAACAAACTAGAGCAGCGTTGGATGAAGTATATAAGCCTAAAAGGAGACTATGTTGAAAAATAAAAACGATTTATTCAAAAAAATGAAGCAGTTTTTATTTATACACGGACTTATCAAACAATCTCGTATTTATCTGTAACTATTGTTCAGTCATGATGAATATTAGATCATATTTTATGAGTATTTTTCCATATAGATTAAATCTTATTAATGAAAATAATGCGGATTATATTAAATGTTATATAAAGTGGTAATTTCTGAGTAAATATTTTATTTAATTAATATTTTTATTTATTAAAAATAGTATTTAAATTAACTTTTTGCTTATTTATTTACTTACTTTTTGAAAATGAATATTTTCTTATTTTAGTGAACAAATTACTTAAATTATATATATATACATACATACATCAGCAGCAGCAATCTCTATCCACTATTAAATCAAGATATCTCATAATATTTTCCACTAATACTTTTTTCCATTTTATATTGACAACTTTTCATATATCTGTATCCCATTTATCAATGGGTCTTTTCATGGATCTATTTATGCATTTGTTTTCAATCAATAATTTCTATTGTCCATCGCTGATCTCCTTTTTGTTATAGATCCATTTCCATTTTTAACGTTTCACTCTTGTTATAATGTTCTTAACTTTGGCTTTCTTTCGAATCAACTTGTTTTTCTCTACATGTTGTTCCTAACATACATATTTTCACATTTATTTATGTGGTTTAGAGCTTTTGAATAATTCTGACATCTATATAATATATCTGTCAAATATAAATCTTTACCAATTAACAGAAAAATATTTACAACAATATTATCTGCTACCATATGGTGAGATGATACGAACATTTTTCTAGATATACGAGTATTATTTCTCATTTACTAAATACTTTCACTTCTCTCTAAGCATATATAAATCATCTTAATAATAATCACATCATTACTATACACTTCCACTAACTGTTCATAACTTTCAACGGAATTTAATTTTCATGGTCACAAAAAAGGAATAGAGAACCCATCTCACAATTGTTGAAAACTGTCAAAGACAGTTTTAATAGCCAACGCATAGCAACCACTAAAATCAAGTGGACAGGGAAAAGATCATAATTGTAATAAAAAATGATTTTTTTATGGCATTTAACAATATTTTAATGTTTTACAATTATAGGTAATGAAATATAACATAATATATATATATATATATATATATATATATATATATATATATATAATAACCAAGAAAATTCTGTCCGTTTTGGATGTATCATAATTTCAAGAATTATTCATGCATTATGACTCATTATTCTGGACCCATTAATTCAGTAAAAAAGTACAACACATACCTATTCATTTATTCAGTACAATTCGATCTATTCACGTTAAAATATAATTTCAACCCTTCAAAATGTCTATACAAAATAGTGTAATAAAATTTTTCTTGGAATTAATTTTCCTTTAGGTATTTGTGACAAAGGATCATTTGATATAACTGGTAGTAACTATGTTTAAGCTCAGATGTGTTAATTTTGTATAAAATACTTTATGTGTGTATATATATATATATATATATATATATATATATATATATATATATATATACATATATAGTTTATTTAAGCGTGAATTAATATTAAATTGACTTTAATATAAATTTTATCACGTTCAAAAAAACACCTATATACATACAAACAAACATATATATATATATATATATATATATATATATATATATATATATATATATATAGAAAGAGAGAGAGAGAGATAAATCTACATTTATTACTGCTTTTAAATTATACATAACATTTTCAAAAATTTAATTTCCCAAGTTTAAATATATTTAACATTTAGTAATAATAATAATAAATTCATAAATCTTTCAAAACAATTATAATTATCTTTGTCTTATACGACAAAATTCAAAACTTTTATAATTAAAACTCTATTGTTATATTATGAAAGAAGATGATTTTGAAATTAAATGTCAATAAATCTCAACTATTCTACCAATATATTTAATCAAGAACGAGCAAATAACTGCATTCTAATTATTAAATATATTTAAAGATTTCGTACTGATCTTCAAGAGATAAATCAGAACTATTTATGTCCATTTAAAAAAACAACATCTTTTATATTTTCAGAAATGAATATTTAATACTATTATTATTGATATGATATTTGTTTAAAACATGGTTTAATACTATATTGTTTTTTGGAAAACTATTTAGTACATTTTAATTTTTATCTAAAATATTTATTTAATTACAACGTAAAAATATGATTGGTAACTAAACATCATTCATACACTTCAAATTTGAATATGATTTAAAAAAACATATGTTATTATTTAAGTTCTTAGCACACTCCATTATTTCATGAAATTATTTCAATCTTCTAAGTACACTACTGAAAACAGAACAGCCGTTAAATAATAATACATATAGCACACACTACATATAACAAATTTCTTCAATTTGTTGCTTGGTTTGAATTAATTTATAGTTTGAAAACACTAGCAATTTCAAGAAACACTTCACACTATTTTCAATATAATTTACTCTCATATCAATAAAAATACGTTACACATACAAGTATAAAATTTTGAATTCATAATATATAGTTAATAAACTACAATAAAATCTTTTGTTAGACAGAATCTGTCAATTTTATTTAAAATTAGATAATTTTTAATAATATATCTATAATGTCCTATTAACAATATTGATTAGTTGATATTAACAATAATTGTTTAACTTAGTCATTATATTAACAAATAAGTTAAACAATAATGCATCAAAGATTTAAGTCAACTATAGATTGTACATGAATTCTCATATGTGAAATTTACATTTGCTGTTTTTCAATATGTCAATTCAATGACTTCAAGTTTGTAAGGAGAACATAAATTATTTCTTACAACTCGCGTTTTTCTCTTTATTTAATAAAGCCAATTGATTGACATTGAATAAGTACAATGCTATTTCATTTTAAATACATCACCATTCTTTTATATTATATCTTTGACAAATTCGAAAATTATTGATTGAAACATTTCAAACATTGAGTTTTATAGAAAACTGTTGTACTGTATTACAATTGCTATGTACAGTACTTGATACATTTTGAAACTAACAAGAAAGAACTTAAAAAGTCTTTTCAATCGACTTCTAGTCACTTTAAATCAACAACTACGTTTTTTTTGATAAAAAGTAACAACAGCGTCTGTAAATAAATATGATAACTTTACACAATACTTATTAAATTCTTATAAAAAATAACATTTCTATTTTTAATTTATAATAATTTTAAATTATTAATTCTAATAAAATGATTTTTTATTAATAAATAGTTTTATCATTAATGTCCAATAACATTTCCATTAAATATTCGATTATATCACTATATAATATAAATTCAATTTAAAAAGTAATCTGATCTACACTAATCAATAACTGAGAAAAAAACTGTTATGATATCTTCATATTAATTCAGTTTATACAAGTAACTTTTAATAAAAAAAACACGTACAAATTTTTAAGAAAATATAAACTTCTATTTAGCATACTATTTAAATTTTTTCAACATTTTATTTAAATAATGTTCTTTAATAACATCGATAAAAATAAACTGTAAAATCAAAACTAATAAATATGATCATTTTTTTTAAATATATTACTACCATTACAAGGAAAATTCATAATCTTAAAATTCATATTCTTGACCAAAAAAACAAATCCTAAATTAAATAACTGCTATAATATTTTTCATGCTGAACTCAAATATAGTGCGTAAATTGTCTCTATCGACTAAAGTTATTTAGTTAATAATAAATTTTATTTCAAAAACAATTTTCAATTTTTTATATTTTTCCACTATTATTTTTAAATGTACTCCCTATAAAATATTTATACTAAAACATTTTAAAGAAAACTCAATTTAATTTTATAACAATAAAATAAATGTTTTACATTTAATATTATACTATAAAAAACAAATAGTTTTTTTAATCAAATTGTAATAAGAATAATTGAAAAATAATATTTCCTTTCATTTAAAATTTCTTAAAAGAATATTTTTCTTCAATATCTAATTTTTGTTACATTTTCTAGATTCCATTGAGTATATATATATATATATATATATATATATATATTATATAAAGAGAGAGAGAATAATTATTTATTAGAGCCCTAGATAAACAAAAAAGCACAAAACATTCCCATGAGTAAATGAGAAGAATACATAAGAAAATTTATCCGAATGGACTGAAAGAAAAAAGCACTGGATAGGTAGAACTAAAATGTTTTAAAACAGTTCTTCGTCCAACAATAGGTAAAAAAAGGTTGATTACATATATAAATATATATATATATATATATATATAAACACACATAGCTTTATCATTAAACACATTTATTGTACAGTAAAGTTTAAAATAGGTTTTAAACATTATTTACTTCACATAACATATTTCAAAATATCCAGACAGAACTTAACGTTAGACAAGAAAAGATTTACGGGATTTAGTAGGATTATTTTATGAAAACATACTTCAAAAGCTTAAATACTGTATATACGAATATGTCAGTAGGTGTTTATATTCCTATATATGTTATATAGGAATATAAACACAGATAGCACAAAAATATATATACAGAATAGCAGAAATGAAACTGAAGGATTTAACCTTCAGTCCTGGTTTACATCCTTCATTCTCATTTGAACTACCTGTCTGTGTGCATGTTTATTTATTTATATATTTTTAAATTATATATATATATATATATATATAAATATAAATATACACCTACATATATTACATACATACATACACACACGTGTGTATATATATATATATATATATATAATTTAAAAAGTCTTAATATATAACTACACTCAATTTAGATCTTGCACTTACTTTTTTCCTTTTGAACCAATACAAACATTAAACATTACTAAATTTTTTAAACGCTAAATGTGAGACATAAATTTAACAAAGTAATAAAAACGCCAAATTCGATTTTGTATAAGACAATGTTCTCTTTCGTTCTGGAAAATGTACGGGTATATTTACACAAATCTCATTTAGAAAGATAAATTCGAAAACGTGACATATATTAATGACCACCACAACCACCGAATATCACTGTAACCTTAGTTGAATTGAAATAAAAACACACACATACATTTACCATTCTATTCGTAAATGGTTTTCAACGCCCTATTGAAACTATGAAATGCTTGAAATTGAAAGAGTTATTAAGACAACTTCTTTTGTACGCAATATAATGTATGTTAAAAAATAACATAACTTCTATTATTCCTAGTATACACTTTCACAATAATGTATATAACAATATAATCATAATTCACTATATAACTATATATATATATATATATATATATATATATATATATATATTTAATTATTAACTCAACAAATTAAAAACGAATTATCAAAAGAACAGCGTAACATTTAAATCAACGCGAATATTCTAATTATAATTGCCTTAATTAATATAATACCTATATATAAACAGAATACACATATTCTGATAGGTACGAGATATTTATAGAAGTCATGTTTAATTAAATATCGCTATTTTACGATTTTCATCTATATATATATATATATATATATATACACGTGTATGTGTAAAATAGTAAATAGATTTCAAAAACGAAAAACAATTCTCATATTTAAACATACATACGAATTATTTTATTCAATATACTAAAAAAAATCCATTCTAAACTCTTGAACATTTCGGAAAAAATATTTTCTAAATAATTTGTATAAATTTATTTGTAAATACCATTAAAATATATTGCAATTATACGAATGTAAGCAATATAATAAATATTTAAAATCGCTTACATTCTTTCTAACAATGAAAAATGTTATGTATAATATAATTAACTATTAGAATACATTCTACATCATTAAAATTTTAATTAAATGTAAACTGAAAAAACGTCTTCACAGTTGAGTCGTTTATTTTTTATTAATATTTTTCTTAAGATATAATGACATTACATAAAGCGAATATCAGTTATTTTCCTATATTTGTGATATTGAAAATAGTTCTGGAAAATCATTAAATAACACTAATCAAAAAAATAATTATAACTAAAATCAATAACTCGAAAATTCCAGAAAAATATTATAATAAATTAATATAACTACCTTCCAATTCCTTTTAATAAAATTTTAAATTATAATATTTCTAATGATATGTTTTATACGAAAAAAAGTTTAAGTTCTGTGCAAAATAATATTATATACAGTAAATAAAAGCATGTTACAGTTCTATCTATGTAAATAAAAATAACTTTATCCGACATCACAAAATATAATAAAATATATAGAAATATAAAAATGAACACTTTTTTACAATATAAGAATAACGAAAAACTTTCTTACTTGACGAATTTAACGTACATCTCTATTTTAATGAGAATTATTTTTCATAAAATACATATTTACTTCTTAAAATACTTGTGTGTATCAACGAATATTTTAACAAATAATGTCGTTATAAACATCAACTACAAAACTAATTAAAACTGTTATTCTGAATTATTTCTAAGGAAACAACAATTGTTATCTAATATTTACATAAAAGTTTCAAAATTTCAAACAGAGTATTTGACGAAAAATATCATACCCATATATAAGTTTTTCTTGAAAAAGTATTCATAGATACAAATTAACATTCAATATAACGAAGAAGTATTAACTCTGAATGTATTACAATATTTTAAATAAAATAAAGTGAACAGTGTAATTCTTAGTAGACACATAAAATGTGTGTGAGTATATATATATATATATATATATATATGAAGGAACACAAAAGTAGATAAAAAAATCTTTCAATTATATATATGTTTCAAAACTCAATTTTTCTTCATTGCCAATTATTTATTTTTGAAACGCACTTTTGTTTACTCAACATTTTCAAAATAATTAAAAAATATACTATACAGATATTTCTAAAATTTAATTACTCTTATATCCAACACAAAATTGAACAAATATATCATTATATATCTATCTATTTACATATATATATATATATATATATATATATATATATATATATATGCATATATATGTGTATATAGGATCATTTGATATAAGGAAATTTATAATTTAATAACAAAATAAAAACTCAAATACTTACGAAAGGTAAATAAACATGAGTTATAATCTTTAATATTTACATATCATTGAACAAATATTTTAATTTAAGTATTTGCCACATTAATAAATTTTTCAATTATTAATGTAAATAAAAATATATCGTTATTAATTTTGGCATTGTAGAAAACTCATTTTAATATAAACGAATCATATATATTTTAACACCATAAAATTTTATAAATATGTTCCATAATAAAATAATATTAATTATTTTTAATAAATTAATCGATAACACAATATCACAAGATTTCCTAAAAGTATTCAAAATTTTATTAATTTTCATTTGCGTTTATGGATTTTAATGATGATGTGATTATCGTATGTTAAGAGTTCATTGAAATAAGCATCAGCAAATAATATGAACAGTAAATAGTTATTAAACACTTCGTCTGTTTGAAGTGAATAATTCATTTATGTTAAATCGTATCATTGAAAAGAATGAAACAGAAGGCAATAAGTTGGAAAATTAAGAAATTAAGATAAAAATACAAACATTAAGAGATATTTTTAATAAAATATTCACATAGTAAAGTAAATTCGTTTCAGTGAACAATAACATCAAAATACAAATGCAATTCTAAAGCAAATTGAAAGATCAAAACTCAAATCGTTTTATTCATTTTCTATATTTTTTGGATATAATTTTAACAGAATATTGTATACAGCCATTACAAAAAAATATTAATGAAAAACCCTTGCTATCTTTAGAAATTTAAATCAGTTATATTCGTTCTTTAACAATAAATCATAGTTATCAGAATACTAAAACAAGATTATATAAATAAATTTCAATTATTTAATTGATTTACTATATCATTTTATTTAAAAATACATTACTAAGATTTGTAAGAAAAAAACAAATTTTTCATCAATTTAATATTTTTCAATTAAAATATAAACAAATTCAAAACCAATTACTATTAATTTTAAACGAGTTATTTTTTGGACATAAAATCTAATAATCAACGATTTTAACTAATATATTTATTTTTGAAAAAATATATAAAAAGATCTCATATTAATAATTCAATAAATTATAACATACATTTATTTTTTTCATAAAATTGTATACAAACTTTTTCGGTACGTACAAGTTGAATATAATAGTAACTTGTAAGTACAATATTTAGTTTCTTTCTACTGTCTAGACTATTATTTGATACCGCATAAAAATGCTATTCTTCTTTAAAATCTCGAGAAAGGATAAGGATCATTGACAAAGAAAAACCATATATTTTTCATGTTTTTATCCCTTTTTTTATTGACATTGAATAAATTCTCAGTCTTGACAATTATTCAAACTTCAGGCTCTTATTCTAGCAATAAGTACAGTTATTCACATTTTATTCGTAAGTGGTGAAATATTTCAATAGAACCGTAATAAAATCTCAGATGTATTTTAATTTATATACCTATTTATTTCTATTAATTTATTATTCTCTCATCAATTCGCGAAAATAATAAAAACTTAATATAAAACCATTTATAATATTGTAAAAATATTAATAATTATTAAAAAAAACAATAAAATTACAAAATTTAATATATTATCTCTAATAATATCTCTCTAATAATCTCTATTGGTTTTATGAAATTAAATCAGTTATAATAAATTTGAAAACAAGCAATTTTGACGTTAATATATGTATTTTTCTTAACTGTGAATGACTAATCAACAAAAACATTACATTTATTTTACATTTTACGTATAAAATAAAGAATAAAAATATTTTTGTTCATTAAAAATTAATTCTCAAATCGTAATTATGAAAATTATAATAAAATAATAATAAAAATAAAATCTTCAAACTTATTCTACAAACTAAAATGAACTATACAATTTCGGTTAGTATATATAAATATATGATGTAAATGTTTTACCAGAATAAAGTTAAAATATCTTTATTTATTTATAGCTAAATCAAATATGTAAGAGATTTACTGGACGTAACTAAAGTACAAAGTTTATGTGCAAATAGCCATGAAACTTACTATTATTATGAACATGAATGAGCGAAAACATGACACAGATTTCTATATGTAAAGTAAACCAATTCTAGACAAAACTAAATTTTCCTCTTCCAAACTAACAAAATTCTGTAAATAGATTTCTATGTAAATTATTTACTTTTATAACTGACTTTTTCAATTAAATAAATATTATTTTCTTTTAATCTATGATAAAAACTAATTTAGAATATTTAAATGAAAGTAAACAAGAAGAATTCATGAAATAATATTTTTCATTTTATTAATATAATAATAAAACGTACCAAAACTTTTTTTTCGCAGTTAATAAATTATGAATATTATTGTTACTAAATTATATATATACATGTAAATTTCAAAAAATGTCAGCAAATATAAGATATAGCATGAAACATATTTCTAATATTAAAATTCTCACAAATAATATGAAACTAAAATATATATTTTACAAAGATTCATCACAATTAAAAAACTAATTCATGATATTATTCGTGATTAAAAATAAATTAAGATATTAAAAAATGAATTTAGACATTCTAAACGTAAATTCATATTAAGATTTTTATGAAAGAAAAATTCAATAAACATCTATTATATGAAATTAAATTAAAATTTCAAGTATTAAATTTCGTCAAAATGAGTATAGATTTTGCGTACTTTAATTTTCTCGAAAAATATGATCTTTTATTGTATTTCATTAGAGAGAAAAAAATTCATTAATTTTAATTAATTTGTTGTCAATTATAAATATAATATTTACTTATCTATTTCAGAATTAAAATATAAAATTAAACAAATAACTTGTAACAATAATATAAAGTGTTGTTATTATAAATATAATTATAATACATATAATTATTAATAATCTAGCGAAAATATTTTTTTAATAATAAGTACAGACTTAATAAACATGAAAAGTGTGTTTTTTGTAGAAAAAAATCTATAACTAAAATATTTTAATAAATCATAATATAAATCTTCATAAAATCATTAACTGAATACATATACGAGGGTCGTTTGATAAGTATGGTAAAAATGTAAGGAAAACTAGATCGAAAAATGTAACTAAATTAAACAATAAATAAATTTACCATATTTACCAAACGACCCCCGTATATATAATTATTAGAAAAACACAAAAATAAATTGAATTGTCAAGAAAAGAAATGAACATAAAAACTAATATCAAACCAAAAGAAAAATCAAAACTTCAATAACAAAATATAAAAGAAAAACTGCTGAGAAGTAGATGAATCATTTTATACATTTAATTCAGTTGCTCCATCAAGCAGTAAATCGTAAATTGTTGTCCCACATACGGACACATTCACACTTCTAGACCCTCAAATACAAACATACATGGATGATTCTTTAGAAAATAAAGAAGATACTTCAAATGTACTGTTAAAAGTAGTATTGACTTAACAAAAAAAATGTTATTTGACTGAACCTTTTAATAAAACTATAACAACACACAATTTAAATTAATAAAGAATAAAAGAAAAGAAAATTTAATTTACTAAAAAGATAAAAAAAATGTGTTCATTTGAATAAATATACTTATTTCAATTGAGTATAACTGATTTACTATTTTCAATCTAAAATTTGTCTTAAAAAGAGATTTATCATTTTACACAAAATATCAGTTTACGTTCCTGTAATATTCTTTTCTATATGTGAATATATGAAGAATTAAAACACTAAGAACAGAATTATTTTATTTTATCCCCTAATTTGTACACTTTAAAGCTAGAAGGTGAGTTTAGCGATTGTGCCCGAAAATATATTTTAACTATTGAAAATGTTTTATATATATATATATATAAATATATATATATATGTACACATTATCTAAATAAAATACACGTCTATATTTCTCTTTTACAATACAACTATTATAAAAGAAATAATATGCTATAATAATATTCTACATTTTCCTCTTCTTAATTATAAACTAATTATGGAAATAGCATATTTAAATACTTGACAAAATTTCTGAGTATAAAATTAACAAAAATATTCATGAATTTCAATCTTTAAATATTTTACAATTTTCAGGATTTGTTGATTTTTGAAAAACTTTTATGTTAAAAGAAAAAATACTTTATTCCATTGTTATGTTCTTTTTATTCGATAAATAAATGATTTTATAATATATTTTTTCAAAAGCGCTGAAATACTAAATCACTATTTCAATAAAAATAGCATTGTTATTACGTCTCATAAATATTTGAAAATATCTGATTGTGTGCTAACAAATATTCTGATGGAATATAACTGAATGTGACAAATGTTTTGAAATATTACTACGAACTACCTAAAATTTTATTATTAATGGCTGAACATAAATCAATGAAGCGTTAAAAATGGAAATGATAACATTGACATTTTGGATATTGTTCTATCTTTCTCTAAGACATCAAAACTATAAGAGAAAATATCTCTAGAGAATCGCTGCAGAAGAGAATTCATTTATATAAAATTAATATAAAGAAATGCAATTTTTTCACAATTTTTATCGAAAGTAGTAAAACGTAATTCCACGAAGACTATTTTATTTAACACTTAAATATTGTAAAGAAAATGAATAAAAAAATAAATCTGTAAACATATGTTATGCGACTAATTATGTGTACATGCCTACATATATATATATATATATATATATATATAACTTCTCAAATACTTAACAAATAAAATAATCTATATCTCATAATTCAGCTTTCATTTATTAGATATTTAATTAGTTTTACAATTTATGGCTTCATTGTCTATAATTTATTTTTTGCGAAAATCGATAAAAACTAATTATTTATTTAAATTGTATCTCAATAATACAAATAGTTTTATTTTAACTACTTAATCTAATTTTAACTTTACAATACTTAAACTCAAATACGACTAAAAACAATTATAATAATTTAAAATAAATATTTTTTGTACAAAATATATATTATATAAAGCTTTTTATCTATATTTTTAAAAATCGTTTACTTCAAAATTAATACATTTAAAAATGTGCATTATTAAAAAAATAATCTTAATAATTTATAAAAGTAAACTGATTTAATAAAAAAAGCGCAATAAACATGTATAATATTTTAAGTAAACTATTTTAATAACTTACCATTAAAAACACATCAATCACTTATTTTTGATAAGACAAACAATCGTACGCGTGTAGTTTACTTAACATAAAAATCACTCTACTCAAACGATTAAAAAGCACAATATTTAAAGAAATTGATTTTGTTTACGTTAAATATCAACACTCTAGAAAAAAATTAACCACATAAACGACAATGAAAATACAACACATTTCAAATACATATTTTTTATAATTTAAATATTAAAACATGTCAAATACATAGACATATATTATTCAATTTGTCACAAAACGAGAAAACTATTTGGAACTAAACGGCATACATATGTTCAACAGGTGCGTGTATATCAACCTATCAGAGCTTTATAGAAACAAATCGAACGACGAACGTTCATGTACTGATATTTGTTCGCAGAAAACCAAACTGCCATGGTAAAACAACGAAACGAGTTAACTCCAGCTTCAATGTTTCACAATATTCGTGCGCAAGCGTCCGAAATATAAATGATACGATGTTCAACAGATAACGAAGACATTGTTATGAAGTTTGGAGTGATGATGGCACATATAATATCTACTATAATATAATAACGGCACATATCTATTTTAACTATAAGATAATTTGTTTTTGATCAAATATAATTTAGTTGCCAATTTTCACTAAATTTCCACTTAAAATTTTATCTAAAGAACATTCGAGAGACCGCTTAATTTGTTATGTATTAAATGGACAAGTGCACAGAACTTTCATATTGTTTGATCTTCTTATTTGTCAGCGTTAACTAATTGATAATAAAATTGTAAAGGGAAACGCCAGAATTGAAATTACTATGAAGTGATATCATTAAAATCAATTGTAAATTGTACAATTTAATCTTCGATAATTTCAGATTACAAATTTAAATAAATCACGTAATTTCATTAAAAAAACAATTAAAACATAAGAAATACTCATCTTTACGATCACAAAAAAGGAGCTATTACCACTACATATTACAAGCGTATGAACACAATAAATTATAACAGAAAAATCCTACCTAAACTAGAAAAGTTTCAAAAATTTAGATAATATTTTAAGTTTTATGAGAATTTTAAAATCAATTGTCATAAAATAAAATATTATACTGTACTATTTAAGTGTTTTTAATAAATAGCTTATTAATAACCTTATTATTAGATAATACAACATTCTATTACAAAAAAAGGAGAAAACATTGCAAAAATATTGTGCAGTATACAGTATTTAACAAAAGGTTTTAAAAATAGCATCGCAAAAATATCATTGTGAAATTAATTCTTTATGTATTCTCTGAATACATTTTAAACCTATTATATAAATTAAAAAACAAATCCGTAATTTATTTCTTTATTTAAATTACTAAAAATAAATTCACGTATGTCAAATTCACACTCAAACATAAATTAAGTTGATATATCCTATGATAGAAATACGTATTTTTCAATGATTTCATAGTAAAAGAAACAGTAAATATTATTATTTTTTTTAAAAAAAACTAAAAACATGTATATAAATATAGACATTTTTCTTAAATTAACAAAATACGAATATAAATATATTTGAATTTCAGTTACACATTCACATATTTATACCTAATTAAAATAAAGAGGAATTCAAAGAGAAATCAAATCAAATCAAACTACAAAGTACCGACTGAATAAATATTCAATGTATCTATATACTCAATCAATTCTGACACTGATACAAACATTAAACATCACTGTTTATACAGAATTACATTTATTTACAATATATATATATATATATATATATATATATATATATATATATATATATATATAAATACGTTTTAACTGCATAAAGCCAACAAGTAAAAATAAATTATATACTTTTTACATTTCAATAGTATTTAGTCGAACACGAAATAACATACTTACAGATATGTGTATATATATATATATATATATATATATATATATATATATATATAATATCCATATATAATACTGAAATATAATTCCCACATTTAACAACTATAGAATACATAACAAATATAAAAAAAATCCATTTATTAAGAAGGTCATTTTGATTAAAAAATTTGTATGAATATAAATATCATAATATTTAGACACAACTATAGGGTAACCCGAATGAGACTGAAGAAGAGTAAAGAATAGTAAATAAATGTAAGCAAATAAATGGATATCTAAACCCTTCAATCTCATTTATACCACACTATATAGGAGAACAAAGTTTTATTAAAATAATAGTAAAAATATAATTCAAGCTTAATTTAAAATTACTACCAAAAAGGTGGTAAATAATTCTGTAAAATTGACAAAGAACAACCTTTAAGAAATGTTATGATACTATTTTTTTTATTTTTATATCAAATCCGGTAGCAACATTATTTTATATGAACACATATTAGAAAACTAGTGATTATGTGATTCAATTGCTAATAAATTAAACTCCATATTTTAAATTATTTTTAATACATATATATATATATATATATATATATATATATATATATATATATATGTATGTAAGTATGTATGTATGTATACATACATATAAATGTAAGATTAAAAAATATTTTCACTCAACAAAAACATATTTTCTCATTTAAAAATAAACAGATAAACGTTTAGATGTAAATATGTGTCATGTACTCGTGTACAAGTTAACAACAATGAATTTATACATAAGTTACTGAAAACATTTACCTTTCAGTTCAGACAGCAATACAAGTTCTTGATTAAATTTACAGGTCTTGCACAGTACACACAATCGCATATATATATATATATATATATATATATATATATTGTATACATATAAAAGAATAATGTAAAATTCTTTATTCTAGACAATATTTTTAAAAAAAAATATTTTTTGTAACAGTCTAATAAAAAAATATACTAAAAATAATTTACTTGAAAATTCTAAAATAAATATTAAAATAGTAATAGTAACTTAAACAATAAAAAGTATTGTTATATATTTTTGTTAATTTAACTTGAACTGAAAACACACAAAGAAGATTTTAAACTCTACAAGATAAAACGTGTTTCTATCAGCAACGTCCCATTATTAACCAACTAATTACAAGACATTGCATAGAATACAATCGTACAATCAACGTACAAGTACAATATATTAGGGGTACCGGACGAAAATGTCGTTTTTTTAAATAGAAAGTCAACTTAAAATATTTATATATATTACCATATCAATTATTAAATATATATTTTCCCTCGATAGCTACAACTTTCTTTCATCTTTCTAGTAATTTTAATATGCCATTTGCATAAAAATCTTTTGATTTGGATGAAAAATGGACATCGAGATCCGTTTTCACTTCTTCGATATTCTTAAAATTTTTGTCGGATAAAAAGTGATGCATTGATCTAAATAAATGGTTATCCGATGGAGCAAAATCGGGTGAATATGGTGGATGAATAATTACATTCCTTTCATATTCCATTAATTTATCTCGAGTAATTTTAGTGTTATTATCGTTTTGAAAAAATATGTTTCCTCTATTTAATATTCTAGGTCTTTTTACACGGATTGCTTCTTTTAATCGTTCCAGCTGATCATAATAGAACTAGTCCATTATTGTCTGGCCATATTTAAGAATTTCATAATGAATAATTCCTTTACAATCCCACCATACAGACAAAAGGACCTTTTTGACTGTTAAGTTCGGTTTCGATGTTGCCAGTGGTACCTGCCCTTTAGAAGCTACTGTTTTTTGCGACATTGGTTCGAGTACATAACCCGCTTCTCATCCTCTGTCACAAGATGTCGAAGAAATGTTGAATTTTCCTCTAATTTTATTAATTCTTGGTACATTCGAACCCGTACAGATTTGCTTTCATCATTTAAATGATACGGTATCCTCACACTCTGTTTATGAATCTTGCCAATTATTTTTAAATGTTCTTGCACACTAGACCAAGAGTATCCGAGTGTATCTGCTATTTGTTAAATAGATTTGGTCGGATTTGTTTCAACTTCAATGCGTAACAACTCATTGTTCACTTTCACTACCCTCTCACTTCGAGGTTTATTTTTTAAATCAAAATTTTCACTTCGAAATTGTTTGAACCACCTCTGACACTGCTGAATAGTCAATATGCCCCCATAAATGTCCCAATTTTTTTTGTCGCAGTCGTTGCATTACTTTTTTTGATGAAATTCGTATAACATGCAATTTCGTAAAAATTGATTATCCGGTACAAATCCTTCCATTTAAAATAAGGCGCAAAAAAAATGTAATTTCTTTTGAAAGTTGTGCTTTAGATGTCCACCAATCAATAGCAAAATAAATACGTGTTAAAAGATCGACAGCCGAAACACAACTGACCATTGAAAAGGACGATGTCAAAAAAACGACATTTTCATCCGGTACTCCTAATATTTAAAACTAGTTATGTAACTTTTTAATGTTATAAATTTTATATTTTTTACGTTAACATTATTTTCTATCAATAATAATTACATAATGAATATTAATTGTGTGTGTGTGTGTATATATATATAATGACGCATTATAAAAATATCCACATATTTGACTACATTCATAATTAAAAATTATGAAATGAAATATTTTAACTTTTGATAAATTCTTCAAAATGTAATAAAACAATTTATATGTAGATATCTTACTGAACTGATATTAAAAGTAATTTTAAAATAATCTATTAGTAACTTAATCGATATATAAGGTACTTTTAATAAATTAGTCGTTGGTATAACAGAGTTAGTACAAATATGTTTTAGTCGAAAAAAACATGTACGCGTTTGTGTTCTGTACCAGTTTAATTAAAAAGTAAAAAAAAGTGTACATTTTTATTAAATAGTCTTTTCATTTTGTTAACAGAAAACAATAAATAAAACATTGAATTTTAAATCATCTTTCGTCTGTAATTAACTAAAATCGAAAGCATACTGGCAAAAATCATTCTATTTTCGTTATAATAACATAGCCTTAAACGACGTATAGAATCACAAATCATCCACAAATAGATCAGATAACTTTAAACTAGAAGCTACAGAAGCGTAATTTTTCATTTATTTTTATAAAAAATATTTATCATTTAAATTAATCAATGTATGTATTTCAATTCTAATCTAATAAAAAATCTAGATAAATTAATATTTAATTGTATATTAGAAACATACAAAATAATTCAAAGCAAATAATCACTATGAAAAGATAAAATATACTGAAAATTTAGTTTCAAGCTCAAGATGATGTTTTCTCTGAGCATGAAATTGATATCATAAAATATTACAAAGAGATATACATACATGAAAAAATTCACGAACTTTTTACATAGAAAAGTGGTATTAGGGAAATATAATGAATAATTCCAATTGGAGATTATAAAGGATTTCGAGTCGATGACTTTTTGATTAAAAATGTTTCGTTATACATATCGTATTCATATCGTTTTCATCCTATGATGTTGAATTAATTATTCACATGTATAGCATTGAAAATTTTAGTATTTTACATGTGTGTTGGTCTTATATTGTCCTAAATAAATGTCATATAAATTTATTATTGTCATCATTTACAAAATATCACTGAATACTTTAGCGAAGTAAACTCTATTATTATTTATATTTTTTAACTTTCATACACTTTTAAAAATCAAAAATTATCAATTATAATACTTTTTAAAAAAATGGTACTTAAAAGATCCAAGTTAAACACCCTCAAATATATTAAAAATAACAAATAAATTTCATGATAACATGTACAACAAAAGATGTCGAGAATTCGTTTGATCAACAACAAATTTTATATTTAAAAATATTCATACATGTATTTTCTGATTTTTCGTACATTTAATTTAACAGCGGTGATCTTGTTGAATTTATCAGAATAATATATTTTAAACTAAAAATATAATCTACTAATATTATTATGTGCACTTATTTAATCTTTGTGCATCAAATATATTTTAAATGACTCAAACGAATCAAAATCAAAACAAGCAAAATAAAGACTATATAAAGAATATTTCATTGCTACTATAACAATAGAAATTCTTTTATTTTTTTACTTAAAAACTGCTCTTATTAAGCCACTGTTCTTTCCTATTAAGTCTATAAGAAACACTTTATTGAAAATGAAACTTTAGTTCCAAGAGACAAATTGGTCAATATCATTTTTAAATTTTCCACGTGTTGGTGCTTGAATTTTACTAATTTAACAAGTTAATACGTAACTATTAAATTCACACAACTATTTATAAGAACTCTATTGCATTATACACAAGTTTTAATAATAAAGGTTTCCGTGTTAAAAATACATTTTATGATGGATTTTGTAATTAAAATGTGTTTTGTTATTTTATATTACAATATTATCTGTTAAACAAGAGTATTAAAAATAAAAATAATTTAACATATTTCTAATTTATTATCAGAAGCAAATATTCCCAGTTTTATATGAAATAAATTATTTAGATACAATATATTCAAACTTATCTAAAAAAATTATAAATTATATTTTGTTTAAGTTCATTTAGAAAAATAAATACATTTATACAAATATGTATCTTAAAGTTTCAGAATAAATAACATTTAAACAGAAAATAATAAGCAGATAAAAAGAAAACAATGACAGTCAACATACATAAGTATTGACCTATATATCAACCATTCAGAGAAAAAAAATAATTTCCAAATAATTTTCCTATTCGTCTTTCCAGTAATTGTACACTGAAACCAAAAACGGTTACCACATTAACATTATATTAAAAATAATTGTGCCGACAATATTAAAAATTACAAAAATGGTCAAAATGTGTAAAAGAAATTTAACTGAGATGAATTTAATTATTTCTTTTAAAAAGGGATATTTATAAACAAAATCAAAATAGAATTAAAGGGGTATTCTAGTCTAGAATTTCGAAAAAATCTATTTATTTTTTTACATATTTTCAAAGTTTAGACCTTTAAGAATATGTCCTTAAAAGGATTTTTCGAAATTCGAATTATTTTCGGAGTTATAGCTATTTTTGTGACGCGCCAACCAATCCGGTCTAACCGGAACGAATCAACTTTAAACGCGTTTTTCTCGAAACTACTTTTTTCGACACGGTTGGCGTGATATCTCAAGTTTTAATGGACCGATTTACTTGAAATTTGGTACAGAGCTTCTAAATATAACAGTGATTACCTCCACCTAGGATTTTTTGAAAATTTTGTTTTTTACTATTTTTAAAAAATTTTGAAAGTTGAAAAAAATAGGACAAAAAATGACTAATTTTTCACACTGCTGCCATTTTACGAAAAATTATTTTTTTAAATTTTCCTAGGCGGGTATACTATTACAACCTTCTTTTTCAATAATTTCAAAAAAAATTTTGTTTCACATGACCGGAAGGGTAGAAACCACGTCAACCAAGAGACACCTTTTTTTCGAGTCCCCACTTTGCCAGCTTGTACCTTTTTCAATTTTGAATTTTTTGTTTTTAATAATACTTTTTTATACTCTTAAAATGTCAATAAATAACTGATAGAAAATGGATAGTAAAAATATTTGTTGTTTTTTTATAGCGCCCGAAAAAACACCTAAAATTCCTGCGTCTAGACTAGAATACCCCCTTAAGAATACTTAGCAGTACTATCAAAAACGATATTATACTTATTAAATTATTGCAACTTCATTAAAAAATAAAATTTATTATTTAAAATATACATCAATAAATTTAGTATATTTTTAAAAATGAAAAAAGTTATTCACCCCAGTTTTATAAAAAATAATTGAAAAAATATTCGGATTCATCCATTTACTACACTTAAATTTATTTTTTTTCTTACTAAAAAGTAAATATATAATAGTTTAGTTTCTTGAAAATAAAATGAATTGAAAACAAGTTTTTTTTAAAAAAAAATAAAGGTGAAAAAGAACTCATAATATAACAATGATAACAGTGTAATAAATATTGAACCATCGTTTGTTATATCCCAATGTAGTTACAAAAATACTTTTATAAAGAAGTAAACAAGAAATGTTAGTATATTCTGTTATAATTGCATTAATAACAAAACATACCAAAAAATATATAATAATAACTTATCACTTAATATTTTATGGATAAATATTTTAAACATCGTTTTAATAGATTTTGATACTTAACTAATTTTATATAAAGTCATATAAACAAAAAAGTCATATCTACATAATACTAAGAGTATCAATTATCGGTATAAATTTTTAAAGTACTCAAATAATTTTATAGTATTATAAATATGACTATAAAATAAAAATTTTTCGTACTCTGTTCTTTGGAGTAAATTTATAGTAATCCACATATATTTTCAAACAAGCATATGCTACCATACATCCACATATATGTATACATATATATATACATATATATATATATATATATATATATATATATATATATATTGTGTATATATATAATATAAGACGTTCTGAATAAAATGTTTATTTGACATAGAAACACGAAAAAACTCTGTAACTTCAAAAGCACACATTGAAATTCAGTACCAGAGACGACAATAATCAATTGTTTACATCAAGCATCGTCGACTATTACGTAAGAAACGACTCTGTTGAATAACTTAATTTCATTAACAATACTTTACTTCATCTAGAACAATTTTATACACTCCAAAAAATGTAAAGTTCTCTTGTAAACGTCAAATCATTAAACAGTTCTCGGAAAGTAAGCACAAGAATCACTTAAAGAGATATACATCAAATAATTTGTAGAATTAAATACAGTCTATCGAAATTTACTTTTCAACAGAAAGACGTAATCATTTAAAAAATTAAAATAAGATTGAAAATCCTTGAAGCACTAATGTATTCATTATATTATTTTCATTGATCTATAATTCAATCGAATAAAAGTTGATTATTTTTAATTTTAGCTAATAATTAAATGGAAAAAAAACTACGCAACTTTCTTTTTATATCTTCAATATTCTATCACATATTTCGTTCTGTTTTATTTTACTTCCACGAATTATTTATCATACTTTTTGTTCGAAGAAAACAATGTATACAAATATTTTTAGCAATTCCATTAATTTTTTACCTATATGATTTTAATGCATTATCAATCTGACGTTTAATATTATATAAAACGAAAAGACATAAAAATGCATACATACATACATACATATATATATATATATATATATATATATATATATATATATATATATATATATATTATACATATATATATAAGGTGTTTTTTAGGTTAGATAGAACTTTCGATAAGGATTCAATTTAAAGTTCTATCACGATTAAAAAACATTCTATATAATATGCTTAAAAAAATAACCCCTATATAAAAGTTCATACCAACTCTTCGTGGTCAGTATAGTGAATATGATTAAATACCAGCGAATGGCGACATTCATCAGACTTTCACCCAGCAATGAGCTGACATAAGCTTTGAAATGAATACATATATATATATATATATATATATATATATGTGTGTGTGTGTGTGTGTGTGTGTGTGTGTGTGCGTTTGTGCACGAAAGCAACTTGCATAAGGGATAAACTTTGAATAAAAAGTCGTCTGCAACTCGCTTGGAGAGTGATGAATATGACCAAGTACCAATGACTGGTAACATTCAATAAGGTTTTCGCCCAGCAGTGGGCTGATATAAACTAGTATGATATATATATATATATATATATATATATATATATATATATTTAAAAAAATAATTGAAGATAACATTAATTGATATTTTTAAAAGAAACATTTATGAGCACATAATGTATTCATATACCTATTACTATATGTTTGATCAAGTATATTTATATTTTACATACGGAATTAAAAATGTTTCTAGTGTCAGTTGTAAAATTGCAATCAGAATCTCAGACTGCATCAAAATTGAATAATGATGTTTTTTTATCACTGGAAAAAATCGAAGTCAAATATAATTTTTATTGCTTATCATACTTAGATAACCAAAATTTTTCACATCTATTTTTTTCAAAATAAATTCTTAACAGTTAAATTCATTTGATTAATTTATTCACCGACTAATTATCAACATCTAAATATTCACATCTCAATAACTAAAAACTCGAAAACATAATTATCTTTAGCTACATTGTTACTAATTTCATTAACTAATTATATTTCTATCAATGAAATTATCTTTTTAATTATTATTAAAAGAGTAAAAATTTAGAAAA
The DNA here is from genome assembly GCA_029203775.1 of Neoneuromus ignobilis. NCBI lineage: Eukaryota > Metazoa > Arthropoda > Insecta > Megaloptera > Corydalidae > Neoneuromus > Neoneuromus ignobilis. The sequence continues at coordinate 33,418,119 of CP092089.1, forward strand.
ATGACTTATATTCAACTATAAAGTACAGTACTAAATTCACTCATTTTTTTATTAAATAAATTATATATATATATATATAATAAAAAAATTAAATAAATAATGTTAAATTATATTCTCAATCAAATTTCATATATAAACTATTAAAAAATTGTTTGATTAAAAATTCATAATTATTTCAAAAAACATGATGTACAAAAAACTGTTCGAATAAGTAATCAAATATTATCTCTATATACGTATTACATCAATGTTAAATAAATAATTAAATGTGTTGTATATAGAAATAGCCAGGTCACTGTAATATACTCATTTCTCTACCTGAGTTTATTTTTTTAAAACATTTTATAAAAGTTAAATCTTACAATTTTCAGTCGTACATATAATTTGGGAACAATATAAATTAGAAACGTCACTGTTTTCTTGTAAATAAACAGATTAAATAAACATAAATAAATAATGTCACTGTTAAACGTTTATTTCGTAAATATCAGAAGATAAAAAATATACCTACTTAAAATCACCTGTACCTTAGAAAATGATCTGAAATGTAATTGTATATCTAACCATTTGCGTGACGTGTTGTTTTCTTTTTTTGTAGTAATTACTTGGAGATTTCAAGACTTGAATTTAAATATACTTAATTAACTCCCTAGAGCAGACAAAAATACCAACTAGTGACGTCTGTAGTACTTTCTCGGTCCATTGTTACCAACCGTTTCTGTAATTGGATTAGAATGACTTGAATCAGCCAATATCTTATCGATTCGTGTTGCATTTCAATTAATATGTAATTCTATTCTACGTATTAAATGAATATTTATGATTTTGAAAGATGCATTCAACATATCCAATGATATTTCGGTTCCTTAATAAAATATTATTGATCACATTAATATATTCATATTGAAATTATTTTAAACAACAGAAATTATGTTTATACAATCTTTACAGTTATATTTATTTTTCTATATAATTAAACTAACTTCATTAATTCTAAATCTTTAAATAATTATATTATTAAATATATATATATATATATATATATATATATATATATATATATATATATATATATATATATATATTAGACCTTTAAATATTTAAACAAAAATTAAGTGATTATGAAAAATATATTAAATTGTTTCTATGAATTTATCTTAAAATGGTTTATTTCATTAATTAATTACTAATAGATACTACTTTTTATAATCTTTTCTAACATTCTAGCCACATTTATATAGTTTAATTAAAGTTTTCCTGTAATTTAAAACTATAAAATCATTTTTTGAAAATCAACGAGTTCGAATAATAAACAACTTTAATGTTTCTAAAAATATTTTGCTATCGATAAATAACTTAAAGAAATTCTAAATCTTTTTCAATTTCATATAAAAAAATTGGAATAAATAACTTTAGGTTTTGTTTTTTTTTAATTTAAAATATTATTTTAATAAATAACAAAATATAACATAGTACAATATAGAAAAGGCAAAAATTTGGATTGTAAATGAAACAATAAAATATTTGACCCAGTATTGTCAAAGATTTTTTTTTTAATGTATACTCTTACAAGTAACATTTTTCCTTAGTTGTTTTATTGTTAAATAAAAACTCAACATAAATAATTGTATTTCAATATTAAAAAATATTACTTATATATATATATATATATATATATATATATATATATATATTAGTTTATTTTGTCTTAATTCAGATAATCTTTAGTGTTGTACTTACAAATAAAAGAACCCAATTATAAATTTAATTATTATTATTCTAAGCAATAATTTAAATAAAAAAAATCTCTGAATTAAAATCATACCATTCAAAATTGACGTTAGCATATAAATCAAAGTATAAATAAATATTATTTTTGTTGCAATATTGATAATAATTTAAATTAATAAAACCTAAAATAATTATAAATTACAAAAAAAATGTTTGACAAAACATTCATAATAAGTTTTACTGTTTCTTAATATAGGATTTTCCAATAAGAATGTCAGAAATTTGACAGCTGGTGGCAGCCATGTTTGATTTTTTTAAGCTTTTTTTAACATTTCAACTCAGTATAGTTTGGTAAATTATGGAACGTTTAACAATTCAACAAGAAATTGTAAAAACTTTAATAGATTTATTGAAACAAAAGTTTAATGAGTCCATTATTTTACGAAATGGATCCATCAGTTGGCAACCAAGATCATATAATCTAACTCCATTGGATTATTTTCTGTTGGATTATGTGAAATTATTGATTTATGCTGATAAACCACAAACAACAGAAACAATAAAAAGAAACATTAAACTTGTAATTCATGAAATTGGACCACAATTATATGAAAGAATTAAAAATTAGACTAAATGAATTCACTATAACAAGCGAAGTCGTGGTGGCGATATGAGTGAAATTGTGTTCTATCAATAATGCCATATAATATGCTTAAAAATAAAAAAAATAACTAATTAATTAAATACTTTTTGTTTTATTTCCATTTAAACTTCTGAATCGCTTATTGGAAAACTCTATACTTTCACTTTGCATATTATAGAATTAAAAATATTTATATTTTTATAAAAACCAAACATAGGTTAACAGATTGAAATAAATAACTTGTACAGAAGAGGACAGCAACACATATTAATATAAATAAATTTTATTTTGATATTAAGCTTAGTTCAATATCGAAACAAAATCTTAACTGCTTGAAAATAATGTTTGTTGGAAACACGTCACAGCAACCCTAAAGCAGATAATAACGAAAATTATTACACAAACGAAATCACGGATACAGAAATAACATGCACAAAACTTTTGAAAGAACACTCCTTTCAAGATAATAGTACTTCTTTCCCTTGCTTTGAAACATGCTTCTGAATAGCAGCCGTCAACAACGGTAACTCTAAACTTGTTGTCAAAAGTGTTGAATAATATTCAAACAATAAGTTTCTATGTGCTCATTTTCTTCGATATTTTAGTAAAAAGATATACCTCTAATATATGAATTTAACATACGAGTACATTATACTATAATTAATTCAACTATTTTTCAAATCATGTCAAAATGCTATATGTAATCTTTTTCTCCAAATATATTTCTTAAATTTGTTATAATTTATTATGAATTTTTAAAAACTTCTTCAAAAACTAAACAATTTATATCTACAATAGATGACATTTAATAATAAACCTAATAATTATTTGCAATATTGTTTTCAAAATAAATATAATATTTACAATAAATCAAGAGATTCTTCAATTGTACGAATGTAAATTTCTAATAATAAAATTTAAATATTATTATAACAAAATAATATAGTGTCATATTACTGCCTTTTATATGATTAACATACTTATACAACTATATTCGTTATATCACATTAATATGAAACATATTTTATATATTATAATAAAAATAATTCATAATTGAAAAAGCATAAAAAAATATTTTTATTACTAACGCAAACACAATAAATATTTCTATTTTTATTGAAATAAATTCAATTTTTGAACCAAAGTAAAGTGTAAACTTACAAAAGAAGTAACTTCAATTAAAATATATTACAAATTAAAATATATGTGTAAAAATCGTTCTGAAATAATTTCCTTAGTATAAATTAATACGTAGATTTAACTACTTCTAAAACATTTGTGTTCACGAAGTGACGTTTTCAATTTATCGATCCAGTTAATTATATTCTTTCTTAAAAACATCTCAAAGATAAAAACAAATACTGAAAACAATAAGCCAATAATGAGAATGTAAAAAGCTGATTGTATATCTTCTAAACTGAAAGGTTTTTTTTCAACATCTGTTTCTTGTTTAGCTGCCGCTTGGTAAATAAGCGCCAAAGTCATTTCATTTGTCCATTTATCAAGAAGACCAGCTTCTAAAAATCGTCTAATGGCTTCGTTAAACTTTGGTAAAAACGGTGATCCTTTCGGCATTAAATACGCTAAAAAATATGTAGTCGGGCATTCGTTTACTATATGAAGTAAAGGAACTCCGTCTGTACCAATATAATTAGTTATTATTATTAATCTTGCATCGGATTTTCTTTCAACAGCAGCTATGTCTCTGTTATAAGCCGCACGATCGATAGTACTAAAATTTTGATAAGGTAATATAACAGTTTTCTCTTTCAACCGGCCATAAATAGAACTCGTGTCATTGGTTTCGAAAATGTCTTCTAAATTACGCGATGTCGTACCAATCCTATAACCAAATTTATCAAATCTGTTCAATGTATGTATATCTTCAAAAAACGATACAGTTGAAAAAGAAGTAACAAGTGTACTTTGAAATATACCGACAAATATCAAATTCGCTAATAAATACACCGTTATGAAAAAACGATGAGATACACCGAAAGGTAACTTGATAGGTGCTGATAAGAACAGAAATATTATATCGCTGGATGCTTCGAATCGTACCTGTCTGTTCTCATTATTCGAATCGATACTTTTGATAAAATTCCATATTAATGTACCAATTAACAACAGTATGAATATTCCAATCCATGTATTTACATCAAAACATTGAAATATCATCATGAACTGGGGAATTTTCAATGCTTTCGGAGTAATCAAACATAATTCTTCGTTCGATATTGGATATGTAAATTCTATTTCATCAGTACTATAATTTTTTATGAAAAGTGCGTTGAATGATATTTCTGATCTGCGGTAAACTATGTCCCCTAAACTACCCGTAAATGTTCCATTTTCACTTTTATAACCTAAAAAATATTAACATATTTTTATGATATAATATAACATAAAACTTCATATAAACACTAAATATAGTTCAAGTGCTCGAAATGAAAAAAACAGTCAGTGAATAAAATTTTATATTTTTCAGTTTTATACGTGAACAAATTACAATAAACTATGTGCAAGATATATATATATATATATATATATATATATATATATATATATTAAAAATATGTTCAACATAATCACATTGTCCGTTAAGTGATTGTACATAACAAAATAATACGGATATTATTCAAAATCAAACCGAATTATTTATTATGACAAACTTTTTTATTTTAATCAATCTGGAAAACTTTAAAGGTTACTATTGGGTACTCTGATCAGCAATTGCCATTTATCTAGGTCAATATCTCATTTTATAGTGCAAGTTGGTGTAGTGTGTTTCAGAATTGTAAAAGTAGATAAAATAAAGTAACTACTTTAAGGTACAATTTTTCAACTCCCCATTGCCTCCCAAAAAAAAATCAAAACGTAACATTTAACTGAAAGAACCCGTTTTCATTAATTTTTACAAAACTGTTTACCAAAACTTTAGTTAGAATATTCACACGTTGTTTTTAAATTTAACTTATCCCCGACTAATAATTATGTACTCAGCAAAATGTATTTTTGTTTGGTAGAAATTTTTCATCACGTGAAATAATAATAAACATCACATAAACAATGATGCGCTTACAACCAAAAAACTAATTTTAACTGAACATTAGAACATTTCATGAACTTCTGATTTAAAAATATACTAATATAAAAAATATGATATTTACTATTTATTTTTTATATAAAAAATAATAATCATATTAAATATAGTATTTTTTTATTTTTTAGGATGAAAATAAATATAATTTCATATAAACGAAATAAATGTTGTTTGAAGCTTTTATTTGCATTTATCAATTATACAAGTGTAAACAAAAGCTTCAAACAACACAATTTTCCTAATGACTTTCACAAAAATTGTATTATTCAGATTCACTTATTTTTTTATAATATAATAATCGAAAAGAATGCAATATAAGAATAGGTTTTAAAGGAAAAACTCATAAAGACTCCATATATTTTGTTTTAGTTAATACTTCAATTTACAGAAAATTATTCTCTATAATCAATAAACCTATCTCTAATATCTGTATCACATGAATCTAAAAATTTATTTTTGTTATTTTCTTTTCAATTTCACAGAAATATTAATAAACTTTATTGTAATTACTTTTATAAAAATTTAAATATATATATATACAATAATTCACACTTTACAATTTAATAAAACCTTCACTCTGAAGTTTTCATCATTCGGACAATTAACAGAATAAATAAAAGCAGCAATGCACTGAATGAAATAAAGTAATTATATACAGAATATTTTAACATAAATGTGCATATATCAATTTTTAGTACGTTTATATAAAATAATTTCAAAACAGTATGTTAACATAGAAATAAATTAAAAATATAGCAAATTTATTTATATATATCAATGAAAACAAAAAAAATATATACAATTGTAACTCAAAAAATCTTCGACAATTTTATATCCTACTGCCTTGAAAGTTATTTACATTTTTAAATTCCTAACCAATATTTATAAATTATTTCTCTGAAATAACCAATTTGAATAGTTTTACAGTTACTTTGTATATTCTCTCATTTTGTATATTGAACAACATTATAATTAATGTATCCTCTTTACATATTAATAATATATTGCTTTGACCATAATAGAAAAATCATCAAAATTTGCATCAGCTTTTAAGTAAATAAGGTCAACAATAAATTATTAGTAAACACTTTTTTAAAATCTTGTAACATTGGGGGTGACTAATTCATTTATATTAAAATATATATTTTACATTGAGAATACATTTTTTTATATTTGAAAATTAAAATATGTTTAAATATAAAAATAATGACTTTTAAAAATAAAAATACTTTTAGAACAAAAATACATAAAAAAGTTTATTAACTAATAATGAATAAAAATTCTAATTATATTTTACTAATTAAGATCAAAATGATATCAAGTTAATTTTATACAATAGTTAAGTTCTATAAATACGTTCACATAGTCGCCAATTAATATTATTACATTATTATTAAAAAAAAAATAAAGCCAAAAAAGTCAATTAACTTACAATAAAATATCTAAGAAAAGAATTCTATACGATTTTAAAATATATTGTCAAGAATAACAACCAAAATGCCATTGGCTAGATTTCGCAAATAATATTTTATTTCTTTTATTTGTTGTTTTGATCACAAAAATCCCTTCAACTGGTTGAATTTCGAGATATTATTTTTAAAAATTAAGCCTATGGAGTAAAATGATAAAAATATCTTCTGTTATAGCAGTTTTATAAAGGTGATATGACGAAATAAAAAATACAGGTCAATTTTTTTTGTTCGTTACGTTTTCATCAAGTTTAATCGAAATCAATACAAATCGGATCGTATAAAAAAGCGTCTTTTCTGTTCGTTTTCATATGAACTATATGTAATAAGTGTGTGTGTGTATATATATATATATATATATATATAGGGCCATCCAAATGTGACGCCTGGATTTGAGTTTCATTAAAAAGAAACTATACACATGTTTCCTTATACACCACCCTCCTCTACACACATGTTTCTATTTAATAAAAACACAAATCTAGGCGTCACATTTGGATAATCCTATATATAATAATACAAAAAAAATGCAGATATTGATTATATTATAGAAATTATTACTTACAACATAATCAAAAATATTAGAAAATTTTAATCGACATTTTAAGTTCGACATTTGTCATAAAATTTATTTTTGTTTTATTTTGAAATGTTTTACTTTTAATATTTTATTAGAACAATTCCATATATATATATATATATATATATATATATATATATATAATAAAATAGTCAAAGAACAATGTAATAATTTTATTTTTAATTACCGTATTCAATTTTATCAGCAGCCTCTCGAACAATTGGCGAAAAATTTAAATATTCAGCCAGAGCATTAAGTACACTTCCATCTAAACCACCATATAAATTATTCGTATAAACAGCTCTCCGCGCGTATATATCCAGTAACGGATGCGGAAGATCATTATATGGAACAGCGGTCGGTACTCTCGGAAACATTGAGATCTTCAATGGGTATTTATTTAAGTTATTCAAATTTGTGATATAACCTAATGATTGTCTCGTAAATGTTTCCATAGAAAATTTGTTAACTCTTCCCCAGTAGGTGCTATTCGTATAAAATGGATCATAAGCATAAAATGTATCTTTTTCACATGAACAAGGCGTTTTTGCTAAAACGTTCAAAATGCCAAAATGACGCCAAAATCTTATTAAAAGACGCAATATATCGTTTTCCAGATATGTACATCTATGATTTTCCCAATCAGCAATCAAAATAATCAAATGCAACGCCCTAGGATTTCGAATAATATTCTTGGGCTGTTCCACTAAAAAATGTTCTAAATTCTGATCATTCCATGTAATTATCACATAACCACTCTTGGATTCACTGACATATTCACGATTTAAAGACGTATCTTTGACTATTCGTACTGTATTTCTTTTTGAACGGTGATAATCGGATAATGGCCATAGTTTAATAATTTTTATTGGGTTTTTGATCAAACTTCGTTGTTTTAAAAGTACATCAATAAATTGTAAGAAAAATTGATCATGTCGTTTATTATAAAGAATAATTAGAGTCGTTGTGCGTACTTCACTAAAGTACCATTTATATACTCCCCAAAACGGTTCATCTTCAAATATACACGAATCAACAAAGGTTGAGCTCTGTATCAATTCAGAATTTATAATATTAAAATAATTCATAGTCAAGTAAATAATCCATATATGTTTTAACCTTTTCATTGTTTAATATTAAACACTGAAACAAAAACAAATATTAAAAATTTTAATTATTTAAAACATAGTTTTGTTATCTATTTATATATATATATATATATACATATATGAGGATATGTTAACCCACTCTGGACAAATAATAAATAATAATAAGACTTCAATCAGTAGTATACTTCAAAAACTATTTGTTATATTTTGACCAAATTCCGAAAGATTATTGAAGAAATAGAAATGAATGAATATCACTCTTTAGATCTTAAATGACGCTGCAAGTTTCGACAGGAATAAAGTTTGATTTCTTTTTCGACACGCTGCATATATATATATATATATATATATATATATATATATATATATATATATATATATATTATCCTTTTATTTTCTCAGTTAACCGATTCCAAAAATAATACTTATGTGCATAAATATTCTTTTTCTTTATCTTATATTTACTTTGAATCTAAGAGAGCAATTTAATTAAAAAAAATGAGTAGTATCACTTTACTGTGTAATGATATTTAAGATTTATTCTCAAAAAAATAAAGCTTTCTAGCTAACGAACACAATCACAAATAGCTTCCAAACATAGTTATAGTGATTTTTAAATTATCATTAAGAAGTAAATAATTACCTACGATAATTATCAATAAGCACACATTACAAATTGAAAGTAAATAATTCGAGTCTATATTAAACATTGAATCATAAATGTACTAGTTGATGAACCAATTAATGAACTACAGTATACCCGTCTAAGCAGTAAATAAATAATGCAAAATACTTCGACTACTTATTCACTGCCATTATTTACCGTAATATAATACAGACATTATTTCCTTTTTTTATTTCTCATCGCTCTTAATATAGAAAATTCACATTTTTGATTGATTAAATCTTCTACAATATTTTATAGTGATATAAATATTTTAAACAGAATGAAATAAATGCAACTTTATTCGAATTTAAAAATTAAATACAATTAAATCAATAGTCAAAATACAAGCATATTAAATGATAATAAAATATAGAAAATAAAACAAAATTAAAATTATGAATTGAATAAATAAAATTATTAACAAATCAAATGTATATATCCAAAATTAGTCAAAAACAATATTAATAAACGGAAAGAAATCAATTTTATAATATAATAATATGTGAACACACGTGCAATAAACTTGAATGTAAGAAAAAATGAATAAAATTTAACTAAGAATTTTTACGACCATATTAAGTATTAAACTCAACAAATTATTACTTATCCGTAACTTAAGGTATTTATAGACTTCAATTGGAGTTTTTAAGCAATTTATCAACTTTAAGATTGCATAATTTTATAAAAAGAACATATTTTTATTATTATTGGATTTAAAAAAATAACTGAAACTAACATAATATATTTTAAATAAAATTTATTTTATTAAAAAGATCATATCTTAAGTCTTTATTTATAAATTTAAATATTCCATACAGCTAGAGCTCAATAAATACTATAAAAATTAAAATTATTAATGTGAATTCACTATTAATTCATAAATGGTATTAAATTCATAATTAATATACATATTAAAAACAATTTATAACCAATTAAAAATATCTTAATAATTATAAAATAAACGTTTTTAACAATTAAATCGTCAATTTTAAAATCTAAAAATAGAAAAATTATCTAATTAACAAACATATGAAAATAACATTCATATTAAATTATACCAATTATTTTTTACATAATGAATTATCATCTCAACGCCACAAAATATTATAAAGTGTTTAATAATTACTTATTATTCACTTTGTTTATTAATTAACTTAAACAATGGTATAATAAAGTCAAATTTGTTCAACCTTTTGTACTACCGAAAATAGTATTTTTTAAAAACACAATTATAAAATATTTACATGCCGCTAGAATATATTAACACGTAAAATATAACAACATGCGATTCTGACCTAAAAATTTAAAACTATATTATTAACTTTTTAATCAACTTAACATGGAAATATATTTTTACATCATAATATGATATCATAACATTACGTTATAACATAGAAATACAATTAATGATAGACATAAAATTATTTTTATACATCGTTATACGTATATAGATATTCAACCCATCTCGTACAGACCCCACAAACGTTAAAATTTCAAATAAATTTTATTTAATAGTGACATAATTATTATAAACAGTATTTATACTCACATATCATATATACGCCTATACATATTACATATACATAACAAGAGAGAAAGAGTCGAGCATTAGTTTGAAATGCATTAAATAAAAATTAGAACACAAGACAGTATATAACTAATTATGGAAAACATAAGTCATTAAAAACCATGTAAGGCCAATAAAACTGACTAATCAAAACAAATTATACATAAGTAAAATAACGTAGATTAAAAAACTTAGATATAAGATAAGTATGTAAACACTTTAATTACAACTACTACCGATCAATAATTTTTTTTCTATTTGTTATTCGTTAAAAAAATTGGTCTAAATTTTATAACTCCACGTTTTGATGATGATGGCATTGCCATCGAAATGTACATCAGCTTATCGTTGTTATAAACAAGCAAAGTGAATAAAAAGTAATTATTAAACACTCTATAATATCATGTATTAGAGTGATAATACGAGAATAAATTTCATGTGTGGAAATGAATTCGTCAGATTACGAAATAAGAGGGAATGTAAACAGCCAGAGAGTAATGAACATACCATATCCTGATTTCAGTCTTGTTAGTGACAGAAGTAATTATTTAACACATATGAACTTAGGACAAGAATATAAGTTCGTATATAAATGTGAATACGGTAAAAAGAATATAACTATTTCTTGACAAACAGTCACTATTTCTGAATATAAATTATTTGAACATAATATTTAATTAAGTGTTATTTAAAATTAAGTTTGTGCTTTAATGTCTTTTGATCTTTGTAATATCTTGATTTTAGTATTTTTGCATTCTACTCTTATTGAATGAATTACTTAATAATAACTATATATATATATATATATATATATATATATATATATATATATATATATATATATATATATACATTCTCGTAGATATTTTACAGTGAAGTCATAATATTTAATCTCCAAAAATATAATGATTGTTCATTATTAGTAAAAAATAGTTCTGAGGCGAAAATTAACTGTAGAAAAAAAAATCAAAAATTGTGAATGAATATAAAAGACTGAAAAATTATAATACGGTTGGAAAAATATTTAAAATTAGTCTCGAAGGAGTAAGGAAAATCATAAAAAAGAGCAGAGAAGTTTCGACACTTGCAGATAAATCACATTCAGAGCGACCTAGAGTCACTACTGCTAGCGAAAGTTAATCTGAAAATTGTTGTAAGAGAAATTTGAGAGCAACTACATGAAGCAAGAACTTTAGTTTCTGAAATCATCATTAGAAGACATCTTCACGATGCTAAATTGAGCGGCCATGTGGCCAGAAAAAAACCCTTGTTGACATTAGACCATAAAAAATAAGATTAAATTCTGCCAATAAATATATGAATAAACCACTGAACTTTCAGAAATTAGTAATTTTTAACGACGAGATTAAGGTTGAAATATTTGGAAATCGTCAACGCCAAACAGTCTGGTAAAGTAACAGTGATAATGCTTACATTAACAAGTTCCTGCAACCAACTGCAAAACATCGATGAGGAAGTGTCATGGCGTGAACATGTTTTTTTTTGGTATATGTTGGCAGATTACATATTACTGAGGGCAAAATAACAGCTCAAATGTACTGTAATATTTTACAAGAAAATTTGCACCAATCCACTTAAGTAATGAGATTGGGTCGGGATTTTACTTTTCAACAGGGCAACGACTTAAAATATAAACTAAAGAATTTTTCATACGCAATTAAGTAGATATACTCGTACTTGAATGACTATCGATGTCGCCCGATTTTAATCCTATTGAACATTTGTGGAACAAATTGGGCTGCAGGATCCTCACATTTTCAAAACACAACAATACTTAATTTAAAAATAAAATTTTGGAAACGTGGTTTAATTTGCCTATCAATGCTTTACACAACCTGGTAGAATCAATAGCTAGAAGGCTTAATGCTGTTCTGCAGAATAATTGTGGTCATACAAAATATTAAAAATTAAAAAGAAAACGTGTTTTAATTTTTTACATCATTTTTTTGTAATTTTCAACTACCTTTTAGCACTAGACCTAGGAGTATTTTTTGTATAATTTATGATTCTTTTGAAGCATGATTGCTCATTCCTTATCAAAATGACTATTGTTAACTATGATTTAATAAACAGTGTTTCATAAAAATATTTTTATTTTTTCGCACAAATTTTCATTTTTTATAATATTTCTTTTAGTAAAAAATAAGTAGTTATTCAGCATTTTCATAAAATATTTTAGTATTAATTGATGATTCATTTGTGGAAAAATCAAATAGTTAGAGTACTAAATCAAATATTAAAAGAAGATATTATTTTAACAAAACAAGTATATATGTATAAATAATGGAAAGTTATAATTAAATTTTATGTAAAAATATTTTCAAACTAAAATAAAATTAAAATGTTTGTAACCAAACATTTAACGAACTTATTAAATGTATATATAATATATATATATATATATAATATATATATATATATATATATATATATATATATATATATATATATATATATATATATATATATATATATAATATTAAACTCGGTATAAATATAATTAATCAAGCCTAAGAACTTCATAAATTAAACGAACTAGACTATAATAGTTTCGTACAAAAATTCTCACTTATACGAACAATTAACTAAATTAGCCAAGCCAATTATTATGTCATTAGAATTAATGATTGAAATGTTAACGTTACCGTATAATTACACCCTCGACTAAAGTGTACTCACGTTGTCCAGATTACCCAGTCTAATACATAGATAATAAAACTTAATTACAACGAACGAAACAATGCTCACCGTTTAAGATATTCAAATTTCAAAAAAAAGACACACCGACGTTACGCAACAGTTACATTTGTTGAAATGTCGAACCGCATTAACGGCGCTAGTCGACGCTTCTGTAAATAAATTTAACTGAGACATTAATCAATGTTATTACTCGTTCATTTGTCGTTTCGTTCAGTTATTTTGACTCTCATTAACGTCAAATGTCAACGCGTAGAAATAACACTTCATCTTTTTCTTTATGTATGAATAATAACAGGCGGTGGACGTTGCTGTCACCGTGCCGCAACGTTTTGATGAAAACCTAACCGCCCACGAATCCATTAAAAATTAAAAAAATGTCAAACAAACTTATAATTAATTCGTACTCTTTCGTATTATTTTACATTTAATATGGTAATAATTCATTTAGTTACTTTTCATTTTCATAAATTAGGATATTTCGTTTAATAAATGATATATATTTTTAATAAATTATCACCCGAAAACAACACAAAATATTAGAAAGTATTTAATTATTACTTATTGTTCGTTTTTTTTTGTTTATTTATAACGATAGATAATGCGCATTTCGATGGCAATCCCACCATCGTCAGAGAACTGCGTTATAAAATCTACATCAATTTTGGTTAAAAAAAATTGCTTATATACTACGTCTTGTATTATTCTTATGCGTATTTTTGTGATGTATTAATGTTTTTTTTAAAAAAAACTTTTAAAAAAATGTTTTAAAAGATTGTTACATTTTCCAATTTAGAATCATCTAGGATTAATAACACTAAACGTGCCTTAAATACAATGAAATGCAATAATTTATTAAAAAAATAGAGATATTTATAATTTTCAAATAAAATTTCTGTAATAAATATAAAAATTAATAGCTTTTTTCTTTAGAATATTGTTTCTCCTCTATAATATTTCAACCATTATAAATAAATTTGAAATATATATTATTAAAATAGATTTCTATCGCTTAATCATCAAATGTGTCATTAAAAAATGATTTATATGTAATTAAATAACTTTGACTGAAAATTCAGTTATCTTGTCATAACTCTTTTCAACGTTATCATCCTTTTTAAAATTCTCAAATTACAAATAATAATTTTCAAATAATGAATAGAAAATTCTAATAATTTTTCCAAATTTTTAATTGACTTGAATAGCAAACATTTCTTTCGAATCACCTTTACAAAATTCTCGCCAGTAATTTCACTTATTAAAATAAATAATAGAGAATTATATTGATACATTGTTTATATTGCATTCTACATAAATTGTATAAACTTTTGTGGAATATATATTAAATATAAATAAATGAAAATGTGGAATATAATTAAATGAAAAGATTAAAGTAATGTTATTCTACATTATCATATATATATATATATATATATATATATATATATATATATATATTATGAACTACAACCAGTTATTTTTCAGTCATATTTCGTATTGAAAAAGTATTAAAATAATAATATATATTTTAATAAGAGTGAAATCAAATTCAGAATACTAATATAAGAATCACTATAAAAGTTGAAATTAACTGAATAATGAAATTTACAAACATAGAAACTGTTACATAAAAAAAGTATCTGTCACACAAGCATCAACATATCTCATATAACCATAATCTGATTAAAAAAGTCTCAAAATCTACTCAAAATATGCCATAAGCAAAAGACGTATATAACTTTTTGACTTGGAATTATTTTCATTTCTCAAACATCAGTTTGATAATTACATACTTTGTTGACAGAATCAAATTACAGAAACGACAACCATAACAAAGTTCGAGTAAATAACTTTTTTAAACCCAAATTTCTTCATTATCGCATTTCATTGAATTCAGAATCAAATATATATATATATATATATATATATATATATATATATATATATATATATATATATGTTCATAATAAAATCATTTTTACACATGTTTTATATATACAAAGTATAATCAAAAAATACCTAAATCGTGCTTTTAGAAATTAAATCAATAATTGAAATGAAGATAATGTCTGTTAATTATAAAACGACTGTTTGTGTGTCTCATACCAATAAGCATATCTTGATGTCTATTCGTTCTTATCTATTATTAGACTCTAAATATTTACAAACTACTAACTTTACAATCATGGATACTCTGAATCGTCAATATGAGTTCCAAAACAAAACAGTATGTACAATCCTATTGAGAGCGAAAATAGTCTGTTGGTAGATGATTACATAAATTACAATCTGAATTACCCGTATTGTCGGTAAAAGAGATCAAAATTACTGTTTAACCGGATCAGTGAAATCATTCTCCACCTCCCAGATCACAATAGTTATCATTTTTTTCGCAATTCGCGTCATTACAAAAATAGTTACTAGGGAATTTAAATTGTGGCACTACACATTGGTCAGTTTACTTTATAAAGTTTAATAATTCTATTTTGATGAGAAATTCTTCTTTTCTGTCCATATCGCTAAATCTCTATGAAAATAAAAGCCTCATAGATATTTGATGCAGGTATTCATAAATAACTAGCACATCTAACAAAATTACTTTCGAGTTACTTTTGATTTACTAGACTAAAAAGATGTTATAACAAAAAAATGGTCTTGAATAACGCTCGTATTTGCAAAAATAAATGTTAAAAAATTAAATTTTAAATTAATGTTTTGTCACTTTAAAAAAATTCACTTCATCATACCATTTTAATAAAGAACCCTCATCACTACAATCATTTTTTCAATTTTTCATAATATGCATTGTGATAATATTCCCAATACTCATAAAACAACACTACAAAATATAAATAATAAACGATGTTATCCATCGAAATATAGCTCAATAAAAAGTAAACAATATATATTAACAGTCAAAAGACATGTTAACAAATTTGTGAACACTTACAAAAACACCTATAAAATATCAAATACAGTATTTTTTCTTAAAATCTGAATTATCTATAATGTCACTATCAAATATAATTTTAGTCTATTAAATATATATATATACTTTTTATAAATTTGTTATTTTAAATATAGTTAATTTTCTTTCCTAATTATACTTCTCAACCGCAAAAAAATACTTTTTGAAAATAATAAAATACATAGACATATAACTTCAAATCTTAAATATACAAAACTAATCAATAAAATCAGTAAAATAATTATTTTAATATCAAAATTATTAGTAAAATCTAAAAATTATTATAAAAATATTTAATATCTGTAGAATTTTTAATAACCTTAATTGATTTTTTAGGTTTATTTAAAATAATTTGTAAACTAAGTGTATTTTTTAATGAAAAGATTAGAGTAATGTTATTCTACATTATATGAAATTACTGAAACATTGAAGCTTATGTATGTAAACTTCTTAACTATTCTATCAATAGAAAAGACATATGTACAATAATATAAATAATTTACATGTCAAAGAAATTTTGTATACAAATGTAGAAAATTGTCCCTTCAACATGTTACTTTAATCACAGAACAGTGATTCGAATAAACTCGAATCGATTATAAAACTTAATTTGTATCGTTATACAAAGATTTCAAGTACACGTGAACATTCACAGAACCAGATGTTGAAAGCAATTTCCCAAATAATATCTAACTGACATTATAATTTTAGTAAACATCACCGAATGTTTAACTAATTGACGATGAAAATATAAATGTTAAATTTCAGTAATCAGTGAAGAGATGTGTTCTAACTAAAATTTGTTATATTTAGTATACATTACACAATTTGAGAGAAACTTCATTATCTAATTATAGAATTTAACACGAAATTGTAACAAGTATTTAATTATACTTCTACTTAAGTTGTTCTCAAACTCATCTTACTAACTAAATAGATAAAATATAATGGAATATTAAAAACGATGTCACTTTTCTATAGTGATAATTTAAGAGTATTTTTTTAAAAAGATGAAAAAATAATTAACTAACTTTTAATGTTTTTTATCTGTAATTAAACAACAAATTTATAAACAAAATGTTCAAAAAAAATCACTTACATATACCTAATAAAAACTATATAATTCAATATGATCTAAGAAAAAATACAGTAATACTTCTCATAGTGCGGCTTCGATTAGTACGGTTTCACTATAGTACGGTTTGAAATTTCCAAAAAAAATAATTATGCGCATGCGCACTTTATACGTATCGCATGCGCAAAATAAATGTAATAATAATTTTGTGATTTTTTTTCTGTTTCTATTAGTTTCGATTCGTAACTCTAGATTAAAGTCGATTTTTTGATAATTGAATTTTAATTGAAAATGAATTTACAAGGTATTTAAATGAATGTATAAACCCCTGATTTTGTTTTATTGATACCCTCGTTTTATTTACTGAAAAACTGTAAAAAAAAATTATTTGGAACCAATTAACGTTTTTTGTATTTAGTTAATGTTTCGATTAGTCCGTTTCAAATAGTCCGGTTAATCAGTGGAACCGATTAGCCGCAATCTGCGAGGTATTCCTGTACTTAAAAAATAATGAAAAAGTTAGAAGTCAAATATTCTAATTCATTTTGTTCAGTTTTTTAAAGTAATTATTATTTTTCACAAATAAATCACTACTTCATACCACGAAATTTTCTAATAGTATTCAATATTATTTACTATTCTAAAAATTGAACTTTCTAATATTTTTCTTGGATAAAAAAGTAATCAAAAAATTATATACCAAAAGAAAAAATCGAATAAAAAGATATATATATATATTGATAAACAATTTATTATAAGGACGATGAACAAAAAGATTAATTTTAAAAAATTACACATTCTTACGATCATCATTTCAATTATTTTCGGAATTCATCATTATAAAATTGCAACAGAACATATCTTACTTATCCCTTGAGGAACTTTTTTACAAAAGCACCCTTAATACTTTAATAACCACCATATAAATTCCACACTTCTCTAATAGACAGTAACATTTATCGTCTTACTGATACAATTGTAGTAAAATACAAAATGTTCATTTACCAAACAATGTTTTCCATTCATTTTTATTATATTTCACACCTCTGTCTATAAATAATATTTTATATACTTTACAAGTCAAGAACTTTGACTCTTTTTCAACCTTCTTAAAAAATAGTTCTTTTATTTTCTATACTTTATAATTGATTTATTTCAGTAAATAACATTCTTATAATTAAATGTTTAATAATTACTATACTAATAAGTATTTACTTTGCTATATAATTTTTAATCATATTAAAAGTTTATAAAAATAATAGAATTAATTAACAGTATCTAATCAAATTGCGAATCTCTAAATTCTGTAATAAAACAGTTTATATATATATATATATATATATATATATATATATATATATATAAATGTGTGTGTGTATGTAAATACTTAAAAACAGGAAATGTGTATAAAATTTACACGTTTTCGCATGAAATAAATATAAAATCCAATAATCGCAGTCTATTAAAACCAAACTCTAGACTGTACACGAGCTATGTAGTCGAAAACCATCATTGCTATGTAGAAATATGCTGATCTGACCGGAACAAACGAGCACGGATTATCCTTTCACTCTAAAATCTCCGGGTCAGCATCTAGAGGTGGCAGTGACCTTTGTTGTAATAACCCAGATTTTGTAGTAAAAGGTTGAAATAAAAGATGTGGTGGATATACATTTATTTCGACACACGTTGAAACAAAATGAAGATAATCTAATGCGTCCATTTAGTGCAGTGCGAGTGCGTACCTAATTGAATTAAATTGGTACGTGTGTATATGAGACTACTCCTTATTTGCGGCTTACAAACGAGCTATATACCTATCTGTAATGTGACTATTGTTGTTCATTTTATTATATTACTTTATACGACATCATATAATATCATTTGGTTACAACGATGCTCTTTATAACATTTTC
Source organism: Neoneuromus ignobilis (assembly GCA_029203775.1). Taxonomy (NCBI): domain Eukaryota; kingdom Metazoa; phylum Arthropoda; class Insecta; order Megaloptera; family Corydalidae; genus Neoneuromus; species Neoneuromus ignobilis. The sequence goes on from CP092089.1 coordinate 33,437,665, forward strand.
TTATTTGCTTCGCTTTTTGATCATATATACTCATACAATGCAATAATTTCAACTGTTAGCTCCATTGTTTACATCTATACATGTAATACATATTAGTAATAATTTTATTTATAGTTATTTGAATATTATTATACTTTAATATCATAATTTATTTAAAATTAAAAAATTTTAAATGTATTTGTTAATTTTTTATATAAAAATATCTACGTGAACTATAAGTTTTTAAAAGCTTTCTAACAAATGAAAGAACTATACCTATATATATATATATATATATATATATATATATATATATATATATATATATATGTATGTATGTATGTATGTATACGAATATATTTCTTACATTTTAATTTTTTATAATATGAAATTAATTATAATGAATTTTCTAGTCAATTAATTTAAAAATAATGTCGGTTGAACACGTTATAATCCAAATAAATTTTAGGCAGTTATATCAATTACCTTACTGAAAATCAAAGAAAAAAATACATTTATAAAATATTACATAAACAATAAAATATATGTTTACAAATAAGGATACTTGATAAAATTAAAACTTAGCTGAAAAAATTACTATTAAGCCATTTTCAGCTAAATTTAAAATTAGTGATATAAGATCTACAGACGGTTGACAAAGAACTTTGTTGACTAATAAAAGAACGCCCCCGCGGTCGGGTTGAAGATTCGCTGGCCACGGGATTATAAAGCAGTCACATTAGGAACTCCGAAAATGCTCTAACGATGTGAAAATTAATACCGAACAACAAAACGTACAGACATTTAAGAGGCAAAAATCGTTACTCTTTCCACAGATAGGCACTCAAGTACCACCGACTCTTCGGAGCTGCAGGCATACACGAGACATAGAACTTATCAGTAACAATGACCAAAGCAAAACATTGATGAAAAATAATTCATCCCACGCAACATAGCAACTGTATAAAAAGAGTACTCAAAACCATTTTCTACAAGTATATAGAAAAACTTGGTTAGATAAATCGCTACAATATACGAGGTCAGACAATTAAGTAATGTGACAAAATTCAAAAATCGAGTATATTTAAAAATTAAGGTACATCGCTGCGATCCCCTTCAAAGTAGTCCCCTCCCGCATCTATACACTTATTCCAGCGAGTTTTCCAGTTTTCGTAACAATTCTGGAACACTTCTTGTGGGACCTCTCCGAGTACCCTCGTCACAGATTCTTGGATATCTTCAACGGAGTCAAAATGTCGACCTTTGACGAATTTTTTCATATGGGGAATAGGAAAAAGTCGCAGGGTGACATGTCCGGTGAATAGGGCGGTTGTGGTAACGTTGCGATGCCTTTAGACGCCAAAAACTGAGAGACACTGAACGCACTGTGACAGGGAGCATTGTCGTGATGCAGAACCCAAGTCTTCGCGATCTCTAGACACACTCTGAGCACCCTTTTTCGTAATTTTTCGAGCACATTGCGGTAGAATACTTGATTTACGGTTTGTCCAGGTGGTACGAACTCTTTGTGAACCACCCCTTTGCTGTCGAAGAAGCAAATCAACATGGTTTTCACTTTGGACTTGCTCATTCTCGCCTTCTTTGGCCTTGGTGCTCCAGGGGACAGCCACTGTTGGCTTTGTCGTTTAGTTTCGGGGTCATATTGAAAGAACCAACTTTCATCACCAGTAATAACTTTTTTTTTTTTTTTTAGTAATAACTTTCATCACCAGTAATAACCAGTAATAAATTTCTCTGTTCCATTTTCGTGACATGCACTACTCGCGCGTTGTTACAAAACACTAAACAGCTGGCGAAGAAATGATCGTACGAGGGTGGTCAAGGTCTCAATCGAGAGAGTAGAGATCTGCTATTACGGTGGCGGAGTTACAGGTTCGCAGTGTTACCACAGGCCGAGAAAAAAAATCGGTCGCATTACTTAATTGTCTGACCTCATTTAATTATACACGATAGAATAAAAGATGACAATCTATACAAATTAATTAAAACCAGATCCTTTTTAACAAGTTAATATAAAACTTAATTTATTATAAAAGTGTATCTATTTCAATTCCTTCTTTATATAGGATTATCCAAATATGACATCTAGATTTGTATTTTATTAAAAATAAACTATACACATATTTCCTTATACACCATCTTATACACATGTTCCTTTTTAATAAAACACAAATCTAGCCATCCCATTTGGCTGACCCTATACAATAATTTATCAATTTATACCGAAGTGGTAGAAATATCAGATAAATACAACTAAATATTAATATAACTATCAAACTTTATGCATTAAAAAACACATCAAGCTAATTCAAAACAATTTAAATTATTAATAGAAATATTTTTAGGATTAACAATTGATTAAGGTAGTACTATACAAAAATAGTTATATAAAAAAATAATATAATACATCAAAAAACAATATTTTTTGTATAGATTTATTATTATACTTTATATATTGTGA
>CP092089.1:33442625-33525125 GCA_029203775.1 Neoneuromus ignobilis
TTCAAAGTAGCGTATTTTTAATAGGACATTCGAAACATTAACACAATAAACATGATTTTCAGTCCATATACGCTCCTGATGTCCATTCAGTTGTATTTGAATGAAAATGTCATTCACAAATCAAATTGCCTCTATTATAACAATAATAATCAACGCTACACTACTAGAACTGTCAAATTAATTCCTAATTTATGGCAAAATAATTCAACAGATTCATATTATACGAAATTAGTGGATAGTATAGAATAAATAATCGAAAAGTATTATTTTTTGTCAAAAGATATTAAGATTTCAATTTTTTTAAAAAAATAACAATACTTTAAAATAATTAACGTTGGTATATGTGCTGATAAAAAGGAAATTGATGTGTAATGTGCTTACAATTCAATAAAATTATTTCAGAGTTCGAAGTGTTAAAGAAAATAAACCATTAATATTAAAACTATATTACAAAAACATAAACTGCATATTAAAACTAAAAATAATTTTAGTATGAAATTCTAAAATAGTTTTGTGTGTTTATATTAATATAACGCGTATTATTATTTATAATATTTTTATTATTTAAATATGAATCTTTAAATTAAATACAAGAAAATATTTATTGTTACTAGTTTACCTAAGCACTGTTCTAAAAATTGATGTTTTTTTAACATTTTATATTTGTGTAAATATTTATCATCAAAATATTTATCAAATATTTGTTTTATATAAAAAAAAGTTTATACACAATATTAAAAAAAGGTAATTAAATTAATATATATATATATATATATATATGATCATCATCAGCCTCTTTCTATCCACTGCTGGATGATCTCAACTTTTCTCTTCCATTCCACATACACACACACACACACACACACATATGTGTGTGTGTGTATGTATGTATGTAATACCATAATAAAAATAAAAAATTATATATTTTTGCATATTAATATTTTTCTTCTCGATATAATTTTATAGTACCATTCGAAGATTATCTAAATATATTGCCTAATAAAGAATAACTACTCTATTAAAACGCTTAAAAGTAAATTTTTTCGCTATTCTTTAAAATATCAAATAATTATTTATTCAATACAAATAAATATTCAAAATCATTATATTTTACTATTTTAGTTTCTATATATTGTGTAATATTGTTCAGTTTCTCATATTATTTTTCTTTAAAAAAAATATTATATTTAAATTATTTAATGCATTTCTTGTTTTTAGAAAATATAAACACCAGAGATATTTTTTAGTTTTCATCAATTATTCGTATTATATCTCACGACATGAATGGATGAATTACAAATATGAAATTTATACGTGCTTCAAAAAAAAAATCGTATGGAAAAAATCTGATCAAAAAAATATTTTAATGGAATAATATCATAATTAATATCGTAATGACTTTAAGAAAAACAGGAGGATGGTAATGATTTACTGTTTGTCAAAAGTAAGTTTAGAAACGATTATCCATAAGTAACAGCAAAAGTATTTAAAATGCGATACACAACAGCAAATAATCAACTACTTCTACGAAATGAAATACGACTCTACAATATAAAAATAGTATATTAATATATATGACTAAATGATATCACAACGTGAAAATGTAAATATTGAGATATTATAAAATTATAGAACAAAAAAATAGAAATATTGACAAAAGATTTTTTCTATCACTGCAATCATGTTCATAAATCAAAAATTAACATGTGAAAAAAACATGGTGAATTTAAATCAATTGAATATCCAATTTATTACCTAATATATCGATCGAACGAAATAGTATGAAATATTTTTAATTACTCGAAAATTTCAAAAACAAAGTCAAATTATTGAATAAGAAAAAATAATTTATTGGCCTATAATAAAAGTAAAATGATTACACCTTAAAATAAATACAGCAAAAGAACTTTTTTCTTTTTGAACGTAATATGTTATTATTAATCTTAATAAGTATCATAAGTCACAAAGATGTAATTACGAACTGTTCTTCAGAAAAAACATTTTGTATAAATTGCACCCATATATGTATATTACATATATATAATTTCATTTTTATAATTAACTAATTTATTAAAATAGATAAAACTCAAACTATCACTCAACAAACTGAATATAATTGACAATTATTATATGAATCAAATTTCATGTTATTGAATATCTTCAATACATGTAACCAGCGTTTAAGACAAAGACTAAACGCTAATCAACATTGTTACAAAGGAATCAAGAAACTTACAGGAAGTTTGCATTTGATGTACGAAGTGTACGCTTCTCGAAAGTCAACTATTCAATAATTCAATGAATCGTTTGTTACATTATTCGATCATCGAAACAGATAAACTTGTTGCATCAAAATACTTTGATGCACTTTTTATGTAAAAATGTTTTTCAATCATAGTCTTTATTCTATACGTACTGAATTTTCTTTTATTATATTCCGGTTTAAATTTAAAAAATAAATCATATCTGATATTAATAAGTACATATTAATATCAGATATGATAAATATATATATATATATATATATATATATATATATATATATATTCATTTAATAAATATATATTCAAAAAAAATATGAAACGTAAAAATAATTTCTCATTAAAATTATTTAAGAAATAAAACATTTTTTTTGTTTTTGAACATCGTTCTTCTTCTAATATTATTTATTTATATATTTTTGAGCGAGAATTTCAAAATAATTAACAATTTCATCAGTACATATGTTATCGAAATTTAATTGAACTTATATTAGTATTCATTTAAAAATAAAATTGTAATAAAATAAAAAAATGCCTTCACTCACCCAAAATATACTATTTAATGAGCTACATTTTACAATGATAAATGGATATTCAAATTAAAGTTTAATGAATATATATATATATATATATATATATATATATATATATATATATATATAAATTGATTAATGTTACAACTTCTTGAGTTAAAATCAATAATTATTCAATTTCTGATTATTTGTTTTATCGACTTGCAAATGACAAAATAAAAAATAAAAAATTTGTATATTTTGTATAAATTCAAAATAGATTTTCTTATGTTTTCATTTATTTAAAAATATGAACAACTTCTTAAGATAAAATATATGCAAAAAATAAAAATATGAGCAGAAACATTATATAATTCGTCAGAAATAGAAATCTAGACTTTTACTTAGGGTGGATATATAGTCTTCTGCATGACAGACAGATATTCTAATCAGTACATCACCGGTCAGTTTATATATATATATATATTTATACATACATATATATATATATATATATATATATATATATATATATATATATATATATATATATATATATATACATATATATATATATATATATATATATATATATATATATATATATATATAAAAATCAAAAACAACAAAACTCGTCGCAATGGACTGGAAGAGAAAGGTATTAAATCAGTCAAAGTAGAAAGTTTTGCAAAAATCCTTCGATAGGATATAAAAATATTGATATTGATATATATATATATATATATATATATATATATATATATATATATATATATATATACACTTGTGACAAATTCTTTTAAATTATCCTTATTCTTTATTCGTTTTCAAAAATCTTTATTACGTTAAAAATATTTTATTTTTTACAGAATTGAGATCATAACACAGCAAGTATAGATAAAAAAATCGTTTATATATAAAGAATATAAATCTAATTATTTAACTATGTTAATTTTTACTTTACTTTTTTACGTTCATCACGCAAATGGTAAACTAAATTTCGAGTTACAAAATAACTCTATAGTTATAACAGAAGATTTCTGGACAATGTGCTCAACATTTTTCAAAGAAGCAGAATGTATCAGTGTTATTAATTTAAACGATCCGGAAAACAACGACATTGTCGACTTATTATCACAAAATGTTTATAGTAAGCTTACGTGCTTAGTAATAAGGAAAAACGTCAAGACCAAAAACCTATCTCAAATCGATAAATCGGTTCCTCTATACAAAAACAATGAAAAAAGAAAAAAAGTGCGTAAAGAATTTTGTAATCAGTGGACAGAGAGTTTTATCATTGTTGCGAATCGTTTAGAGAACTTGGTAAGTTATTCGTTCGAAACGGAAATTATCACAGCGTTTTGGAGTGAACAAGCAACATTCATTGTAATCATACAAGAACTAATCTGTCATGATCAAAAAGAACGTTTAAAACCGATTTTTAATCATTTGTGGAACACTTATAATGTTCTTCATATTATTATATGCACGAATGATTGTAAAAAAAATACAGACAATAATCAAGAAAATGAAAATATGAATACAAGTAACACTAAAACAAATCTTTCACTCATCTGTTACTTTTATGAACCATTCTACAAAGAAGATTACAAATGGGGTGCAGTGTATCAATATTCTATTTTTGAAATTGTAAATAATCCAACAATTATCAAACACAATTTAATCAATTTTAATGGATACAATTTGACATTAGCCTTATTTCAATCACCGATGACAATTCCTTTCAATTCTACAAATAATTCTCTAACATACATAGGTGTTGATGGTTTAGTAATGAAAAATTTACAGAAATATATGAACTTCACTTTAAATATAATACATGTGCCGAAAAAGGAAAGGTATGGATACAAAATGGCTAATGGAACATTCAACGGAGGTCTATCTACTGTTGTTTACGGGAAAGCTCAAATGGTTTGCGTTTTATATTTCATAAAAAACTACGAATCTGAAGAAATTGAATTTTCTAACGCTATGTTTCAAGACGAACTCTGTATCACGGTAAAAAAATCCGATAAAGTTCCCAACTGGACTTTAATATATCGCTGTTTTGAACCAAACGTCTGGTTAATCATTATAATTCTATATTTACTCACATGGATTTCATGGGTATTCTTCCATAAAATTTCATTTCGTTTCCTGACAAAAAACTCAGGAAGTCAAACATTCATCACACTCGCATTGAAAACTTTAAACATTTTCACTCTGGTTTCGTATGCAGAACATATAGCATTAGATCCGGAACGTATCTTCTTGAGCGCCGCTCTTACTACCAGTTTAACAATAGCTGGGGTATTTCAAGGATCTCTTACGACAGTTTATTCGACACCAACTTACTATCCAAACATCAATACAATGCGGCAACTGAAAAACTCCCGTTTACTAATCGGGACTCGTTCTTTGCCTTTAACTCTCGATGTATTTCCGAACGATTCAACAGATTCAATAATACGAGACTTAAATAAAATGGTTATACTGTTTGATGGAGATATAGATACAAACATAATGAACAGAAAAATGGGTTCGTTGCGCAGAAAAACAGAATTCCAGTTAACGCGCGAATTATTCTTTTATACAAAAGATGGAACTTATCTACTTCATTTCGTTAAAGAATGTCCACGGAAATATGGTCTAGCTTATATTTTACCAAAAGGTTCAGTAATTTCAATGCGAATCAATAGTTTATTGTTATCAATGTTACAAGGTGGTTTTATCACTCACTGGTACGAAGAAATGATTTTCAATGACAGTTTACGAATTCAGAAAGAATTACGAAGCAGAGGAATTTCTGACGCTGAAGACGATATATACGATCGAAAATTCTCGCTTGAAGATTTAAAAGTTATATTTTTTATTTTAATTTCTGGACACACAATCAGTATTTTTATATTCTTCATTGAATTATGTGTGCAAAAAACTAAACAAATTTATAAAAAAATATGTTAGTTTTTTTAAAAAAAATCAAATCATTATTAATTTTTAAATATGTACTACAATATTTATTATAAGTTATATATTTTGTAATTTATTGTACTTTAATTTTTAAATATATATATATATATATATATATATATATATATATATATATATATATATATATATATATAAGAAAATTTAAAATATAAACAGAATTGCTTTTACAGGACCTTTATGTAAATTAAAGCTTTTTGTTTAGATGAACCTTAAAATTAGTTGTAAAGTTATTTTTAAAAGCAGAAGAATAGGGTTCTTTTTTTATCTATAAAAATTAATCACTGTTTGATGTTACAATTCTTAAAACATGAATTTCATCATTATTTTGACAATTATACCATTATTTAAAAAACAGATATAAGTAATAAATATAAAAAGAATATGATTAATAAAAAATCTCACATCATTCATAATTAATTCAATTATGTATTATTGAATATTATCAAATAATAAATTTAATTCAAATTCAATAACGCTATTTTTAATATATAATAAAAAAAGAATTGATAAAAATATCCCGTCATATATTTTTAATAATAAATATAAAAATAAAAAATACTAAGATATAAATTTCCCACATAAATTTTGAAATTAACAGAACACTCATTTTAACTATAAAAAATTCAAATGCATTTTTCTCAACAAAAAAATTATCCAAATGTTTCAAAAAATAATATGTTAGCGAGAGATCTGATGAATATGATGGATAATAAAAAACTTCATGTTGCAACTCCTGCAATTTCTGGACTGTTATTCGTAAAACATGTAGATAAAATATCATAAAGTAGTTTACCTTCATGTCCAATAACCAATGTGTTATTTAACGCATTATTATTGATGCATTTCATTCATGGGAACAGTATTTCTCGGCATCAATAATTTCACCAGATTTTAAGAACAAATAGAGAATAATGCCAATTGCAGATAACCAGAGTTACCATTACCTTAATCAAATTAAGGCTATTTCGGAATATATTTCAAGGTCTCACCAGTACCCAACCATTACATATATCGTCAAAAATTGTCATATAAAATTTATCTTTCATCATGTATCAACTACTTTGCCAAAAATAACCCGCTTCTATTCCAAATAAGTAGAGAAATACGAACTCTTTTAATTGATGTGTTATATTTCTTTCAGTGAACTCGTGAAAACCCATTTAACCAACTCTATACCAAGTGCTCTCAAACAACCAACTCTATACCAACTATACCAAGTGCTTATAAGTGAGAGAAAACTATTTTTTCCCTGATCGATTTTTTTTAAACCATTACTGTATAATTTATTCGCTTACTGAGTCAGCTCTGTCAATATTCCTGGCTACCTCACTGCATTAAATCTAAATTACAACTCCACTGCATATACAAGGATCGTTTGATAAGTATAATAAATTTATTTGTTTAATTTAATTAAATTTTTTAATTTAGTTTTTCTTACTTTTTACCATACTTATCAAACGACCCTAATGTGTGTGTGTGTATATATATATATATATAAATATAAGAAAATTATATCGATTAACAATTTGCCAGAAAAATAAGAAACATTTATTAGTGTAATATATATTTTCTCAATATGTACAATAATAAATAGAATTTATCAAAGTATAATATAACAATTTTGTAAAACTTTAGAGAAGTTTTCCATTAACATATTAATACATCTTTATATTTCAAACCATCTATATCTATATATGTATACATAGTGGCCCAAATGAGACTAAATAATAGTAAAGAATAATAAATGATAGAAAGCAAGTAAATGTACGTTTAAAAACTTCAGTCTCATTTAGGCCACCACATATATATATATATATATATATATATATATATATATATATATATATATATATATATATATATATATATATATATATATATATATATATATATATATATATATATATATATATATATATATATATATATATATATATATATATATATATATATATATATATATATATATATATATATATATATATATATATATATATATATATATATATATATATACCATTTCTTATATAAATTTTATTTATTTTTTATTATATAAAAAGTTATAAATATATCCTTTCCAATAATAGAACTATTTTTCTTTTTCATATTAAATGCTAACAAAAAATTAGTGCCATGAAAATAAAATTATCAAAGTTCATGTTTTCAGAAGATACACTTTAGAATATTTTATATTTTAATCTAATTATATATCACATGCACTACCACATCCATGAATGAGCAAAGAAATACAGATACTTAATTTTAACAACTAAATAAAATAAATATTACTAATTACAATGTGACACATTTCTTAACTAAATATAAAAAATAAAATATTAATCACTGATATGTTCTAAATAATTATATATATATATATATATTCATGTATATATTAAACAAATTTTACAACTAAAAAATACATAAATGATTTTTTATCCCCAATACCACAATGATTATGAAGTATTATGGTGTTGGAGATAAAAAATAATTTATGTTACAGTGAATCCGCCACAGTCCAAAACAAACAATAAAAAATACAATTTTTATCATGAAGCAATCATTTTTTAATAAAAAATAATATCTATGAGTTACATTATTAACTATTATATAAATATTTTGTGGACGCAAATTCGTATATGTTTGTTTTTATTAATTTATTAGATATTATTCTTAATATTAATTTATTTACAATTATTTTTAATAACTTATAAATAAAAATTGTATTCAACAGATGTTACAAATAGTTTAGTTTCATTAACTATTAAGTCCATATATAATGTTGTAATAACCATATTTATATTACATTCAATTAAATGTTTTTAAAGAGATATAATAATATAAAATACAGTATATGAAATAAAGTTCAATATGTGTGTGTATTCATATATATATATATATATATATATATATATATATATATATATATATATATATATATATATATATATATATATATATATATATATATATATATATATATATATATATATATATATATATTAGCCATACAAGTGTATATGTTTGAATGTGTATTATTTTATATACATTATTAAAAGTAAATTTGTGCAACATTTTTAATACAAAATTTATTCAGTACTGTATTTTCTTTGCTCAAACTCTCAAGAAATAAAAACTAAAACATATTTTCATAAGTTGAGAAATAATACAAAGTAGTTAAACACTTGAGTTATTAAACATATTTTTTTTATATCGCTTAATTTAAACATATGTATTGTTTCATAAATTAACATTGACTTTATATGAATACTGCAAGTGTTATAAATATATATAAATGAAAAATTAATATACATTTACTTATAATTACATGTTAGTATAATAAAATATAAAGCACTAAATCAAAAATGCAAAAAGTAGCATTAACAGCTCTATTAAACTGTTAAACAGATATTTACTAACTTTCAAGTAGCATTTTAACTTATAATCACTGACTAGTGAATTATATTAGCAGTAAGATAATTATATACAAAGCAATTTTTTAAGGAGAAAAACTTATTAGAAATCACTAAACATTCCATCAGTCTTTATAAAGAAAATTTAGGAAATTAATATATAGTTACTTGAATTTTTGTTGTCATTTGTAATCATACAGACTTATGTGCATCATTTGTTAGAATACTATAAGTTGTTTAACAATTATAGTCATTTGTGCTGTGAATAAGTCAAAATAAAAATTATATACATATATATATATATATATATATATATATATATATATATATATATATATATATATATATATATATATATATATATGTAGACACATATATAATATATTTCAACTTAAAAATATACAATAAAAAAACTTTAAAAATATAATTATTTTCTCTATCAATTTCATAAAGCATAAAAAACAATGTTCAGATATCATCAAGAACATTAACATTATTCATATAACATTTCTTATATAATTATTTAATAATAAAAAAATACTTTCAAATGAATTGGATATATATACACAAGTGTATGTAATCATAAATGTATGCATGATATGAACAAACATTCAAGTATTTTACAAATATGTACCATTTTAATAGAAAAGTTAGAACAGTTCTCTTATTTTAATACAATAACTACATACTAAAAAATATTCATAAGTAAATAAAATATAAATACAAGCATAATTGTAAATAATATTTCAAAAATAACATTTACTTAAACTAATATTTACATTAAATACATATCATGCGTGAGTTTGTGTGTGTGTGTATGTATGTATGTGTGTGTGTGTGTGTGTATATATATATATATATATATATATATATATATATATGCGTGTTGTGTGTAAATGTATGTGTAAACGTACATATTTGCATACATGTATGTAAATTCACAATTACTTTCATTACCTTAACATTTATTAAGTAGGGACATAAATAAATTATAACTTTTAAATGAAACATTAAGTTTCATTTTATACAAATGTTTGTCACATATAAGTAATTCAATAATTTATAATTCATAAAACTGCATAAAAAATAATGAGTTATTTAAAAACTATATCTTAATTTCCATGTTAAATAAAATATCATTAAACTGAACTCTGTAGTACAACTGAAAATCTACAGTAAATAACACAGTGAACTAAATAGATTATTAGTAATATATATATATATATATATATATATATATATATATATTCAAAAAAACTAAATTTTTAACGATCACGTTTTTATTACATAACTACTAACCTAACTTATAACTGATTTCAATAGAAATTAATCTAAACAATTTAAAGAAAAATTATTGTCAATTCATTCAATTATGTAATTACTTTTATAAAATGCAGTATCTTTAAAAATATATAACATAATAAACATATACAATTAATTTTTCTTTTACTAAATTCTTATTTCAATAACTCCTTTGTGTGTTACATTTTGCTCTATATACTACAGTTTGTAATTAATTCTAATCTATTATTATCCATTGCATTATTTTGAAGACATTATGAAGGAATTTATATTGCATTTTCTACTACAAATGTAATATGAACAACTCACTATTATCATTAAAAACATTAATACATCTACATTATTTGAAAAACCAAAATTTATTCAATATAAATGTTTTTATTTTAATGTTTGATTTAATATTTGTTACATATCTACAAGATGAGAAATATTATCTATTAACAAAGATTTGAAAATTATTGGCTGATTCAATTATCTTGCATTTATCAGAATTTTTATTTCTCTTTTAAAATAAACATAAAATTGTACTACAAAATTTTTTAATGATATTATACAAAAATAAATAATACTATTAAATAAATTTTAACAATGACACTGACATTTTGCCAAATACTATATTCTATTGATTTAAATCACACTTCTAAAATATATTTGCACTCCTATAAGCTCATAAAAAAATCGTTAAACTATTTCAAATTACCTGTTAACTGTAATAATCATTATTAATAAACAAATAAATTCTGCTGATATTAAATAAACAAACTGGATACAACCATTTTTAGTCATTTATATGTATATATGAATGAATGTATGTGTGTATATAAGTATGTGTGTGTGTGTGTATATATATATATATATATATACATATATATGTAGACATATATATATATATATATATATATATATATATATACATATATATATATATATATATATATATATATATATATATATATATATATATATATATATATATATATATATATATATATATATATATATATATATATATATATATATATACATACCAATTAATTTAATTTGATTCAAAATGGTTTATCACTTATAAAGTCAATTTCGTTTTTATATACATATCAGTAAATTTATAAAAATATAAAATAATTTGTTAAACGTGACTATAATAAATAATTCATATCCTGTTTACAGAAATATTGTTTAATAAAACAAAATGATTTTATTACTAATTAAGGGTATTTATAATATTGTAGAAATACTTCATTTTATTGAATGACTGAATTATAATTACAGTAAATTTATATAATAAATAATTTCATTAAAAATTTTTCACCAGGCAATAAAAAAAAACTTGAAATTAATTTAAAATTATAAAACCAACTTTACATTTTTTTCTTACTCAAATATAGATTTAATATTTATAAAACACTCCATTAATGCAGAAAGCAGATTTTTTTAAATAACAAATTTAAAAATACAAAAAAAAATAATATAATCAAATTTCAAAATATACACTGAAAATTATAAGCATATGTGTGTGTCAAAATACATGTATAGTATAGTAATGTGTGTGTGTGTGTATGTGTGTGTGTGTGTGTGTTTGTTTATATATATATATATATATATATATATATATATATATATATATATATATATATATATATAATATGTGTGTATAAAATGCATTTAAAAGATTTAATTGTCTAAAATAAAAATACATAAATGTTTCTTACTGTTAACATTATTTAAAATATTAGTCAATATAATAAAAAAATCAATTTCCAATTAAGTAAATTATCTGACTGTCAAATTTAACATGTTTAGTAAACAAGCAGCATTAAAAAATTAAAACTACTATTAATATATATATTGTTTCCTGCATGGAAACCATATAATTTGAATTATAATTAACTCTCAAACAAAAAGCTTTATAATGTAAGAGTAACTTAGAAAAGTGCAAATATCACATTACTAATTAAAACAAAAGCTTTAAATATATGTAGGTGAATTTGTCAAGCTAGCACCACATGCCTCACATATTTTTACATCTTTATCATTAATCAATGTACATTTTGGGCATTCTGAACCACCAACAGCAGAAGGTGGTACTGGCTGAAGAGTCGACCCTTTTGACTTACCACACATGTCACAGATTTCTGTTGATGCTACATTTAAAAATGTACATGCATTACAATGCCATTTATTACCATTATTTTGTGTATCTACTTCATCTTTACTACTTTTTTCTTTGCTTCTAACAGAAACATCTTTGTGAAGAGTATTTGATCGCTGTTGTGTTGGCTTAGAACTTGAAACTTTACATAATTTTTTAACATCAAGTGTGGCACTCTGTGGAATTTTTTGATCAAATTTTCGTGTTTCCTTTACGGATATTTTTGTTTTTATAAGCCCATTACAGTTTGATTTTTGCTTTCCAAAACCATCATTTGGTATATTATCATAAGAATCACTATGTACAACAGGGCTGCCTAAAGCTTTTTGAATTAAACTTTCTTCTTCTACACATTTTGAACTATCATCATCTAATCTTAATTTCTGCATCGATTCATTTAACTTAACTGGTTTGGTCTTGCGAACTTGTTTTTTCCCATCAAGCGTTGCAGAAGTTAATAAATCACCTCTCTGCCCCATATCTTTATTATAGCCTTGACTTTCCAAATTACGAAATACATAATCCCAACTATCAAAAGTACCAGTGCCATCATCTCTCGCTTTAGACGAAACCACCGGTATTTCATTATTTAAATTACTCATATGTCTTGGAGACCGTGGAATCGTATCAGGAGAACCATATGAATCTAATTCAATAAGCTGTGCTGTGGGAACAGTTCTAGGAAATGTTTGGGGTAAAACGTAACCATTTGGAATTTGCGGTGGTATACAACAATATCCATTTGAACATACAGCTTTCGGAGATGTTGGCTGGTAAGATACCGGGAGGGCATACGGGACGGTAGCGTAACGTTGAGGAGGACCACAATGTTGCGGAGGAACTGGACCATAAGTAGCATAACCATAATATGGATTCGTACCATAAGCACACTGTTGTGTCGGAGGCAAGTTATATCTTCCATACGATTCATATGGTTGAGCAACAGTCGGAGCAGCATAAATAGGATGCTGCATACTATGACCGTGTTGACCTTGGTAATTTCTTTCAGGCCATCGATACGTCAATTCCCGAACTGCTTGTTCTGGACTACAAATATGTCTTTCACGGTACTCTAACACTTCTAGCCAAGATATATTGAAACGTGTAGATACTTCTTCCCAAATACTTTTAATAATCTAAAAAATATTTTATAAACAATTATAATTTTATAACAAAAAGACAAATAATTAAAAATATTTATTATAAAATTTACTCATTTCATCTTCACTATAATCAACTATTAAATTTAAATATAATTAAAATTATAATGAAACATTTGTAGTACATCTTGTTTTTTTTTATATTTATTCAAATAAATAAATCAAAGAAAACAATAATAATTAAATTAATAAAAAAAAATAAACCAAAAGTTTTGAATATGACAATTACCTGACATTCAACAAATGCTATCAAAGAATCACGGGAAACATTTGCTACTCTATCTGGACAAATTGGACCATCAAGAATCATAACACTATCACCGCAATGTTTATACCCCATTGCCTCCAACATAATTTCAGCACCAACTAAATTTGTTTCTATTTCATGTTTATAAAATCCACAGTATAGCTAAAAAATAAAAATAATTTATCAAACTAAATATCTATTATTTTCTAAATAAATTAATCCAAAAGTTAAATTCTCAAGAACAATTTTTGACTTAAATTATATAAAAATTGAAATATAGTGAAAAAATAAAATATATTTTCTTTAATCCACTGATGTTCAAAAACAAATAAAAATAACTTAATTTTAAACACTTCCATACTGTGAACAAAAATACAATAAATAATTATTGACTTAAAATAATCATAAATGTACTAAAGAAAAATTTATATAAAACACACACTTTGAATATTCCACTTACTTTTATTTCTCTATATTCTTTTCTCCAAGGTTGAGCAAGTAAATTGCCTGCATACATACTAATTGCATTCCAAGCAACAGCGGCTCGATAACCACTAAATTCAGTTTTACAACTTGCAGACCTATGCAAAACATCAGCAGTTTCACGAAAATAATATTTCTGATGATTTGGAACTAAACAGAGATATTCTTTTATAAAAGCTGAAAAATAATTTACATTATTCCCATATATTTATATATAATCATGATGTTGTACTAATTTATGTGTAAAAAGATTTTTAATGAAGAAATATAAAAATTCACAGGTAAATATTAAAAATAATATCTTTATTTATATATATATATATATATATATATATATATATATATATATATAAATGAAGACTAATTAAATACTATAAAAAGAAAAAATGAAAATAAATTCTATACTTTCAATAAATAAAATTGACTCCATATGGTTAACAAATTCAAGCCGATCTCTAGTATTCACATCTTTTATAAATGATTTTCTTACATCACAATTAATATGAATATTCTATTTTTTATGATTAAAAATAAAATACAATTAAATTTCAATTGGAACTTTAAAAATAGAAACCTTCTAATTTATTCCTCTGATCAATTTTTTGTGGACTGTCCTCTGTTTCTAAATAACTAAAATGAAGTTGATGTATGTGGTGCCATAATTCGGACAGGCGGTCCTGAACTGGATATTCAGCCATCACAACCATCGAGTCAACAATGAGCACTAATCATATAACAATATTCTATAATACAAAGGTAATCAATTAGTTTTTACATCAAAATAAAAATTATTTGACCTCAAATTTAAAATTAGTTACTAAAATATACTCTCAGCATAATTAGAACACAATACATACTCTAAATTCAGCAAGAGTTTATATTTATCACAACTAGGAACTAGGAATTTAAATAAAAGGTTAAGATCATCCTTGACACTAATGATAAGTTCAAGTGCATTATTTTTTCGTTCACTTATGTTATTTGTAATTTTTCCAATAAATAAATATAATTACCTGTAAAATGAAACAAATATATGGATTTTTAATTGCGTCAAAAATAACATTTGTAGTCCATTTACACATTTTTTTTATTACTTAAAAAGAAAACAAATACAATTTCCCCAGAAAAAAATATTCCAACTAGAATTGGAGGTAAATTTTAAAAAAGGAAACTCATCAAATATGCGATGATATTGTCACAAAAACAAAATAAAACATTTTTATGTACATTATTTATTTATTATACATATTATTTATATGAAATTTATAATATATATTTTATTTTCTAGTCATCAAATCGTAAAAAGTATTTTAATCTTTAAAAATGGGCGATAAAAATAATTTTTTAACATTTCCTTCTTCATTGAAACTTGAATATATGGGTGCTAAATCTCCAGAAGATGATGGTTGTGGGTCATTATGCGACGAGAATCGAATTAATCGCTTTCAAAAATATAGAGACGATGTTATATCTAAATTTAGGGTTCGTTTAATTATATGGTTATTATAAATAAATTTAATGTTTTTAAGAGTTGATATATTCATAACTGTATTTAATTATTTCGAATTTGAATTATATTATAAAATTCACTTATATAAAGAAAATATTTTAATAGTATTAATAATAACAATCATTCACCTCAATATTATTATTTACTTTTTTATATTATTATACTTAAAACGTACATTTAAATTTTAAATTAAATGGAGATATTTAAATGTATATAAAATTAAATTAAGTGTATTTTACACACAAATTTATTAAATGAATTAATTTATATTCGGTTTTCCTAAACTGTTATAATTTTAATAATTCAACTTTTTGAATCCCCTATTCTATCTTTATTAATAAAAAGAATACATTTCATAAATTATTATTTAATCTATGATATTTTTAAAACATAATAATAATACTTTTCTCTTGATTAAGAAAATTCTATAATTTAAATACAATACATTTTTACTGATATATTCAATAAGTGTGGCTTATTATTACCTTTACGATTAAATAAAATTAATAAAGGGATAAAAACTACTTATAGAAAAAGATCAAATTATCTTTTAAAAAAATTAAAAAGTATGTAAATAAAAACAAACACGAAAAAATATTTCTTACTACTAATTAACAAAATTACTATTTGTTATTTTTATTATGTTTCTCCATTAGATGGAACCGTATGAATGGGGTATGTTAAATATACCCTATTGTCCTCAACCTAATTTAACAGCTACTCAAAAACTTAAAACTTTAAGTCGATCTTTAAATCTACCTATATTTCCAATTCTTACTGTAGATGCAGAACGACAAAGTGAAATTGATAATTTCTACAAGGTATTTATATTAAATGTAGAAGAAAGCAAAATATAGTTTATTATAAATGATAACAAAAACTTAGTGTTATTATATATATATATATATATATATATATATATATATATATATATATATATATATATATGCACATTACAACATACTTATTACATTTGTATTTATATAGAGTTAATATTGTAAAAAATATAAAATATTACAAATTATCTTTCTACACATTACACATTTCCTTACAGTTTAATATTGCTGAACAAATTAAAAATAACTATACCACTGCATTGATTAACATAATATGATAAAACATTATTAATAATAATAAATTTTCATATTTTCAAAAAAGTCAATAATATCTGTCATATTAATGAATGCATTTTATATGTTATTATATATATATTATTTTTAAAAAGAAAAAAAATCTACTATTGCTAATATGTTTTTATCGTTCATTTTCTGTTTGTTTTGAAGCTGTGGGAAATTCACGTTAACACAAATAAATTATCATCCCCATCACCACAATATATTGTAAAGTGTTCAATAATTACTTATTGCTCACTTTGTTGTTTTTAACAACAATAGGCTAAAGCACATTTCAATGATGATGCCATCATTTTTAGAAGTAGATTCTTTCTTTTTATTTTATGATGCGATACATAAATGCAATGCGTATCTATATCTGTTTACTTATTTGCATCTAAGAAATTTGTCATTTTTAAGTGGAGAGGTGTTATTTATTGTTTTTTTTTACAACATGAGTCTTGTCTTGGATTTGTGTCCCTTTAAATAAATTTAATGAATTTATTGTTATTGAATACTATTTATTTTGAAACTTTGGCAAATTCATTTCAACACAAATGAATGTTCCTCAACACCGCAATATGTTATAAATTCAATAATCACTTATTGTTCACTTTGTTGTTTATAACATAATAATTTGTTAATAATTAATAATGCGCATTAGCCCATTATTGTTATAGTTTATACAACCTGGTTAGTAAGAAGTCACCCCCGTGGGTAATTTTGAGCTACGCTGACCTAACGACGTAAATCTATCTTAACACTAGGACACAGGAAATACTCCATTAGCGATATATTCAACCCCAGACACGACCAAGAAATTCAAGCTGCTAGAGTCTGTATCCCCCCACCCCCGCCGGAATAAACACTCAATTAAATAATATATTGCAGCCGCACGTACGAAATTAGTCCAGATTTTATAATAAAAAAGCTCTGATGATGATAGCATTGCCATTGAAATGCGTGTTAGTCCATTGTTGTTATAAACAATAAAGTGAACAATAAGTGATTATTGAACACTTTATAATATATTGTAGTATTGGGGATGATGATTCATTTGCATTAATTTTTTTTTGAACAGGCATGTCAGTTACATCGAGAGCAATATCGTGATAATACAGGAGCACTTCATCCTTTAGCTTATTTTAGACCTGATAATATACTATGGCAATGTCCACCTGATTTAACCGGGTATGATTAATGTTAATATAAACAAATATATATATAAAATATTATTGCATGTATTTTTATAGGACTTATCTCAAATACCCTCACACTTATGTACAATATAAAAAACCTCCTGTATTTCCCTTGACTACTGCAAGAGTAATTCCAACACCTTATTTACCTGAAAGAAGTCTCGCTGGAAAGTTTTATAAAGAAAGAATTTTATATTACAGACGTTAAATGATTGGAATATTTTTTCGCTTTATTAAAATTAAATATTCAAATAAATGTATAATAAAACCATTTTATATCTATGTAGAAATATTGTATAAAAGTATTCGGATGCACATTTTTAATATTTTTTTGCAAAATAATTTCAACAATAAAAAAGATTTGCACGATCTATTTTATCATGTCAAATATTATATATATATATATATATATGTAAATATATGTACATATATATATATATATATATATATATACGAGGGTCGTTTGATAAGTATGGTAAATTTATTTATTGTTTAATTTAATTAATTAATAAATTAAATTAATTTTTTTAATTTAGTTTTTCTTACTTTTTACCATACTTATCAAATGACTCTTGTATAATATATATATATATATATATATATATATATATATATAAATAAATAATAATAATAATAATAAAAAATTATTCGCCATTTTTGTAAAATCTTTTTCAAATTTTATATTAAATACAATCATGTGAATAATTTAAAAAAAATTGTATGGATATAAAAGTTTTTTATATAAGAAACGATTTATAATATACTTGAATTTTAGTTTTTAAATAAATTTTATAACATTAAAAATAATGCATAAAGACATATTAAGTTTGCTCTTATTACGAAACTCACAAAAATCTTTCTATAAAAATAAGATAAAAAAAAATGTACGGGCAATAATTTATTTAAAACTTAAAAATGCATATAAGTGAAATAATTCCAAATAAATGTTAATGCAAATAAATGATCAATATTGAATAATTGTTATTTTTCATATATTGATTGATAAACTGTTCGAATCATTTCAATCATATGTAAAATTCTTTAAGCGAAAATGTACAAAAATAAAAATATGTCTTGTTATTCTCTAATTTCTCGTTATCCATTAATTTTTATTACTAAAGATTACAAATTAAACTAAAGAATAAATGTATTTAAATTATTAAACTGAAACATTTATATTTTAAAATAAAATGATATTGGAAATTCGGACATTTTTACCATAGCATGTTGAAATTCCAATTCGCCTATACTTCCTGTATGCTGTAAATCCATTTCTTTTAAAAGCTAAAAATTATTGCAATCTCTATTATATTTTTTAAATAAAATGTATGTTAAACTAAATTATCTTACAATTTGTGTGATTTTGGTTTGACTTTTATGATCTAATATTTTTTCTTCATTATCGTTATATGTTATTCTTTTAATCATTTGAATAATATCTTCTTCTCCTATTTGTCTGTCATCATCAAAATCTAAAAGTAATAAAATTTAATTTAATTTCTTACTACTTTCAAATCAAGACTTATTATTTTATTTATTAAAACATTAATTTAATTACTTTAAACATTTATTTAAATAAATTGATTATATATATATATATATATATATATATATATATATATATATATATATATATATACTTTATACAAACCAAAAATACGAAATGCCCATTTGGCTTTTACATCTACAGGACAGTTTTGTGAAAATACTGAAAAAACATCAAGTACATCTTCAAATGAAAATTTGCCGTCATTTTGTGATGAAAACACTTTACATATTCTGTCGTTAAAAGGGTTATACTGAAAAAATTATAATAATAAATTACTTATTTACTATCATTTATCAAATAAAATAATTATTACATATGTATATTATATTTAGAAATAGTTTTTTTCAAAATTTAAACTTAATATTAAATTTAATATTTTTGCACAGGATTAATTTTTTATTTATTCAAACTAAAAATACAATAATAAAAATACATATGTAATTCTAAAAATATAGATATAATTATAATTGCTATAATTAAAAATATAACATATTTATATTTTAGAAACGAAAGCATCGTGTACATAATTAAAATAATATTAAATAAGTTAGATAAATGAAATTACCTTTAAGACACAAAAATGGTCTTGAATTTTATCAAAATCAATTCTATGATGAAAACAGGTATCGACTACATCTGGACTTATATTTCGAAACTTATTAAAAATGCTAGAAAAAATATATTTATTTATAATATATATATATATATATATATATATATATATATATATATATATATATATATATATATATATATATATATATATATATATATACATACATACATATATATATATATATATATATATACATGTGTGTATGTGTATTATATATGTTAACTCAAAAAATATTTTATTATAAAATCTAGTTTAAATTTACTATACAAAATATTTATTGAAGTTAATTTCTATGTAATGTAAAATTAATACAAAGTTATGCAAGAAAATATGATCCAGTGCTTTATTGGTTACAGCTTGACTACTGAAATGCGCATAACTAAAAATAAATAAATATTGAAGACGTTTATAAAATCTTGTATTGTCGAAATGAATGTTACATGTGTGTAAAAATAGAAATAAAATAATGAGAGAACATTTTAAAAAATCTCATCATAAGTATTCTTTTTAAAATTAATTTTAATTATAATAAAATAACAAATCTGTGATAATAAACAGACTGTAATATGATAGTGTCTGTTTATTATTTTCATAATAAACAGATAGTATATGGTTTTACAGACAAGTATCTAATTAGACAATTGTTATATAGGTGGCCTAAATAAAACTAAAGCGTTTAGATATATTTACTTACTACCTTTACTATCATTTACTATTCTTTAATATCCTTCAGTCTCATTTGGGTTACCTATATAAGGAGGTTTGGAATTCCATCCAAAGGAAACAAAGTACTTTTTATTTTTTCATTTTTTTTAAATAGTATTAACTTTATATTAAAAATTATGTTATTTAAAATTTTATACTAAGTTATATATTTATTTGTTTCCATTAATATTTATTTCATATCTACCTTAAATTGAAGTATGTATATATTGTACGTAATTTTGTTAATCATTTATATATATATATATATATATATATATATATATATATATATATATATATATATATATAAACTATATATATTTATCAAACGATATAATATAAAGAAAGAGAGAATGAAATAAATTGATATCATTATTCATTATCTCATGTTTAAGCAAATATTTATACATCTAAATTTGCGTACATTTATATATATATATATATATATATATATATATATATATATATATATATATATATACATATACATACATATACAATGCTTTATTATGCTATATCTATAAAAAATATAGGTCATCCATATTTTCTTTAACTTCCTATTCGTAATATATTTCTGTTTTTATTGAATTTTTTCATTGTCCATAATACAATATATACAATGTGTGTATTAACGCAATTACAAATGAAATATAAAATATTACTCACTTTATAATTTCAGTTCTTTTTAAATACGTTAAAATCATATAAGTTTCGAGATTTTCTTCAAGTTCTGAATTAGAATAACTCATTTTAGAGCCCATTATTATATATTATTAACAAAATTCTAATGATTAAGGTAAATAATTACAAAGCTTATCTTTTAGCTATATATTTACCGTAATAGGGTTTATCTCAATCTATAATAACAATATACACATATTTATCTTAATGATATCATATGTTTTTTTCAACTGTATATAATTCATAAATTGTATTTAAATATATAATCATAATCAGAGAAATAAATTTTAAGATTACAGGTCATAATATTCAAATAAATGTACTTTTTAGTTATTTTAATATTTTTCTTTATTCAAGTATTTCATTGAAAATCATAATGCAGTAGTATTCAAAATTAGTTTTATTTAAAATCTGAAATTTAAAATATATATATTTTTTTAAAAAACTTGATTAACATATTAAATATTTTTGTATATTATGTTAGATCGTAGTTTAATTTAAATAAAATATTTAGAATTTTTTATGCTTTTTTAATAAACAATAAACTTTTTCTTTATTATTTTCTGCAGCAAAAATATTTCTTAATAAATATTTTTGGTAGCAATAGAAGGTAGCAATATGTATAAAAAATTAAACTAATTCTTTAATATAGTTTTATAATTGATATTTTCAACTATTACACATTTTATTCCCACATATTGATATTTTCATTGGCAAAACTAATTCGAAAATGTGTTTTATCCTTTCTTTTTTACCTCTTTAATATTTCAAAAAAAGAACACTCAATCATTTAAAAATGATTTTCTGTTATTTGTAATCAGTAGCTATTGTTATCCCGAATTTCAGTTTCTAGTCAACCATTAAAATGTATGGTAAATATTTTAAAATTTTTAACTCTTTTCTCTTTCACTGAAATATTGAAAAAGAATCATAACAAAAAAAAAAAACAAATTTAAGAACTTTATCTTATATTTAAAAGTTAAATTCCATAGTGGCTTTTAATCATTCTTCATTTATAACAGATGAATTATTTAAAGGAGTATCTATATCATAAAATTCAAATGATACTTGCATCAAATTATTTACTATAAAATTTTAATAAGCTTTAAAAACCTCAACACTTTATTAAACCTAATAAATATACATACTTTGAATTACACTATTTTTTTAAAAAAATAAGTACAATAAATTGAAAAAAGTTAATAAATTTTCTTTGGTATTTAATTTTCAACTGACATAACAAGATAAACTTCAATATATGTAAAAATATAAATTCATAATAATATTCTCTCTAAATTCTATTTTAAAAATTTAATATCTTTTTAAAAAAATAACAAGTTTTGGTTTAAAAATAATGAAAAAATACAAATAAAAATATATTCAAATATTTATTATTTAACAAATTTTACATTATTTACAGAATTAGTCATTACTTAAATTACAAATTATTGAAACATTTAAAATCAACTCGTCATTAAATAATACTTAATATCATACTCGTCCTCTTGTCTGTGATTTTTAACTTTAATAAGAAAAAAACGCTATATATGTGAAAATTGAAATCATGTGAAAATTAAATTTATTTTTAAACTTTTTATGAAAATACTTGTAACAAATTTGTCTTAGCTGAAAATGTCATTTCTTATAAAAACATTATTAACAAAGTATTTTCAACTAGTTATAACTTTTTTTACATACGATATTTTTCTTATTTGATATTTTATAGTTTACAAAAATAAAAACAGAATACGATTATAAAATAAAGCAGCATTAAATGTGGTAAAAGATTAACTAAACACACAAATATAAATTAAAAAAAAATAATATTAATAATAATAATGGCATACAACATAAAAAGTTATATACAATGTATAAAAATAATTATTCACTTTCATTAAATTGTTACATGTTTATTTTCCTATAATGTCCTGTACCAAGGTACTAAAAAATTTTAAAAACCGCTAAAATTTTATTTATTAATATCAACTGTGCTAACCTTTTATTCATACAAGAATTTCATTTACATCTATTGTAAATAAAATCAATATTTTGACTCAAATGTATTTATTGACCAAAAAATTTGAACCCATTCTTATATTAATTGAAAATTATTTGATATTAACAGATGAAATAAATACAAATCAAATTCTTAAGTACACTAGAGGCTTGTTACTTTTTGGTTTAGTATAATTAGTTAGTCTCTGAACATTTTTAGGTTGCACATATAGTCAGCTAGGCAAAGTATTCCCACCTACAGTATCAAATTTAATTTGTCGTTTGATTTTAGTTTTTTCATAATCCTTTCTATTTATATAATATCCAGGATTCTCATTTTCAGTATTATCACTACTGCTATTTATTAATTTATCACAGATGAGTGAATTGACTGTACCAGCAGCCGAGTTGTTAAGTGATGAAAATTTATCATATACAATATTACAATTAGAATTAACAGACTGATTTTCAATAGAATCAAGTGTACATTTTTGATTTGTTTCATGACAACTTAATTCAAAATTATCACTTTCAATTAAATCTACATCACTTTTTTGACTCATGTCTGACAACATACTTGAATGTCTTAATGGAGGTACATAACCAACTTTTTTGGAATTAGTTATATTTTTAAGAGTGGTATTTATTTTTGCAATAATTTCATCTGCTGTCTTTCCTTTAACAACAGAAAAAACATGGGCATGTGCAATTCGAGCCATTCTTTCACTTGTACTTCCTACAGTTTTTGGACCTCCAGATGTAAGATCAGGCATTTGCTTTCTAACGACACGTGCTAATGTTGCTGCAAATGTTTTAAATTGTGGATGACTCATACTAATATTTTGACTTCGTAATGCTTCGGATACAGCCCAGAGTAATTTCTAAAAACAATTATTTCAGTTTTAAATGTATAAATGCTTTTTTTTAAGAAAAAATTACCTTTAATATAAATTAATAAAATAAATATAAATTTATTAATATTTAAAGTACATGAAAAAATCATATATAGTTAAAAATGACTCTTGGATAAATAATGTAATAAAAAATATGAAATTATTAGCCATATACCTTTTTATGAATATCACTTAAATCATTCTTTCTTGATACTGATGTAAGTTGTTCTGTTGAATGTCGAGCAAACTTACAACTATTTATCTTATTAGTTAAAATATCATTATTAGACAAACTTTTTGCAAATTTTGATCGCTGAGGAGAAAAATCATCAACATCACATCGTTTTCGTTTCTTATTTTCAGTTTCCTCATTAGGAGATGAAAATAAGGCGCGCTTAGATTTTAGAGTCTTCTTACTTTCAGGAGTTTTCATTTTTATTGGTGCTGAAGACACCTGAACATCAGTTTTAATTTCAGGACTTTGAAATAAAGCTCTTTTTGAAACAGATAAACGTGAAGAAGATTTTACAGACACCAAATCAGTTTCACCCATCAACAACTTCCTCACAGCTCGTTTCTTTGATGAACTGCAAGGTGTTTTAATTTTTTTACGCGGACTTTTAGCATTTGGAGTTTTTCTAGGTGTTCTTTTTCTTGGACTAATACGTTTCCTAGGACTCTTTGTTCGAGGACTCTTTCCTTTCCTTTGTAACTCTGCAAAACGTCTAAAAAAAATGAACTTACGTTATTACTTCAATATTATTATTATAAATTACAAACAGGTGTTTTACAAACATATTATTATTATTTACAAACATATTATATTATTATTATTTAACTACCTTGAATCAATCATGATCTGTCTCTTATTTGATAGAGATGGTGCTAACACACTTGAACTAGTCTTACAATACAAATTATCTTTAGAAAAAGCTATACGTCTTCTAGCAAGATGACTTAATCGTCGGCCAGGTGATTGCTGACCAAACATCTTCTTCAAATTTCTTTTCTTTGTTGCACTATTAGGAGCATTCAAAGACCATATTGTACAAGATGAAGCTGTTTCTGAACCAACATATCTCTGACCATAACGTTGACAATAATATTCAATATCTTCAGTTATTTTAGTACGATTGTAACTGAAAAATACAAATTACAAATATTTATAATAAATAACTTTTATAACAATATTCTTATATATGTTATAACTTCAATAACAATGTTCTTAAAATATAAATTGATTTGTTTAAATAACTTATTACTTTTATTGTTTAATCAATACAATTGTAAATGAACAACTATAAACTCTTTTTAAGAAAACAAATCAATAATCACTCTTATGAAAAAAACACTATATTACTATCCCTACATAAATAGGTAAAAAAAATGTTTTATACTTTATTAAAAATAATAAAATAATATAAACAAATCATAAGAAAATAAATAAATTGAGGTACAAATACAAAAATATACATACTGTAAACCATGATACCTAAGCTGTGTGATCTCAGGCCATAAAACATTGTCTACCTCATGTTTACTAGTATTAATAAGTAATGACTTCATTCCGTTATTCACTGTAATTTTATTTTCTACTTTACTTAACTCATCTGTGTATAATTGATTTTCATTTTTCATATTGTATACAAATAAATGCTGGTTTTTATTTATTCTTTCTAACATATCTGATACATTTAATTTTGAGATAGTAACAGATGGAGGAGGAAGTACACCTAATAAAGACTCTTTAACACGTCTAAGAATTTTCCGATCTAATTTATGTACACTCTGAACTTCCACTGAAGATTTTTGTGTTGGTGAAATTTCTTCCAAAATCGATAAATTGTCTTTAATTGTACTTTCTTCACATTCATCATCAGAAAACATATCAGGAGAAAGATTACTATATGATAAACTTTGAGTTTTTGCAATGTAGGATTCATCCAAATTAAATGATACATTTTTTTTTAAGTGAACTGATACATTTTCAGAATTTAAATCATCAGGCGTTTGTTCATAACTATTATATACTTGAACACTAGTTAAAATAGTTTCTGTAGACTTTTTAATAAGTTGTTCAGGAGTTTGAAATGTTACATGCTGTTCTAAAGCTTCTCCTGTATTTAAACAATTAACTGGTGTATTTACTATAGCTTTTGATGTAGATGGTGCAATTGAAACACTTTCTTTATTTATATCATCTCTATTTAAATTTGATAATTGTATTGCGGAACTTATATCACTTCTCAAAGATAACGTTTTTTCAACGTCATTTAAATTTATAGTTTTCTTACAATTTAACTCGTAATTTTTCTCATAATCAATTGGTTCCTCTAATGGCATTTTATCAGATACAAGATTAATATAATGTTGAACTGAATTAGAACAAGCTTTTTGATCTATCATATTGTATCTTAAACATTCTGTATTATATGGCAATTCTAAATCAGTATTTAATGAGCCAATACTTTTATTCGGTGTAGAATTAATAGATGACATACTTTTTGAAGGTGTCTCAAGAATAATAAAACTTTTATTAATCTCAATAGATTCATCTTTATTTCTATTGAAAGCATCATTAAGAGAAGTACAATGATTATGTAAATTATTTGACTGTAAAATATTCTGATCTGCCACAATATCAGTTATGCCAGTTATCTCACAAGAATTGTGAAAGTCATTCGAGTTTATATTTAATACATTACAAAATTCATTTTCCTTCGATACTTCCTTATGTTCTATAGAATTATTTATCTGATCACAAACAGGTGTCATTGAAATATTCATGCTGATATCAGAGGGATTAAAGTTATAATTTTCTTCTGCCGTTATATGTGAAGGAAAATTTGTGAAGTTATATGGTTCAAATGTTGAATTTTCATTCAATAAGTGAGATTGTATTAATGATTTTTCGATAGAATATTGCGAATCTAATGAACAATCACTATATATTAAATGAGAATATTGAAAAGCTTGAGAAAGTCCATTTAAATACTGAATCGGGTTCGAATTTAAATAACTGTCATTATTATAAGAACAAGTTTCAAAATTATTTTGAATATCAAGTTCATTTAAATTGACTACTGTATTCACATCTTGCGATAAATTATAATCGATATTAAAATCCATAACGAAATTTAGTTTATGTTTTAATTTATAATTTATAATATTTGAATTTTAATTCATAATTCCTAACTTTAAATTATATTGATATCACTGAATAAATATCATATGTCTAACAATTTAGTAATTACGAAGTTAATATTTAAACTTTTTTCGCTAGTTTAAATATAATCCATTAATGTATGAAAATAATATCTAATTATAACATTTTAATTACACTTTCTTAAACTTCACGAAAATATTTACAAAACACATGACGTTTAAGTATGACTGCCATTTTAAACCTACAACACGTAAGCAACATCTGATGAACACTGTTAGTATAATATTTACAATGCTTGGCTGTAGAACTTTTAAAACAATAACAAGTTAATGACCTTTTATACGTGTATATATATATATATATATATATATATATATATATATATATATATATATATATATATATATATATATATATTTGTAATATATTTTATTTGTTGTTTAATTTAATTAATTCATTAAATTAAATTTTTCAATTTAGTTTTTCTTACTTTTTACCCATACTTATCAAACGACCCTCGTGTGTATATATATATATATATATATATATATATATATATATATATATATATATATATATATATATATATATATATATATATATATATATATATATATATATATATATATATATATATATATATATATATATATATATATATATATATATATATATATATATATATAATATCATCATCATCATAAGCCTCTCTCAATTCATTGCTGGATGAAGGCCTTTCCCAAAATTTTCCAATTTTACCAATCCAATGTCTTTCTCTTCCAGTCCATTCTGACAAAATCCTTATCTCTCTGTCCCATCTCTCCACGGATATTTTCCTGGACTTTCTTATATATCTAGGTTCCCAATCAATAACTTCTCTTCTCCATCATTGGCCCCCTTTTCTTACTATATGACCAGCCTATTTCCATTTCAAACTTTTCACTTTTGCCCTAATATCCGTAACTTTTTTTTCTCTCTAAATCATTTATTTCTCTTCTTATCTTTTCATGTTATTCTCAACATCTATTTTTCCATGCATTCTTGTGTTGTTTAGGGTCACTAAATTATTCTGGTACTCAAGACCCATATTTTCCTATCATAGATATAAATAAGTAAAATGCATTGATCAAAACTTTTCTTTTTAAACACAGAAATATCCAACTTCATAACATACAATTTTTGTTTCCAATCTAACACCATTCCACTTTTATTTTCCTATTCAATTCATCCATAAATGTTTTTTTAATGTAAATATATTGTCCCAGATAGACATAGTTTTATTTTTTTATTTTTCTTCCTTTTAATTCGACTTTTTTGGTCTGAAAATTTATTAAACATTACCTTTGTCTTGCTGAATTTATCATAAAACTAATTTTTTTAACTTGTCTTATCCAAGTTATCTATTCTTTTTTTGTGTTCATCTAGACTTGTTAAGCAAATAATATCATCAGCAAAATTTTTCGAATATATATATATTTATGTATGTATTAATATATGTTACAATAAAAAGCAGTATTAAATGAATAAATGTGGTCAATATAAGTAAAAAAAAAATTATGAAAACTGTAACGTAAAGTCGATTGCATTTCATGTTTTAATTTAATTTTTTATAGAAAATTATAATAAATCATAGTATATATATATATATATATATATATATATATATATATATATATATATTATTTGCATTATCAAATATTAATAACTATTTAATTTAGGAAAATATGTGATAAATAAAATATACCTTTATAACTGTTTATAAATTTAGAAGCACTTATTTTATTTTTAGAAGCACTTATTTATGAAATTGTTGAATAGAAAATGTAAATACAATCATTTAATGAAATTTATTTAAACAGTTATTTTATTGAAACAAGTCATTGAAAAAAATGAATGTATTCGCTTTTGATTATGATGAACTAAAATTATTCAAAAAAAGTTTCTTATTAAGCAATATTTATATTAAATATATAAATGTTATTCTTAACTATAAATCTGGGTTTTTATTTGGTTTCACTAAATACAAATAAACGTCTTACTTACTTGTCATTTAATATACTTCTTATAGATTGTTTTATTTATTAAAAATGTTAAGTTTCTTTAATATACCATTTTAACATTTAAATGTACAAAATGGATCAAGAATTAAATTGCTAACAGAATTTATAATAGCATGTTAAGACTATAATTACTATTATTTACGTTTTATAAAAATGTTAAAACCCAGAGAATAATTAATTTTATATTTTCTAAACTGAATTGTTAAATATTGATGACAAAAAAGTGTTGTTTTATATGTACTAACAACAAATATTTTATTAACAAATTTCGTTTGAAAAATAGTTTAATTCAAACATAAGTGTTTTTATATATCACAGGTAATTTTGTTTAAATATTTTAACTATCTGCAAAAGCATTTTTTAAAAAAATAAATACTATTTAGAAATATTACATGTGCATATAAATCAACCATTGTTTATATTTATTTTTTTTAAAAAAATATACAAAGCAATGTGTGAAATTTACCAATTTGCATTAGTAATTCAAAAATAATTTTTCTGATATTTGGTTACTATTTAAGAAAAGTGAAATAATTATTAGATCATTTCATTTTTCTTTGTACAGAATAAATTCTATATTTTTTGGACAATAAAATAAAATACATTAAATAAGCATTTGATACATTATTTAATAATACATTTAAATTAATATATACAATGTTTATAAACAATTTTTTTACCATATAATAACAAATGTAATATATACTTAGATATAAAAAAATAATGAGGAATATTTTAAGTAATTAAAGTAAAATATTTTAATAAAAGAAATTTACTTCTTAGAAATTTATATTATTTACTTTAAGCTAAAAGCTTATTCAATATTGATTACATTATTTAGATTTTAAGAACTGAAAATTATAAAGATTTGTCTGTATAAATAGTTGAATCACTGTGAAAATACACTAAATATAAATCAACTATTATAATTTTATAAATGTATGTAAGGAAAGAATATAATTATTTATTTACTTCCTTAATATTTTATACTTTTGTTCTTGTGATATATATATATATATATATATATATATATATATATATATATATATATATATATATATATATATATATATATGTATATATACATGTATATATAGATAGATAGATAGATTATATAGCCAATACTCAATTACAAGATAACATGTCATAAATATCAATAAAAAATGAAAGAATTTAAGAACTCATTCTCAAAACATACAAAGAAATAAATAATTATTATTAAAAGTGTGGAATTGAAAGTTTGTTATAGATTTATGTTATTACATTAAATTATTACACAAAAATAAAAATTTTATTATATACACGTACAAATATGTGCATTCTGACATTCATGATAATATAAAACTATAAACTGAATAGTAGATAGTTTTTCTTATTAACTATGTACAAATAAGATTTTGTTGAAAATAATACAAATATGAAATTTTAAAAAGTGGGAAAATTTCACCTTTATTTTTTTATTTATAGTTAGATCTGTTTTTCATTTATATATATATATATATATATATATATATATATATATATATATATATATATTTATACATTTAAATATATAAATATATAATTAAACTTAAAAATTTTCATTTAAATAACTTCAAAAAAGAACTGTTTTCTATTTCTAATATAAAAAGCAATATATTGTTTATTTCAAAGTTTTTATATTTAGTTTATAAAAAGTAACTCTTAAAATTAGAAAAGTAAATTACTTTTTTTAATGTGGAAAAGTGAATTAAATTTTCAGAGATGCAATTACTTTATTTCAATGTGAATTGTAATGACAATAACAATAAAAATATATAAAGATATTTTAAGACATAATTCAAAAATCTTATTATTTTATTGGAAAGTTTTTAGTTGTTTCATTCTTTAAAGATGAATATAACATAAACTAGAAAGACTTTCTAGTACTCGTTTTTTGAAAAAAAAAAAAAACAATACAATTCAAATTACTTTTATTGATGTATTTTCGATTAAAATAATATTAATTTTTCCCACATTAAAATAAAAAATCATCATCTTTCTATTTAAAAAAGAATAGTGCTTTGGCGTGAAAATTTTGTTTCTGAATTTTCACAAAGTTTTCCAAGAATCATCAAAGAATACATTTTATGAAACAAATTAATGGTGCTTTGTACATTGATAAACAGAAGCAAGTTAGGGATCAATGAACAAAATAAATAAGGGACAGAGTCCCCAATCCATAAAAAAAATGTTTTTGGAAACATTACTACTTTTATTCTTATTGAAATAAAAAAAATATATGTGGCTAATCAAGAAAAATACCTGCATATATGTGTAGTTCATAATTTTATATTAACACTAACAACATATAATTTATTAATCACTCTTCATTAATTACTGTTATTCCATGGTAAATTCAAATTAATAGAAATTATTGGAAATTTATTTTCTTTTAAGTATTCTTTTGTATAAGTGTATACTACTCAAATTGTTAATATAATAACCTATTTAGTTATTTTTAAACAATCTGACTGAGTAATAATAACTATTTAGTAGTAAAAAACTTTTTTTTTAAAAAAAAGTATACAAATTACAACTTCAAGTTTATATAAAAATAAATTTAAGAAATGAAGTAGCAAAGATTTTAAATTCAATTTCAAACATAATATAAATCAATGTACAGTTAAATAAAAATCATTTTAATTAAACGAAGCAAACATATAACCACACAAATTAGAAATACAATTTAAATAAATAATTATGAAAACATATCCATATCTAAACATCTATGAACATGATTTTCTAAAGCTTGATACGAATAAAACTTAAAGTCGCACTTGGGACAATCAAATGTTTCTTGAACCTGTAAAATATAACAATTATTTTAAATTAAAATTCACATTTAAATTTTAACAAACTAAAATACACACAATAAATTTTAGTGGCATATTATAAATAATATGAGTAATAAAGCATTGAATCAATACCCATTTCAACATTATGTTAATATGAACTTCTTTAAAAAGGAAAAAAAATACAAAAATATAGTACAAACAAATATTAATTAAAAAAAGTTAGTGATGAAATCTACCAACTTATAAAACAAAATTTTAACCGTACACTGAAGATATGGTTGATATATTAACTCAAACATTGTTCAATATGATCCTCAAGAAATCGAGTAGATCGAAAATCTTTATTACAGATTGGGCATCTATATGATGCAGGTGGTGGTGAAGGCTGCTGAAATATTTTTGAAATAAATTTTAAAAACACAATTTTGCATTTTTATAAACATTTTTTTTATAACAAAAAAATTAATTATAATATAAAGATAATTATTTTTTAATTGTTATAATTCTTAATGAATAATTTATTCCAGTTCATTCTATTCTACAATTTGTTACAAAAAATTGCCTAAAATTTGTTTCAAAAAAACATTTTTGTATAAAAAATAATTTTATTTCAATTATTCATATGGAATATTTCATAAAAATTCACAAATTAACTTTTATTATTTATTATAAAAAAAATTATGTGATTACTAAGGCAACTTTCTAATGACAAAATATAATAAATATTTTTACATGTAACATTTATATTTATAAAAAATTGTATAAATAATTAATACCAATATTTTGTTTTATCTGCTGGTACTACAAACTATAAAAAAAATAAAATTAAGTTTAAAAATACCCTGCTAACAGTGGATAAAAAGTAGATTATTCTAAATATTTACATATGCAAAATATGTTTGTGTGTGTGTTTGTGTGTGTGTACGTGTGTGTACGTGTGTGTACATGTGTGTGTACGTGTACGTGTGCGCGTGAGTGTGTGTACACTCTGAATGTAATATTATTCATTTTAAATGAGATAGGAATATGAATTTATTATGTTTTATTTATTTTCATAAAAAAATATAATATAATTTACTTTAAATTGTACTTACACTAGATCGGCTCTCTTGTGGTAATGGATTACTTCTACTCTGAGAGTGACTTCTGACATCAGTTGTAGAAGACCCAATATGTATAAAACCTTCTTTTTGGTACTTTTCTATTTCTTCAATTAGCTGTTGATTTCTACGTTGCAATAAGCGAAGATCTTCAGCTAAACGATCTTTTTCTGAAGCAATATTTTGTCGTGCAGATCGTTCAGCATTAAAATCTGATTGATAAACTTCCACCTTAAAACATATCAAGATAATGTACATATATATATTATATATATATATATTTATTTATAAACATACACGCTCATATGTATATGTAATTTTACCTGAGCAGTTAAAATACCTATAGATTCATTTTCAATACGTAACTTATTTATAACTTCTTGTAATTTATTTATTTCTGTTGTTTTTTGGGTTATAACATCATCTTTAGAATTAATTATTGTATGCAATGATTGCACCCGCTCCTTTAAAATTTTCAATTCTTTAACATTATCTTCATTAATTGTTCGTTCTTTATTAATCGCAGTCATATCTTTTTTCATTGAAATACATTCATTTTTTGCAATAGCAACATCAGTTAAAGCAGCATCTAAATCATTTCTAACTAATGTTAATTCTTGATTTACATGTTGATAGTCTTTAAATATTTTTTGGAAACTATTTTGTGCTAATACAAAAATATCTCTAAAAATGTCATTGAAAGTCATATTAAATATTTTTACAATAATTATATTGTCTTGCTACTTAAACTTACAAATCATGTTGACCTTGTTCAAATTCATCACTTAAACGATCTCGTAAAGTAAGAAGTTCAAACTGTGGCACTCCTTTTGTCAACATCATAATTGCAACTTCAAGAGTATTATGCAAAATAGCATGTCTACAAAAAAATATATGATTTATGTGGTGTAATTGGAAGTATTTTTACATCTGTTCATACACACATTATATATATATATATATATATATATATATATATATATATATATATATATATATATATAATTCATTAAAAATATTATATAAAAAAAATGATTCCAACGTAAAATTTAATCAATAATAATATACCGGCTTTTTTGTTTATTGAAAAATGAATTAAGATCATTAATGTGCTTGTCATAAATTTTGGTATTTTGAAGAAGTACACTATTTACAGCATCTGTTCCTTCTAAATTTTCAATTGATGCAGGTTTTAGAGACTGAAAAATATATATTTTCAATTTTGATTTATGTAAAACTATTATATTAATTACTAACATAAATACTTTCTTAAATTTATTTAATTTTTTTCAAATATTTAGAAATATTATTCTTAATAAATCTTAATACAGTTACTTTTAATCAATATATCACAAAATCTGATGAATTTTATAAATCAAATTAATATTAAAGTACATATTACATTAAATATGCAAAATATTTATATATGTAATTTACAAAGTATTAATAGAATTAATACTCAATATAAACTTATATTACACACACCTCATTCATAACTTCATGTTCAGTTAATTTTTTTTGTGCAGCATGCAATTGTTCTTTTAAAGTATTAACTTCAGCATGTACTGCATCAAGTTCACAATGATGATTAACAGTTTCCTCACGTCGAGATCTTTCTACTAATGCTAACTGACGAGTTAATTGATCCACAAGATCATCTAATTCTTTTTCCATTTTACTAGGTTCATGTGCTGAATTATCTTTATAACACTCCAATTTTTT
The DNA here is from genome assembly GCA_029203775.1 of Neoneuromus ignobilis. Classification (NCBI taxonomy): domain Eukaryota; kingdom Metazoa; phylum Arthropoda; class Insecta; order Megaloptera; family Corydalidae; genus Neoneuromus; species Neoneuromus ignobilis. Next base: position 33,478,265 of record CP092089.1, read on the forward strand.
TTCTAATACTTGTATTTGATTCTTTAATGACTCATTTTCAGTTTCTATTTGTGCAGCATTTACAGAAGTTTCAATTTTATTTTCAAGTACTTTAATTTTACTGATTAAAGATTTATTTTCAGCTACTAACTGAGCAGTATTAGAGGAATATTCTTTTTCTAAAGTCTGAAGTTTAGACTTTAAAACTCTATTTTCATTTTCTAATTGCGTATTTATCGCTGTTTCTGTTAAAGCTTTAGATTTTTTTAAAGCAGTATTTTCACTCCTCAACTGAAAATTACAAAAATTATTCACCCATGTCAATTTTTACTTTTGAGATATTTCTTGAAAAATTGAATTATTTAAAAAAAAATACGAGAAATATAAAACAAACAATAATTATCTGATAAAAACAAATTTTTAATTTAATATTGATTTTAAAATTTTATTTTTTAAATCAAAATCTTTTTGTAACTAATATTTATAAAAAACAATTTCGATATTATATGTTTTTGTTATGTTTTATAGTTAATGTATTAATTAATAACTAATATAGCTACATTTGCAATTAATTGTTTTGTTTCTTCAAATTTCTCTTTATGGGAAGCATGAACTTTCATAACATCCTCTTGCCACATAACAAGCACATTGAACTGCTTTTTCATAGCTAAATTGTTTTGATGTAACGTTTCTAAAAATATATAATTACAATAAAAAATGTAACTTTTCAGAAAGCAAATCAATTATTTAAAAAGATTCACCTTTAAGCTGTACATTTTCTAATAATAAATCATGAAGTTTACGTTGAATTTCATCTGGAGACAACGATGATCCAGCTAATGTAGAACTTGTAGAATTAAGTGAATTTGTCATTGGAGTTGGTTGCTAACAAGAAAAAAAAATCATATATTTTTTATGTATTGAAATATTAATAGTTTGCTTACTTGCAATGATGGCATTTTTGGTAAAGTAGTAAATGATGCTGAACTACTGTTTGTTTCCAATTTACTTCTTGAACTTGTGCTCAGAATTTGTGATGAAGTTTGAGATTCTGGAAGTAAAGATCTTCCAAGCACAACAAACGAGTCATCGTCTGTTTCAGTATTTATACTACTTTCATTTGATAATTCCTCGGTTCCATTCATCGTGAATACTAAATAATTTATTATACTTGAAGATAAAAAGTTTAAACCCGTAGTACAATAGCACAAATTAAGAAATCAACCCACAAACATGTTAATACAAATATTCTCTGAGCTTATTTCTATCTAAAATATTTATATATTTCAATATTTATAACTTTTAATAACCAAAAAAAGTAATAAAGTAACTAAAATAAGGAATTTTGACACCTAATTTAATTTATTATATTTACTACCACAAATATATTACTACAATTATTCTTTAAGTTTATTTCTATTTAAAATATTTATGTATTTTATTATTTATAATCTTTTATAACCAAACAAAATAAGTAACTGAAATAAGAAATTTTAACGTGATTTAATTAATATACGTACTATCATATAAATAATAAGAAATATATCAGTAATTATATTTTTGCAAAAAAACTAAATAGAAAAACGTCAGTAATAAAAATTAAATCTTCTTATCAGAAACTGTCATTTACATTATTTACTTTTAAAGCATTAAACCAAAAATTACGCATGAGTTGCATTTGTACTTGATATTCTCATCTTTCAGTACGTGCATTTTCTTAATAGGTGTATAAAAATGTGTAATTAAAAATAATGATATAATCTAGTATTACTTCTATAGTAATTGTATATTAAAAAAATAAAATATGTACTTACATATTAAATCAGGTTAAACTCTTAATATATTTTTGTATGTGACGTCAGTTACACGGAATTTTTTGTAAATAATCGATTCTAATCTTAAAATAAAAATATTACTAAGTACAACAAACACACAGGCGATAATTATTAACTTTTTTTATTCAAATTTAATATTGAAACAATTTGAATCATTTACAAACTGAAAATTATTGATTCAAATTTGACCATCAGTATATTTGAATGGGAATACCCTCATTATAAAAATATAAAATTACAAGAATTATAATTATGGCATCAGTTATTGCAACCTTTGGGAACCCATTATTAGATATTTATGTTTTAACTACAAATAAAAAAATATTAGATGAATTTAATTTTGAAGAGGGATCAAAAGCAGAAATTCCAAAGGAACAGTTTAATTCACTTTATAAATATGTAAAAGACCAGTAAGTTAATTATTGAAAATATTAAATGAAAATCTATATACAATTACATTTTAAGAAATTGTAATAAACTATTTAAGTTATGAAGTGCAATACAGAGCAGGAGGTAGTGCTCAAAATACATCTCAAATATTACAATGGGTAATGGGTAATAAATATCCCAAATTTGTAACTTTTTTTGGAACAATTGGAAATGATGAAAATGGAAATCAGTTGCAAATAATAATGAATAAAGCAAATGTTTCAACTAGGTATATATATTTATGATATTCAATTATGTTGTATTATTTACTTTTCTATCTTTTCAGATATAGTGTTTGCTCAAATCACATAACTGGGGCTTGCATTGCTATAGTTACTAATAACTGTCCAACATTTTTAGCACATATTGGAGCAGCAGAAAAATATGAGTTATCATATTTGGAAAATGTACCAAATAATATGAAAGTGCTTTCTGAAGTTGAAATGATATACGTAGAGGGATTTTTTATTGCTAATCGTTTATCTATTGTTGAATATCTATTTAATTATGCTATGTGTAATAACAAATTATTTATATTTAATTTAAATGCAGCATACTTATTTGGTGAAATGAAAGAATATATGAACTATTTTGCTTTAAATTGTGACATTCTGTTTGGAAATAAAGTAGAATATGAAGCTCTTTTTGATTCCTTAAATATAGATGGTGAAAAATCATTAAAAAAAATAGCATTATATTTAAGTAACAAATATAAATTACAAAAAAACAATAAATATAATGTCTACAAAAAGGTAGTGGTTATTACTGATGATTCAAATCCAGTTTTATGTATCAGTGAAGATGATAAATGTTTTGAAGTAAAAGTACCAAAAATATCGAGTTTGAAAATAAAAGATACAAGTGGTGCCGGAGATGCATTTGTCGCAGGGTTTTTAGCAGCATTAGCTGTTGGGAAAGATTTGCCGCTTTGTGTAAAATGGGGTTGTTGGACTGCAGGAAAGATTATCCAAGAAATAGGCTGTATTATCCCTCAAATGTTACTGGAAGAATTATATTCCCTAACATAAATATTTTATTTAATTACATATATAAAAAAATTAAATTTTAATACTGGAGTTCATTGTGATATTTAATATAAATTATAAATAAATTTGTTAGTATCAACTTAGTAAATAAAAAAAAAATGCTTATATGGTTCACAAAATTCAACTTATTATGCACGTACGCACGCGTAGGGAATTGAAAGATAACTTATTTGAGACCACGTGTATACACATGCGCGTATACAGTAATTATATATAGATATATGTATGTGTGTGACGGGCTTATTGAGGATTAAAATATTTGTATATTATAAAATATTGAAATATTTTTATAAAATTAATTCATTGTTTGAATTTTTTTTCAATAAAAAAATTAAATTTAATTCAATAATAAAAGATTAATTTGTTAGAACGTATGTAGATTATATTCTATAGACTAATATTTATGTACAAAACTTTATTTTATAAAGTTACATAAATAAAAATATATTTAAAACAGTAGATGTTAACAAACACGTTTATTCAAACATTTACATTTGTGCACACGTGTGTGTATGTATGTGAGTACATATATATATATATATATATATATATATATATATGTATATATATATATATATATACATGCATACACAATCATCATTAAATTTATTCTCCCATCTAAAACATGTTGAAAATCCATTACCTTCGGCACGAAGAGAATCCATAGAGACAATAGCATAAAATATAAAGGTCTAGTATTCGATAAGAAATTCACCTTAAAACCTATAACAGACCGCTTCGCGAAGGCAAAAGCTGCCTTCGCGGTTCTCCGTCTTTTTATGTCCAACACTCCTGTCAACATAAAACACGCATCAGATAAAAACATGCACTAATCCATTCTTACCTAAGCGGATCCAATCTAGTACACTGTATATCCTACCACACTCTCCAAACTTCATATACTCTAAAGCAAAGTCCTTAGGCTTACGCTGCATGCTCCCAAAGCCACGCCAATCCCTGTCCTGTTGAATTACTTCATCCAAAAAGTGTGATATGAAGAAATCACGCAGGAAACTTTAAAAAAATTAGTGGATTCTATACCGACCGAATTACATGCATTATCAAAAAGGGGAGGTTTAACAAATTTATTAATAATAAGTCTTTTTTTATGTTAATGCGTCTACAGTTGAAAGTAATTTAATTTGTAACAGTTTCATATCCCTATTAAATGATTTGTTAGAGCTTTGCTTATTGAATAAAGACCTCAATAAAACAGCATTTTTTTGCTTCTCATTTTGAATAAAACTCGTCCAATAAAATGGATTCCTCTTACCACTTTAGAAAAAGCATAGGCATACAAGAAATTTTTAGAAGGAACATTTCACCTATTTACTTACATAGAGAAAAAATACCGAAAAACGCGTTTTATTTACGTATTCGGATTTTAATGGCCGCGACAATATATGAGTATATATATATATATGCCGACCAGTGGCGTAGTGACATATATCACCTCTTGTTGAATGGAAGATTTGGACATTTTTGGAGGGGTTGGTCATAGAATTCACAACCTCATTTCGTAAAAAAATAACTGTCACAAAAATCTAACAAAAAAAATCTTTATTAAGTTAACATTTTCAAAAAGGTTATGGTTTTAAAAAAGTTATAGTGTCAAGGATGATAATCTTTTTGATAATATATATATGTATATATATATATATATATATATATATATATATATATATATATAATATTTATAGTAAAATAAATAACAATGTTGACTATTAATTACCTATAAAAATAAAAATATGAGCCTAATTTAAATGCAGACTTAGTTATAAAACGTATTAATTGACCTTGCGGTTAAAAGGGGGTGTCCGTACTTCCTTAATTCATTATCGCATGTATACTAATATATATTCACACTAATGTTCCTGCTATTTATATTGAACAGGTAAATATTTTGTTATATTGTTATACGTAAATAATTCAAAGAATTCGTACGTAAGAACATAAATGTATAAAAGATTATAGAGAATGGTTTAAAAATTATTTTATTTATTGGTTACGATAATTTGTTTATTAAATAACAGTTATATTTTATTTGAATTACGATTAAACTAACAATTTTAGAATGCGAGTTCAAAAATAACTTAATATTTAATCAATAACAAAAGAACTATCCAAGTTGCTTTTGCTATTGAATAAAAAATGTTTTTCGAATTTGTCTTTCAAAAATAATTATACAGACTATTGAAAATTATTCTTTTAGTAATTTTATAACTCGATTATTTACACTCTTATAATTTCAAATATTTCTCTCGCCATTAAAATACATTTAGCTCTGGATTATCTTATAATCTTTTTTACGTTTAATTAGATTTTTTAATAGAAAAAATATTGGAACATTTTTTCTAGGCTTTACCTTTTTTAGATGTTAATATTATTATAAAAATCAGAGATTAAATCTGTTCTTATTGGTAAATACAATACAACTATCTTTTAGAAGTTTTCGCCTTGATTTCGTTAATCATGAACGAAATTTATATAAAATTGTTTTTTTTTTTAAAAAAAAAAAGAAAGAATAATAAAAGGCTTTTCCTATAATATTTTTCTACAAAAATATAATTTTCTTGAAACTTTTCTTGTTAGTTTAATGTTATATTATTTTTTCAATTTCAATAATTAATTTTATAGAACTATTATAGTTATGATGCTTATTTCACTGTCATATAATTTAACCTTTTTGTTTACTAAGTTTTATTATGTTCCTTATGATTTATTTATTAACTGATTTCCATTCGTATTTTATCATACTTAGATCGCTGAGTAGATATTTATAAGCTACTTTTATAATTTATATTCGTATTTAACTAATTTAAACATGAAAAATTACAAGTCAAATTTCTTCAATAGTTATATGTACATTTAGATAAAACTGTTTATCTTTAGATATGCTTGAATTAAAAATAAAAAGATATCTAATGAAATACATTTTCATCTCTGCAAATATATTCTGAAGATGTACCAAATTCAACTTAATAATCAAATATATTATTATTTTAATACAGTCGTCGTTTTAAAAACATAAAAGAAACCACAAAGTGCGTAGAAATTAACGTATACTGAAAAATAATTTTAATATAGTTGAAAAACAACATTTCAAATGAAAAAGAAATAAGAATTTGTCATTTTTCAAGGTGAACCTTGACAAAATAATACACGTGAAAATCATCCGAAAAACGATTTTATACAACTAAATTGGTATTAAATCCGGGAATTAGTCATGTGTATCGTAAGGTCGTAGATAAACAAATGATTTAAGATTTGACATATTTTTTGCTATTATATATATATATATATATATATATATATATATATATATATATATATATATATATATATATATTAACTTATTACATAATTTTTATAAGAAATGTTCAACATTCTAATCTGAATGTTTTTAAGGGTTTATTTAATAAACCTTGTTTCTCATTCAAAATACTCATATATATATATATATATATATATATATATATATATATATATATATATATATATATATATATATATATGTATGTATAATATGGCCAGTGATAAGATAAACGTTTTCATTAAGATATCATCATTGTAAAAGAATAATGACAGAATAAGAAAAAAATATAAATATATTAGGTAATTACTGTTAATTATTAAAAAGATCATTTTACACTCAAATATTAATTAAAAAACATTTAATATTAGTCCAGTAGTAGAAGAAAATTAATTTATTTACTGTCTAGTATTATTGATGAAATCAGTCTAACTGTTATTATTATATTTTTAGATATGACCACAACTTTATATTGGTAAAAAGTATCTTATCTTATAATAATTATAAAACGACTTGATCAAGTTTATAATTATTCTAAAATTTTTAACTTTTAATTACTTCATTAGTGGTTTTAGTAGATTTCGTTTCTGATTTTTATATGTAGAACACATCTGTATCTTAAACGTCGTCAATTTATCGAGCATTGTTAGCAATGAAAAAATAGTTTTAAGCGGGAGTAAGTTTTTGTAAATATAAAATTGTAAGCTAATTTAATTATTCTTTTTATATGAAGAATAAATAACCCGATAAAAATTATATTAGGTATTACCTACAGTAAAAGATTTGATCTGATATAATTTGAATATTTAATAATAAAATTGAAATAATAAGTTGTTTACGGAAACAATTCTAATATAATATATTTTATAATTAAATTTCCATAATCAAAAGATAAAATAAATAAAAATAAAATAGCATGTGAAATATGATTCATTTACAATTGAAATTATTATTTGTAATATTTTTTTTTATAATTATATGATGTATTCAATAAATCTTGGATATTTATTTTCATTTATAGACTGAAAATTAAAATTTGTATATATACGAAGATCGTTTGATAAGTGTGGTAAAAAAGTAAGAAAAACTAAATTGAAAAATTTAATTAAATTAACTAATTAATTAAATTAAACAATGAATAATTTTACCATACTTATCAAACGACCCTCGTATTGAATTTATACATATATATATATATATATAAATTCAATATTTTATATAAATTATTCTTTATTTATAACTAAAATAGTAAATGACTCAAACACATTTTAAACAAGCAATAACATTGTACTACATTATTGATGTATTTCATAGTTGAATTTACGATAGATGAAAAAATGTGTTTGATATTTATTGTTCAATTTGTCATTATATCGAATCGTGTAATGTGATAAATGATTTTGCAGAAAAATACAATAAACATTTTTCTAGTCAAAGTTTCTTTTCTGATCTTTTAAATAGAATAACAAGTTTCAAAAGAAGAAGCAAATAAAATTTTAATCGATTACCTAAGTGTACAAAGAAACTTACATACTTTGTGGAATACTAAATTAGGTGTTTATAATAATAGATTAAAAAAATAATAGTTATAAACAAATATTGAAGAAATTTCATAAAAAATATATTAATGAACAGGTTTAGTTTGAATAAATAGCCTTAAAAAATTGTCATGAAACATTCGTAATCTATACGAGAATGGTCTTTTGATATTTCGGTAAAATATATTTTTTTTAATTTCTAAATATAGTTTAAAAATACATATAGTTTGATACAGTTCAAAGAAATGTACATTTTCAATCATTCGAAGTTTTTAAATATTGACTAATCATATTATTTTGGTATTTAATTTCGATTAAGGCATTTTGAAAATTTATCTTGCAAACATTATACTGTTTAATATGCATCATTATTATTTGCTTCCATTTTTTCGATTCCAGGTGTCATTTTTAAATTAATGATGATACAACTTCATCATTAGCTTTCTTAACGATAATACAGAAATGTATTTATTATAGATATATATATATATATAATATATATATATATATATATATATATATATATATATATATATATATATATACATACATATATATAAGTTATTTATATATTTTTTAATTTAATCATTTATAAGTTAACGTGTGCGTAGTTACTTCACACCTATTTATTTAAATGTAATAATTTAAATTTGCAGAAATGTAAATGAAATAGGAAGGCAAACCACATTTTCATCTTCATATATTTGATGAAAATGTTTAATTATGAAATCATTTACAAAAATAATATTATACATTGATATTGAAATAGTTTCATAAACTAGAACAAACTAGTTTAAAACTCTACTCTTTATTATAACTACAGATTTTATTAATGGAAATGAACATTTATTTGTGTTAATTTTTATTTTAATTTATATTCAAGACAGCTGTATAAAATCTATCCTATTTTGAAATAATGTGTATATATTTGATTTACAAGTCGAATTTTAAGAAGACAGACACTAAAAAAATAAATTACTATGTTAATTATATTTTATATTAAATGATGTGTTTTTTTTTAAATGGAAGGAATTTTAAAATAAAAACTTATGAATATTTGAATTGATAATTCAGATTGATATTTAATATTTTTTTATTTCAAGTTATAATTTTAATTTGATAACATGTTGTAATATTTTATATCATTGTATGTTAAAATAGAAATTGACATAATATTTATAAAAATCGAAAACAACTTATGTATAAAACATTAAAGAAATTAATATTAACCTATGAGTGTACAAAATATTTGTATTTAAAAATAAATTATTTTGTAAGGTGTAATAAAATTTATATTTTTGATTATAGATCGAAGACGAAATTTTCAAATAAAAAATAATAAAATAACATTCTTAAGCTCTTACGAGTAACATGAAAAAAATGATTATTGATAAAAATAGATGTAAACTTTTTTCATATTGTTGTAGTAAAGTTCATTAACCATCGAATTTCATTTCATTTAAGACAACTTTTTGCGCCCAGTTTTTTTTTTTTGTTGTTGTTTAACTATTTTTTATACTAAAGTCATTTTCTGTACCAGTTTAACGTAATCAATTATAGTAACTTTTTCAGTTTAGATCTAGTTTATACGTCACGTTTGAATAAAATCTCTTCTTACATTCATCTTAGCAAGTCAATTTAAATTATATAGCAACAACTATCTATCAAAAGTACCGTTAAGATAATTTATTAAAAATTAGCATTAATACATTTCAATTGATGATGAAATAGATTCTTTAAAAGATAATTTAATTATATCTGTAGGTATGCATGAAAATTATTATTTTTATCTAAAATAATACTAAATGTGTATACAGCTGGGTCTGTTTTTGTGCGAATTATTTTTGATTTTTATCTAAAATAATATTTAATGCAAAGAAAAAAGCTCTTCAGTTTTATGAACAAATGAAGGAATCAGAGTCATTTACTTCCGCTTCTCAAACTGTGTATACAGCTGGGTCTGTTTTTGTGCGAATTATTTTAAAGCGATTTTAAAGTTATGCGTTTCATATTTCTTCTTAATATCTTTTTATGTGAATTTTTTTAATGCGATTTTGAAGTATTGCGATTAATATTTCTTGTTAGTGTCTGTTTATACGAATTTTTTTTAAGAATTCTTTTAAGCGGTTATTTAATGCAACGAAAAGCTCTTCAGTTTTATGAACAAATGAAGGAATCAGAGTCATTTACTTCCGCTTCTCAAACTGAAAATAGTTAATTAAAAAATAAAAAAAGTAATATGGGAAATATCGCTTGTAATACGGGAAATAAAAAATAAAGTAAAAAGCTTTATTTTATATCAGTTTTTTGCAGATATTTGAATTTTTTTTAAGTATTCTTTATTTCCTGATTTTTTATGCGAATTTTAGAGTAATTTCACATTGTAGCTTTGATTTTATGCGGTTTTTGAAAATTACTGAACGTATCCCTTTTTTCAATGTAAGTTAAGTTTTTTTTGTGCGGTTTTCTGCGGAACGTATCTACCGCATAAAAACAGACTCAGGTATATATATATATATATGTGTGTGTGTGTGTATGTGTGTGTGTATCTTTTCATATAAATATTTACTGTTAAATTTAGTAGAAAAATGAATATTTCATTTTAATAATAAAAATATCGAAAAGCTACTTTTTCTATTTGCCATTTTAGAGATTTCTGTACATTGTTTTTTTAATTTTTGAAACAAAAAAATCTAGAAACTAAATTTGAATGTAAGTACCGGGAATCTAATATCATATAATATTCATAATTTTCATGTTTGTATTCTCAAACGGTAAATTTCAAAATAAAAAATGAATATATGTTTTAAACGAAAAAACAGGATTCACTTTTGTTTTTTATGAGCATTTTTATTCGCTTTACACAATTATATGATTCAATAAACATGACGATTTTTGGATATAATGTTAAACAAATTAAGGTTTTTCAACATTCTGTCATTATAATAAGCGTTAAAGTAGAAAATAGATTTAGGTTAAGCATTTAAGTGTTTAACATTTGTTAATCCATAAATTATTTTTTTTAATTTGTAGTCATTAATTGTAAAATTTATTAAAAATTATATTTAAGTATATTTAACTACATATGTTTGATGATTAAGGAAACAAATAAAACTATGGAATTAAATTAGCAAATAAATTTGGATTTAAGGTCATAGAATATTTATGCGAAAAATAAATATCTGTGTAGGTAATTTAAACACAATTCGCTTTGTATTCTCAATAAAAAATCTTGTATCAATATATTACACTTTTATTGAAGAACAAGTGCTTATGAACTTTGTTATTTCAGTACAAAATATTATACAGGAATATTCAACTGTAAACAACATTGATAACTTTGTCATTGAAACTCTTTACGTGTAGGTTGTTGAATTTATTAATATATTTTCTTAAAAGTTGTCGAATCTATATTAATTTATATTAATATATTTTCTTCTACAGTTGTGTCAATTTGTGTTATTCAGATTTTGATTATGTGGTATTTTGTTTATTTAAAGAAACATACTATGTGAACACATAAAGAAAAATTAAAAATGACCCACTGTTTCTGAATTATTTTTTAAAAAGCCATTTTTTGTATTAAAGTATAACCTAAAAATATTTCTGAACACCTTTAATAAATTCAGATATAATCCTACAATTTTTTTATATATCTAGATATATGTTGACATAGATATGTACATGTTTGTTAATATTTTCAGTATTACTTTCCTTCGTTTATACTCTAACCTGAATTTCATTATCATCTTCCTTTATTGTTGTTTAAATATATTCGTGCAATGTACATTTTTTTTACAATAGTTTATGCGCCTACATAATTTTAAAGAAAAAAATATTTTTCAGAACTTAAAATTAGCAATCTGCAGAGAAAAAATATTTTAACATGTTTTACATTTTATTTAAAGGTAATAAAGAATGTTATTTTATTTACAAAGTTTTTATCAAAATTAATAAATTTAGTTTCAGAATTTTGTTTCTAGGTTATTTCAATGATTGTTATTATTAATCATAAAAAGGAAGAATATTATTTTAAATTGAAGACCATACCCTATCACCTTAATATATCAATTTGTTTTCATCGTTTCAAGGTAACCGACATTTTTATAAAATGATGACAATTTTTATTGTATTTTTGTTACAAAGAAAATAATTTACATATGTAAATACAATATACCATTAATATTATATATATATATATATATATATACGAGGGTCGTTTGATAAGTATAGTAAATTTATTTATTGTTTAATTTCATTAATTAAATTATTTTTTTCAATTTAGTTTTTCTTACTTTTTTACCATACTTATCAAACGACCATCGTATATATATATATATACTTGTGTGTGTGTGTCTAGATACATATGTGTTTATTTGTAAATTTGAGTGGTATATATTAGCTTACATGTTTATACAATTATTTTATAAATTTTAATGTTTTTAAAATACCAGAGGCAGGAGTGGTTAAGTAAATGATAAACAGGAAATATAACTAAAATTAAAATATTTTTATTTCGTTTTCATATTAACGTCATAAAACACCAATAGTAATATATATATATATATATATATATATATATATATATATATATATATACGAGGCCCGTTTGATAAGTATGGTAAATTTATTTATTGTTTAATTTAATTAATTTAATTTAGTTTTTCAATTTAGTTTACTTTTTTACTATACTTATCAAACGACTCTCGTATATATATATATATATATATATATATATATATATATATATATATGTGTGTATGTATGTATGTATGTGTGTGTATGTTTGTGTGTGTATATCCATTCATAGTAGTATATAGAATTGTCTTCTGATATTTCAACTTGTTTTGAATATAATATATATATATATATATATCCATAAATATGACCCAAAAAAATTAACAAGTTAATCAATGAATATATGCTGCATTCTTCATAAGTTCATGATTGGTAACAGCAATTAAATCTGAAGACCAAGAAACATTTATAGCTAATTGATACATCATACAGTGTTCTCTTTATATATGTTTAATACTGTTAATGTAACAAGTTTGATGTTATGCTTTGATAAAGCTTTACTGTGTACAACAAAAGCTACTGATGCATTTTTTAAAAAAAATGAAGGAAAATAATCAAACATTTACATTATTCATTTGAGTTAAAAAAATGTTTTAAAATTTCAAAAATAATTAATTAATATATGCATATTATTAAATTTTGATATTTTAATAAAATTGATTTTTTTATATGATAAACAGTATTAAAAAATAAATTTCCCGTCTTTTAAAAATAAATATAATCTAAATTGTTATGCGTTTTAAGTTCTGTTAGAGCGACAACTACTGCTATAAATTTACTTTATTTGCTTTTATAGTCCTCAAACAAAAGATTATGTGAAGTATATTCTTTAAATAAACTGCATTATTCACTTTGAATAACAATGATTTTAAAACCTTATTGTTCGGATGAATCTGAATAATTGTGGCAACTAAAATAAATAAATGACAGATCAATCAAAACGACTATATTATAAAGTTACCTATATCAATATTGAAATAGAAACAGATGTTCTGGTGTTTGGAATCTTATTTATCGAGTGTTTGAGATGATCTATATTACATTTAATCTGAAGAGATTATTAATCTATCGAATCAAGTACAACGATTATATATCCGGTTTGAGGTCAAGTTGTAAATAGGTGAATGCGAAAAATAAGTACATGAACTCAAAAAGGTAACATCTGCGAAGATATTCCCACTATCAAAATAATCTCGATGTGAACGTTCTAATGACCAGTCTAACTTGTAAGATTATACCTGATAGCGGACGAATGTCGAAAGAACATGAGAATTGTTGGTTTAGAGTTGATGCATCTTCTAAAAACGATTGATTTTATTTGAAACGATATGCGTTGTTTCTGCCAGAGCCGAATTAATCGTTCAACGAAATTTAGGAAAAATATATTTGAAATTTCTAGATTTCTGATTTTATAAACCTAGTCAATTGTAAAAAAGCCCATTAGCTATGGACAATTATTCAAGGATTTATTTAGTTTAGAGAGTAATCATAGAAAACTTAATTATTATATATAAATATTCTTAATTATAATAATACAAGTTATTTCAAAAAATCAAATTTTATTTAATTTTAAGATTTTATAATTTATTATTGTGAATGATCGTTAAAAATCTGTGATAATAGTATTACTTTCACTTATTAAATTTTTTTGATCATGAATTCATACTTATTTTGCATTTTTTATGAATGTATTTTTTAAGATGAACACCTTCCATGACAATTTTTCATTTTCTAAAACCGCTTCTAAATTTTGAACAATACTAAAATATTTTTTACTCTTCAATAATGTTAATAATAATCAATCTAGATGAAAAATTACATTATAACTTCGTTTATAAACTCTATAATTCAGAAATATATCTTTAATCCAAAAATGATAAAATATTTTTTTTAAACTGAATTAAGATTCAATGACGATTTGCTGTCTTTGATATATTTTCACTCTATAAAAGATTAATTTATAGAACGCTCTTTTTTGTTGTATACTGAAAGGGAAATGAAACATGTTAACAGCGATGTACGACGTTACATAACTAGATATATTTTAAACGAAATTACGAAACTAAACCAATACTTATACATGCAGCTAGTTACTAAAATAAAATAGTATATTATAAATAATTCTAATCAACCTTCACTTTTTTTAAAAAAAATAAATAAATAAGTCATTCCATTTTAAATATTCAAGTGAAAGGAACAAAATATTAAATATTTAAAACATTTTAAGAGAAAATTTAATTCTGTAAATAACTATTTTTAATTTATTTTAATTTCTCTGTAAGGAATCTTATAAATAAAAAATGAGTTTAAAATATCTTGTTTCTATATACTCGTATGTACAATCATGCTTATGAATTAAAAAATGTGTGAAAATTTTAATTTACATCGAATTCAATAAATTATTCAGATAATTTAAAATAATTTTGTTCATTTTAAACATTAATTAAGGGGTTATACGCAATTAGAAATTTCAAAAAATCGATTTTTTTGCATTTTCGAAATGCACATATTATATATTTGAGTATATTCTCTGAAAATTTGAAGTAAATCCGATAAATATTTTCAATTTGTAAATTTTTTTAACTATGTGTAAACTACTTCCGAAACTTCAAACGCGTTTATCTCAAAACGGTGTTTTCATAGTCGGTGATCTCGATATCTCAGAAATGGCTGAACCGATCGGTCTCAAATTTTCACACAATCTTCTCAAATATATTCCTCAGGTATTGAACGAAGGAATAAGGTTTAAAAAAATTATTACTATTTTTTTAAAACAATTTGGAGCGAAAATTTTAATAAAAACATTTTTTCAAGTAAATTTTTCAAAAATGAAAATTTTTATTATTCCTTCGTTCAATTTTAAATCCTTTAAAAGAATTGACCATATTTTTGATTTCAAATAATCCAAACCGCCGAATATCACCGCCAAGCGTATTTTTTTTTGGTCGTTCAACATCGTCTGCAAGCGGTGCACTTCAATATTTTTTTATGATCGACATGTTATTTTATTCTTGAAAGGTAAAAATAAATACTGTTTCTAAAAAAATGGAATTAATAATTTTTACAATGGTAAAAAAATAAATACAAATGGAATTAATAATTTTTTACAATGAAAAAATAGTTGTTAAAATCCATTTTAAATAACAGTTGTTAAAAACTCCATTAAGCTTTTTTCTCCATTTTATTTTTTATACATAAATTGTTTTTAGAATGTACATATTTATATAAATTGGATATGGTAACTTTCTGAATACTTCATATTATTTTGAAATGGATCAACTAGCTACAATACCTTATATTTATCTTAGGAAATTTATACTTTTTTAAAAAAGTAATAGTAATGGAATCAAATAATTCATAATTAAATTAACAGCAAAAATTTTAACATCAATATAATATGTATTGAAAACAACTTTTACAACAACAAAATAATTACCACTTGATTAAATTAACTTCTGTTCATTTTTATTAAATATTTGTTATCTTAAATTTTCAGTACAAATTATAATATTAAGCAGAATTAATATTAATTACCCAACTGTTAATTTATTAAACGTAAATATTTCAATTTAAACAAATTTATCGTCTTGTATTAATTTATGATGCTTTGAATTTTAAAGTATTATACTATTTGATGTATTTTATCTGTACTTTTTATATTTATTTTGTCTGTTATATAGCCTATTAATATTCAAGTACATTATCCCGACAAAACAAATATTGTGTGGTCGCATTGAAAATTTCAGAAATCTACAACGTTCATATATATATATATATATATATATATATATATATATATATATATATATATATATATATATAATGTGTCCCATATACTTTTTGATTAATTAAAATGAAATACAACTCTGTGTTAATTATTATATACGAATACATATATAAATAAATATATATATATATGTGTGTGTGTGTGTGTGTGTGTGTGTGTATGTGTGTATGTACTTATACACCTCTTCAATTTATTGGTTTGCCCATCTTTACATAAATGTTTTTAAATGATTTTTTCTACCTATATATATATATATATATATATATATATATATATATATATATATATATATATATATATATATATATGGCTTTATTTACAAAACAATTTTGCAATAATAAATAAGAAATCGTTGATATTTTTTTTAAAAAAAACATTATTTACTTAATGGTTGATTTTATTAGCCCCTTTTCAACAAAAATTTTTTTTAGTTATATTTGTGTCATATTATTATCATTATATGTTTTGTTGATACTTCGTATTTTATATTCATACATATCTTTTATGTCTGTGTAAATATTTATTTAATACATACAAAAATGATGTGATTCAAAAGATTCTTCTTAACAAATAACATATTTTAAAAGTATGCTCCATTATTTCACTTATAATAATCGTCATCAAAGTCAAGATTAGTTCTTTTAGTCATGTCGAGAGAAAACATTAAATATAACAAAAGTAAACCATAAGTTTTTTAAATAAGTATTCATTTCTGATTTATATATATTTATGTCTTTTTCATTTATATATATATATATATATATATATATATATATATATATATATATGTGTGTGTGTGTGTGTGTGTGTGTGAGAGAGAGGGAGAAAGAGAGAGAGTATAGTTATTTTTTTTATTTTACAACATGAATCAATTTATAATTTATTGACGTTGTTTTCGTATGAAAATTAAAAACAAATATTAACTATAATTAAACATACTAATATGCGGAAAATATTCAAAAGGTGACTAATTCATAGTAAAATGTATTTATTTGTATGAATGTGAAGAATATTGCAAATTTTTTCCTTGTTAAAATACCTTTACTTAATAATGGTTTATGGATTACACTGTTATTAATAATATATGTTGAATAGTTGAGCGGAATTCTAAAGCGGTTTTATCTGGTTGTAAAATGGTTGGTGATACAGGCTTTGTATTAGATATAAACTATATATATTTTTTTATATCCTGCTTTAAAATTTTGTCGACATTGCTAAAAATAAACAGAATGACGAAAACTTTACAATCTGAAACAACTTTATGTTTTAAAAAATGTATAACTGAAAGAATACAATCAAAATACGAATTATATATATATATATATATATATATATATATATATATATACTAAGGAAAGTAATATATTTTCATAAAATTATTTTTTTCTCTATTATTTTGCACACTTAGCATATTTTTCTAAATTAAACATTTTTTTTAATTTACTCTCTTAAATATGATGTATTATTACACGTATATATAATTCCAAACAATCTGTTGATTAAAAATTATTTACAAAATATTTTTTTCTAAATTTTCATTGTGGAAAAATTATAAACAATTAAAATTTACGATAAAGATTTTTAAAAACATCAAAACATAGACAATATTTTAACAATTCAACTGGAATATTTTCGAATTTGTTATAAAAATCTTGATTCAAACATTAAAATATCGTTTAATTTCTTTTACTCAAAGAATATATTTTTGTTTATAAGGCGTTTCTATTAAAATGAGACTAATTTTCTAAAATAGTTTTAATTTAAGCAATATATAAATTCAACGCCGTTTTCTACAAAAAAATCCTTTGATATAAACTGATTCAAATAGCTGCTATTTTTTTTAAAAAATCCGATGTTTCTTTCTATTATCATATTTAATATTTTCATTTTTCTTTCATCTTTTTTTGAACATTGTAAAAATTTGTTTGTTTGAACGTACTTTTAATTTGAATAAATAAACAAATGTTACACAGAACTAAATGGAATGAATAAAATGGGTAATAGAGCGTACTTATTTTTTAATTGACGAATTGCGGAGAAGTACATTATTCTAATATAAATTCTGGCCATTTCGTCATAATTCTGTCAGTTTTATGTTAAAAACTTTTTAAATTTCCTTTTTTCCTGGAATAATTTCATTCGTTTTATCAAAGTTTTCATTGTTTTTAATGTAAAAAATCTACAAGACTGTTTGTCATAATTTCTTTTATTTTTAATGAATAAAAAGAAAACTTTTCTACCTAAGTATTATTGTCGGGACGTAAGATACGATCTCTCGTAGCACATTTAGTACTCAAACCATGTATGCAAGTATGAGATATTTTTTTTATAAATGTGTTATAGAATTTTTATTACACACTTTAATTATTTTTTTCTATAATACATTAATAATTTTCTTGTGCAAGTTATTTTCTCAAATATAATAATTTTTGATAGAATTATATCAAATATTTTTTTAGGTAATATTAAAATTTTCTAAAAAAAAGTAAACACATAAATTAGAAATAGAAATTTAGTGTTATTATTACGCTCACTGTATGATTACTTATTATTTTACGCGTATGAATTAATATTTTTCATTTTTTTAATTTAAAATAGCTATATTATTATTACAATATATTTTTTTGGATAAACATAATTTATGTCATAAATAATATGATAACATACAATACAACTGATATATTCACATAGAAAATAACTGAATATTTTTTGTAATTATAATCAATTTTTATTTTTTATTAAATAATTTATATTAAATGTATAAACATAGAAACATTTCATTAATTATTTAAAACCTATTTTATTTTATTTTTTTCAATTAAATTATCAGAAAGAGAACCCCTATTATTTTTATATTTTTTAAAAAAAACATTAATATTGTTTTATTTTTTGACAATAGATATAAATATTTGTAAAATTTTACATTTTTAAAAAATGATATTAATGATTTAGACAAAGATATAAAATTTAAAAAATACCGCGAAACAAGTATTGTTGTATTTTACATGCAGACTTGTTTTAAAATAAGTGGATTTTGACCATTGATCTTTACATTTAATTCTAAACACTTTAAGGTATATTGATTGAACTTTTAATGAATCTAGCTTGATTTTAAAAACGATTTAAAATACTTACACTTAAATCATAATTAAATGAATGCTACTTTTTTACATTTTTTACATTAACTAATTTTGAAAATAATCTTTTTAAAGCAGTTTATCTTACTGTTATGTTGATAATATACATGTCAGTTGATATTTCGTACACATTACTGTTTAATAATTGATAAGTAATTAGAGTTTATAAAAAAATTATTTGTTATAAAATAAAATTTTATATGAATCCTAGAGTTCATATTATATTATTTTACCTGTCAAAAAATATATCTACTATCTATTCACTTATATAAAGTAAAAAGAAAAAATGTATATTAATGCATTATTTTATATATTTGTTAAATAGTATACATTAGAAAAACTATATTATTCTTCATTATGCTGAAAAAATAAAGTGTAATTTATAATTATTTTAATAACATATTTTTTTATTTTTAATTGATAAAATGTATGAATCTATTAATATGAATTACAATATTTTATTACTTAATCAAAAAAAAACATTTATTTCAGTAAAAGCAATAAATACATTTTATCAAGTGATCTTATTAATCAGTGGATCAATTAAGAGCGGATATAAATCTTCAATTTCTTCCCTTTTTAAATTGCACAACACTGCTTATATAGAATAGCTCAGATGATACTGTGGAATTTAGATATACATTTATTTGCTTACTAACATTGACTATTTTTTAATATTTTTTAGTCTTACTTGGGCTACTTTGTATATACAAATAATACTTTTATTGATTTTTTTTGGAAATGGAAACATCTCGTTAAAATATCACCAGTTATTAATCTTTTAATAATGAACGTGACAAATTAAACCAGAAAATATTATTTTTCTGTTAATTTAGTTTGCTAGTACTTTTTTTTTACAATTTAGTTGAATTTAGTGTATTTATATTTATGATTATAATATTTGTTTAAGACATAACATTTTACATTTTTATGAAAGAAACTTGTTTAGATATAATATATTTTTTGAGATACGTTTAAACAAAAAAAATAGTCCCCTTTTCTATAAAATATTATTATTCAGAATTGATAAAATGAATTGTTGTCACTGCAATTGTTGTAGTTATTTATACAAAAACCATCGAATTATAAAGAAGAAAATGGTAAAATTTATAAAACGTAAAAAATGATGTTAAAAATATTTTTAAACGATTTTTCATAATGTGTTTGTTAATTATAGCTGACTGAACTATATTTTATGAAAACAATAAATGAAAATTTCAAAGTCATCATTGACAAACAAATATTTACATTGTTTGTTTTAATATTTAGAATGTATGTGCGAATATTATTTGTTCAAGGGAAATTACCAATACCTAGATACATTATCGACAATAATACAATGTTGACATAATGATGAACAGAAACCATCACAGTTGATCAGATCCAGATGAATCTTAGCAATACGTGAGTTTACGTCTTGATGGTATGTTATGGGGAAAAACAGACACGCCACACTGCACCATGGCCTTGACCATATGAGGTCATCAGCCTTATGTTCGAACCCAGCACCGACTACATAAAAGACGAGACAGATCGTTTTTCTCTGCACAGATTGCAAGTAACAGCGGTTGCAACAGCAATCAAAACTAGTGAACTGGGAATAATAGACGAACGTTTTTTTATCCTGGTGATCATCCGGTGGAAAAGATGTCCACGTTAACGGTGAGATTTTTCTATATAAATTTAATATGCATATATATGGATCTTATGTATTTATTATGAAAAAATATTTTTTAATTTACTAAAAGCAAAAAAAAATTTTTTTGAATAATAATAAAAAACTTTATCAAAATAGTAACTAACGGTTCAGAGTGACATTAAAAAAACTGTTTTGTTAATAATCGATTATAATTTTAAAGAATATCATAAATTATAACTAAATCAAATATTAAATGAATTATTGAAAAATTGCAATAATGAAACAAAATTAATAATAATATAAATACTTTAATAATTTGTCTAAATAAAAAATTAATATTTCAATCTATTTTTATATTAGTTAAAATAAAATTTTAATAAAAAAATAAAACATTTTTTATTAACTAAAAAAATTGTTATTAAATATAATTGGTTTAGATTTACGTTAATTTAATTCATTTAATTTTTCAATTTCTATACTAAAGTAAAAAATTGAAAAAAATAAATTCAATTTATTTTAACTAAATTAAACAATTCTTTTTAATAAAATAAAGCTAAACTAAAATAAAACAAAATCATTTTATATTTTATTTTCATTTTTCCTAAAATTATATTGTCAATTAAAATATTATAGAAAGTATTTTAAATATTAATTAGAAAAAAATCTAAAATATTGAATCAAAAATAATAAAAATAGCTTATAATCATTTTTATTTCTAAATATGTAAATATAATTTTAATACATTTTAATAAACAACATTTTTTTTATAAAATCTGATAATGTCAATTAGTTTTAGGTACCATTTTATTATTTTTTTTAAGTTATTTATAATTTATTTTTTATATATAACATAAATATCAATAATTTGATCATTTTAATCAAATTAGCATGTTTTAACCAGTCAATATTTTTTTATATCTGAATAATAAATTATATATATTAGTTTTTTTTAAAATATTTGTTAAATACTTTATTTTTGTTTTATATCATATATTCTCATTTAACAGCATGTAAGTAAACAGTATATAATAATTAAAAAGATGTACAAATAATTCAATAAACTTAAACAATTTAACTATTACTTTATGAACTATTAATTATCAACAAATCGATTTTATAATTATTGTAGTAAAACAGATGCAATTTACATAGGAAATAAAAGTGTATATAAACTGATAACAATAATAATTATTAACAAAATAAAATAATAGTTCATTATTTTTTTAATTTCAACTAATTTATATATATATATATATATATATATATATATATATATATGTATATATGTATGTGTGTGTGTGTGTGTGTGTATGCACTTAATCATATTGTACATATTCATTGTAAATTCATATTTTCAATGAATAAAATAATATTATCAAATAAAAAAAACGCACTTTAAAAAATGTATCAATATTTTTCAATAAAGAATTACCATAATTATAAGTGATTAAAAATCTTCAGTCATCTTGCAACTATTACATGCGTTTTCTAATTCTACAGGCATTAATGAAATGTAATTCGTAAATACGTGATGGTCATCAGGTTTTGTTTTGCCTCCAGCATAAGTTTATTATTTTTTAATGCATTCAAATTGCATTTTATTTTGATATATTTGTTTGTATTTATGTAGGTATCGCATTAAAATAAATAATAATTTATTTTATTTAAAAAGAATTTAAATTTAGGAAATTAATTTTATTTTCATATATAAAAAATTAAACACAACATTTGTAATTGATGATTAACATGTAAGAATGTAAATTGATTTCTTTTTTTATATACAAATATATCTTTTTCGTTTGTAATTAACATATTTTTTATGTTTATTTTCATGAGTTTATTATGCTTGGAAAAATTATATGAAACGGTAAATATTACGAGTCATTAATTCATGACTGTAATGATGACTTATAAAAATAAATAATGCAAAAATATAATTATATATTTCATTATTATTTAAAATAAAATATTCTATAACCAAGAAAGTGTACATATTTTACATATGAAAACGTACACATATATTCTTTCTTGTAAAGAATTTAGTAATGATTTTTTTAATTAATGTTCACACCACCTTAAAAAATGTTCGTTAATTACATATTGTTCATTTTGTTTGTTTATTACAATAATAAGCTAATGTGCATTTCGATGACGTAGTAATTATCATTAGAGCGTTGTATTGTAAAATCTGGGATTAAAAATTAATTTGCAGTGTGTATATAATAATTAAAAGAGTAATTTCTACAAATATTATTTATAATGATTAATGAAACAAATTAAATATGTTTATTTCTATAATAATATTATTTATAATTTTTTCGCCTTGACAAGGTATTTTTTAATATTAATTGTAGCTAAATAAATAAAAGACAGTTTTAAGCTTTCGATTTATTTTATTTAATAATGTATTTTTAATTTCTGTTTTATTAATAAATTTTCTATAACACTTTTATAAATAATTTATTTTTCAGATAATTAGCTTCTTAGTTACACTCGCGTGTTTATCACACGCAGTTCCTGTTGAACAAGTACCTCCAGCAGCTATTGCTGATGGACCAATACCTGTAGATCTATCATCAGTAAATAATATTGCCAAGTCTGGTGTTATTATCCAAGCTGGACCGATAGAGGACGACAGCTCCGTCGAACCATCTGATCCATCATCAGTGGAAAAATCAGATCTTGATACAGCAAATACTTACTGGGGAGGTTATGGAGGCTATGGAGGTTATGGTGGTTATGGTGGCTATCGTCGTTGGGGATGGAGTCGTCCAATTTGGGGAAGTGGGTGGGGGGGACGTGGATGGGGTTCGGGACGTGGCTGGGGAGGCGGATGGAGAGGAGGATGGGGCGGTTATCATGGCGGAGGTTGGAATTATTGGGGTTAAGTAATTTAGAATTATTTTGTTAGTTACTCGAATTGTTGATTCATTTGTTAAATTTTAAATATCAGGAATATACTAGATCTGTTAAATTTAATATACATTAGTCTACTTTTTGGTCCATATGATAATTTTACAAAAAAAAAATAAATTTTACTTTAATAGATTAATCAGGTATATTAGTTTTAATTTAACATTTCAGTTCAAATTAATACTGATACTATTTTATGTATTTGTTCTCTTTTTTTGATTTAAAAATAATATAAAATAAAATTTCATCTACTTGCCTATAATTTAATCAATCGAGTACTACAATAAAAACACTGATGGCATTACATAGTAATACATAATCTAAATTCTTTAAATGCATTTATTGTTATTGTACATAAATATTCAGTTTTAATCCTATGTTTAGACACAATAAGTGAATCTATATAATGTTTTAGACTGTATATATATATATATATATATATATATATATATATATATATATATATATATATATATATATATATATATATATATGACATACATTAAAAGTATCACTTAAATGTATTTTACTGGGTTTAATTTATAAAAATATTGTTGTAAAATAAC
This sequence comes from Neoneuromus ignobilis, assembly GCA_029203775.1. Taxonomy (NCBI): domain Eukaryota; kingdom Metazoa; phylum Arthropoda; class Insecta; order Megaloptera; family Corydalidae; genus Neoneuromus; species Neoneuromus ignobilis. The sequence continues at coordinate 33,503,025 of CP092089.1, forward strand.
GACATGCATATTTGGGTTACGCATGATTTTATAAACAGCAGTGGATTACTGAGCGTAATTCATTATTGTGAATTTCGTTTTTTTTTATATTAAAATGGACTGTGATCCACCGTGGAATAATTAAATGTAAAACATTTAAATGAATAATTGTGAAATTTTGTAGAAATTTTATTACGTAAATAAATACTTTTTATAAATCTTTTCTGTTTTATTTTAAAAACCTAACGAAGTAAAACTTTAATATATATTTGCACATATTTTAATTGGTATTAAATCTTTCCCGAACAAATTATTCAAATATTTATTGTGTTAAAAATTATATATTTTCATATATATATATATATATATATATATATATATATATATATATATATATATATATACATGTATATATGATATATATATGTCTATATATATATATATATATACACATGTATATATGAATACGTATGTCAGTATGTATATAAAAAAGTAATTTTTTAAAAAAATATTTTTAAATAATTTTTTTCTCATATATTATTATTTATTTTATATTATATTTTTTGTTTGAACTGTATATATGAATTTTTGTAATCAAAATATTGAAGGGATCAAATAAATTACAGATTTTTCAAAAAATTCTTAACAATTATCCCGAATTGGAAGTTTACCTTTAAAATGAAAAATATATAAAAACAAATATAATATATATATATATATATATATATATATATATATATATTTACATATATATATATATATATATATATATAATACGATTCTGTGTGTAATTACTACGTATTTTGCTATTTTGTATTATTTCAATATTTATTTTATATTGTATATCATTGGGCTCTACACCCTGTTTGCTCGACCCCAGAGTGGGCTCTGCCTCTCTTTCGTTTTGCCTCACTCCCTTTCGATACTTGAAATCGCGAATGGTATTTATTTGCTGTCGTTAAAGTTTAGAGGAAAAATCGTTCACGATCAGAGTAGATTAATAAGATTAATAACATAAATTTTGCGATGAAGTTTATATACAATATATATATATATATATATATATATATATATATATATATATATATATATATATATATGCACAGTGCCGGATTTACTTATAGGATTAGCAGGCTAAAGCCTAAGGCCTCATAATTTAAAGTGCCTCCGGCCAAAGTGTATAATATTTTTGATGCTTTTATAAAACTTTCTTACACATACAATGTCAGTGGCCTCACTAGTGGAATAGTCTGGGGCTTCTTTTCATATAACTCTCTCTCTCTCTCTCTCTGTATATATATATATATGTATATATATATATATATATATATATATATATATATATATGTATATTATGTAAATGTAGAAAACAGTGAACATATTTCTAAATAAAAAATATTTTATCATATTGTTTGAATGTTATAAAACGTCTCCCAATTACTATCTAACCTTTTTAAATACTCTGTTTGTTTTGTATGTGGTTGCTAAGCAACATACATATTTACTACCTTAAGTTTATGTTAGATGTAGTTCAATATCAGAATAAAAAAATTTCTATTTTTTAAAATCAATTTAGTGTTGTTAAATGGAATATAATTTAATAAATACATGCACAACTATATTAACTCGTACGTATTAATATATTTTTTTTGTATGATAAAGTTTCACTCCATAAATAAATATTTTAAAAAGTTGACAAAAAAAGAACATTATTTTTAATATTACATAGATAAAATAATTTGTAAATAAAAAAATAAGTTACCGGATATTTTAACATGTGTAATAAAATAAATTGCTCAACAGTATACGAATTGAAATTAATATATAAGAATATTTTATTATATATTTTATATTTTGTTTTTATATATTTTACATTTAATATTTTAAAATATATATATTGTTTTTAATATTTACAATAAACTAATAACACATAATTTTACTGATTTATTTTTTAGTAAATAAAAATATATCTAGTCAAATAAATAATAATTTCTTGTAATTATATACAGATACAATTTTAAAATATTTTTTTATATTTCTTAATTGGGTACTATAAATTATGCTAAACTGATATAAACAAAAGTTATTATCACTTATTTTATTTATCAACATTAACTATTTATTGATATATATATATATATATATATATATATATATATATATATATATATATATATATATATATATATATATATATATATATATATATTATATATATGTAATAATATATTGAATATAAATTTGATATATGAAAATAAGACGATTGAATAATTGTAAATGAATTATTAAAGAAACTATAGATATAATTAAATAAAATATAAATTTTATAGTCATCATAATTGCTTGTTTAATATGATAAACTTACATTTAATTAAATTTGTATTTATAAATTAAATATATATATATATATATATATATATATATATATATATATATATATATATAAATGAAAGAAAAAAATAATATTTATTATGTAATCTTAACAAGTTAATAAATAATATCAAAATAAAATAAAGAATTATTTTTTAGACCAACTTGATATTTTGTATATCATTTATTAAGGAATAAAAATTCTTATTGACAACTATGTCTGAGACTCAATCTCTTGACGATTTATCTTCATTATGTGAATCACCGAGTAATCGATCTGGAATAAGTTTAAGGAAACTAAAACCAAATAATCGTGTTGGATCTCCAAAAATCGAATATGATAACTCAAATGAATCATCAATAGTATTGTCACCTATTACAAGAAATATTTTTACAGTAAGTGATAAACTTCACCGAAAAGAAAAACATTTAGTTACATCTTGTTTTTCTGATACATCTGATACACCTCAGATATTAAATAAATCTCATTTATCATCACCATCAATAATTGAAACACAAAGTATATTTTCAAGTAAATCAGATACAAAATCATATAGAGAAAAATTACGTGACCGATTTTTAAGTATTAAACAGCAAGCAGGAAATTCACTTTTAAAGTCAGATACATCTGTAAAATTAAAAAAAAATAAAACGCTCAAGTTACAACAAGTTGTAAATAGTTTTAAACAAGAGGATGATGAATTAAAACTCAATTTAGAAAATTATAAAAAGACAAAAGCTGAATTCAATGATGATTTTAAACTACAGTTATCTAAAAAAATTGCATCACAACAATTTTTTTATCAAACAGAATTCATAGCTGAATTAGTTGAAGAACAGAGTGATGAAATAGAAACAGAGGAAGATTTAACATCACATTTAAAATTCGAAACAAACACTGAAGAACAAAAATCTAAAGATTTAGTTCAACTATTTTGTATAGGAAATAACAATGATATTGTATATGATTTTATTCAACCAGAACATGTGGAAAATTATATTACATCAGATATTTTCATCGACTGGTCAAAGAAACAAAATATAGATTTTGAAGTTAGTGATGAATCTGATCAAAATTCTGTTGAAAATGAAAATTTAAATATTGATAAGAAACCTAAAATTTCTAAAAAAATGTTAAATGTTCTCTCTCATAGATTGTTATCTATGAAAGAAAATCAAAGGTTGATTTTTTTTATTGTTTTATTCTATTTTTCAATTATTTTTAATTCAAATTCATCTAAATAAGCACAATTTCATTTTTGAAACAATAGTAATACACTTTTTAATGTTGAATATTTCAGAATTCAAAAAGTTAATTTGGAAAAACACATAAAATGCAAAATAATTATTAACGAGAAGTTAATAATTTAACAAAAAAAATATTTATTTTACCTTGATATGTGCAATAGAAAAACAATTTTAACTTTTTTTTTACTATTGTTCCAAATAAGTATCTTAGTACTATTTTTATTAAAAATATAATAATTTTGATTTATATATATATATATATATATATATATATATATATATATATATGCATATATAAATAAATATTTTTTTTAGTAAATGGTTAACTCATAGTGGAAAAATAGCAATTTTAAATGATCCTAGAGAAACATACAGTATAACACCAGGATTTACAAATGACAATATGTTAAGCTTTTCAGTAAACTACAAACTATCAGAAAATTTTAATGCTATAACAATATTAAACAATCAAGATAAGAAATATATGTTCGAAATATGTATTGACAACATTTCTTTTTTACATCATTCTTTATTTAGTCCAGAGCATGTATTAACAAATAAATTAAAATATTTGTATAACAATTATCAAGAAAGATTATCATCTATGGATATGCTTCAACTTGAAAAAAAGTTAGCATCTGTTCGTATATTAAAAAATAATTTAGAAGAAATAATAAAATCAACTACAGAAATTATTGAAGCGCATAAAAAAAAAATAGGTAAACACAAGATTGAAATCAAGGATCTTCGTAAAAAAATTTTAGAGGAAAGTAAAATAAATCGAGACTTATTAAAACAAATATTGAAAACTTGGAAAACATTAAAACTTGTGCGAGAAAAACAAAAATATTCCAATACTACGTGTAGGATCAAAATTAAAAAAGAACAATGTGATTACAATTCTGACAAACAAAAATGGGACACTTCAATAGAAATGGATTTTAATGAAATAATGGCTGAGAAACAAGATGAAATTAGAATCAACTTGAAAAAATATAAAGAAGATTTAAAAGAATGGAAAAAACTAAATAAATCATTAAATGAAGTAGAAATAGAAAAACCAGAAAAGCCAAATATAGAAATTAATGCAAATCAAATAAAACATGAACTTTTACAACAATATTTAGAAAGCATGAAACCTCCTGGTGAACCAATTTTACATATTGAAATGTATGAAGATAATGATGTGACAAAAGATGTAGATTATCCTAGAGAAAGAGCAAGACGTGATCATATCAAACGAGTAAAAATTTTCGTTAAAATTTACATTAACTCAATGATAGTATGCCAATCAAAAGTTGTTTCTTTAAATAATTGTTTTACATGTGATATAAATGAATGTATTCCAATTCAAACATATATTTACCCTGATAATTTAAAAATTGAAATATATGAACAACATGGAAAAATTGTAAAACTTATGTATAGTGATATAATAATAAATATACCAAAACTAGATTCAACAATAAAAAATATGGATAAACAGATTTACTTTTTCAAAACTTTAGAAACTATCAATTATACTCATACGGGTGTAGGAAGTGGGATGACTTTTCAAAAAATTTTTAGTTCCTACGGTTTGGAAGAAACTAATGAAGAAGAATTATTTTCAAATGGAATTTTTAATTGTAAAATCGGTTGGATTCATAAAACTGAAGAGGGTGTACATAATACTTTTCAATACAATCAAAGAGGAGGAGAACATATATCAATAACACAAAATGAACAATCTATTATAAATTCTAGAGAATCGACAAATGCATGTCTTACTGAACTTTTAGAAAAAAACAAATTAGAAAATATTAAAAAACGTAATATTTTTAGATTAAATCCTGACTTAGAACCTTATGAATTTTGTTTACAAGAATTTATTGATGAAAATTCAAGATTTCGATTATTGAAACTACGTCAAATAAACGAAATTGAATTTAAGGATATGGTTGTACCAAATAATTTAAAAGAAATTCCATCAAATATTTTTAATGCTTATGAAAAACGAAAATCTGATGAACATGAAGCAATTTTATTTAAAGAAACTTTTAATAATGATAGTATAAATTTACAAAGACAGTGGGGTAAATATTACATTAAACAAACATTTGGTAGAATTTTTTTAAAAAATGCTAATGAAAATAATTTTACATTAGAAGATATTTTAATTGAAGATGTTCCTCAAATAAGGTTAGTAATCATTTTTAGCATATTTTTTCAACATAAAGTATAGTTTATAATTGGTAAAAAATAGAAATTATTTATAATATTAAAATTAATATAACTTTTTAATAATTAAAAATAAATACAATTTTTTTTGCTTTTTCTCCTTTGTACATATCTTATTTTTAGTTCAATTGGTTCTACAATTTTACAATGGTTTCAACCAAAACGACCATTATGCCCAGTTCGTAAGTCTCCAACACATTGTAATATAATGGGTTCAGATAAAGATATAAAATTAATAATTTACATAGTACAGGCATTTCATGTACCTACTCAAAAAGAAATTAATAAATTTTCAACTACACAATTAAACAATGATTTAACACTAATTCCTGTACGCCCTTATATAACAGTCACATTTCAAGGTAATACAATGCGAACTACAATTTCTGAAGGATCAAATCCTATTTGGAATCAAGAACTAATATTTCCCGTAAAGTAATTATTTATATAATATTAAAATATATTTGTAATAACTAAATTTATTGTATACTTATATATTTCTTTTACTATTTACTACTTTTTATTTATTTATTTTTTTTACAAAATATATATGTTATAAACACACACTATACTGATATTGTCATTTTAAAATTTTAAATGTAGTTTTAAAAAACAAGAACAATTGGAATATTTACACCTTCAGTTATTTGATGAAACAATAACTGATGTTTTGGAAGATGATCGAATGCGAAATGTTGATTTACATCAACGTTATCAATCACACTGGCTTGGAGGATTGAAAATTCCTTTTTATACATTAATGAAAAATATAAAGGTATATCAGTATATATATATATATATATATATATATATATATATATATATATATATATATATATATGTATATGTATATATATGTGTGTGTGTGTGTGTGTGTGTGTGAGTGAGTGTATATATATATAATGTTTATATATATGAAAATAAAGTAGATTATTTTAGATTGAAGGTACATTTAAACTTTATTCTTCACAACTTATTGGATATGAACAAAATGAAGAAATACATTTACAAAATTTCTCATCAGAGACCAGTTTATTACAAAAAACTCCAACATTTATTACTTTATTTATTACATTACAACCTACGTTAAAGAAAAATGAAATAATAGATGTATTGGTAAGTATTAATATTTTTAAATAAATATATAATTTTTAAAATATTTAAAGTAAAAGAATTCCAATTTTTTATAAAAATCTATATGAAAACTATAAACTTGCAGCAACAACGTGACTGTACTGAAATAAAATATCTTGAACAACATTTATTGACATGGGTTGACAAATTTAAAAATTTATATCCAAATAGAAAATGTCCACTTTTAGTAACAAATATTAGTGGAAAAAAATGTTGTGCTACTAGATATTTTAAACCTCTTGAACCACCAGAGTTTGATACTGATAATTCACAAATATTAGAAAAATGTTGTGTGCGATATGTATCATTGATACCATTTATAAATATGAATGATATATGTATAAAAAATGATGATATTTGGTTAAGTTGTGATGTAAGATATTTTTATAATGTGTGTGTGTATATATGTACATATATATATATATATATATATATATATATATATATATATATATATATATATATATGTATACACACTTTATATTTTATAGCAATTACTTAAACTATTAATTGGGTCAATAACTGATCATGTAATTTTACTGCAATGTTTTTTTATGAGTATTAAATTATCATCATGGGTATTATTTGGATATGGTATACCATATGGTAACACTGCTTACATCTTTTTAAAAGAAATGGATAATAATAATATAATAAAATATTTTATATATGATGTCTCTAATGGAGAAAAGTATAACATACATGATACATTCTGTCCTCTAAAAAAAGTTTATTGTTTGATGAATAATGAAAATGTAAGTAATTATCAAAAGATCAAATAAAAAGGAAATACAAATGTTTGAATATTTCTCAATGACAAAATTACAGTCAATAAATGTATTACAGTTAATAAAGAGGATACTTTTCTAGATTTGGGGCAATATTCAAGAAGATGAACAACCATATTTACTTCATTATGATTTAACAAAATCATCAGAATGGATGCCAGTTTTTAATAGTCAAATTAGCGCTCCTATGGAATCTATACAACCCACTCAGTTAATTTATAAAAGTATACTGAATATTGATTATTTTAGAGATCAATTGGAACAAAAATTACAAACAAAATTTATGAAATGGAGAAAGCATCGATTAACTGTTTGGAATAGGCATTGTAATTCAGTATTTAAAAAGATGTTACCATTATTGGAATTATTTTCTTGTGGTATAATTGAAGAAAATTTAAATGACATTACTTATATTTTACAAAACCTATTAACTTCATATAAGGTAAAATATATTATTTCACCTTTAATATGTGTATATTAATATTTATTTTTCTTTTTAGATAAATGGCTTTTCTTTTCATTTACCATATACTACTACACGTGAAGTTATTAATTCACTGAAAATAACAAAACTACATTTAAATGATCATCCAAATGTTGAATTTTCATTAGTAGTTTATGTGCATCCCTATTCGAATAATATCTGTTCTATTTGGATATATGCAGCCTCTTTGATTAGAAGATATTAAATTTATAACATAAACCATTCATTTTTATTATAAGTGAATATATTATTGTGAATAAAACATTTAATTTTAATACTTGTTTTTATAGAAAAAACTCAAGTTTTAGAAAAAGAGCATAAAGAAAATAAAAAATATAATTATAACCATTATTATAAACGTTTAAAAAATGTTATACTAAAAAAATATGTCCCGTATTTTACCACATTTTAAAATATTTGTTATTTTTACACTCAATTGTATAATGTTATTAACATTTTTGGTTTTCAAAATGCAAAAGAAAAAACATATTTTTAAGATTTACTGTTATTTAGTAGCATTTAATTTAATGTATATATTATTTTAGAATTGTTTTTTTTTTAATTTTATATTAATTTATAGACTCGAAATTATTTTCATATTAAAATATGTTAAACATGAGAATGGTAAAATTTAATTAATACAAATTCGATGTTTTATGATTATCTAAATAAATGCATTAAAAGCATGAAATTCTTTTTAATCATTTATTAAATCAATTAATATATGTTTTATAAACTTTTAAATTTAATCTTTTTAAATAAACGCAGCCAAATATTTATTTTCCGTCAGCTGATTTCAAGGTCAATGATTGTGTGCTCCTGACTTCAGAGAGCATTGGCATAAGTGAAAGAAAAGTCGACTAGCATCAATCACCAACATGGGTCATAGTTATTCGTTAAATAGCTAGCTTGTAGCTCAATTTAAATTTATATTTTCTTAATTTAATACTGTAAATTTTTGTGTATAGTTTTAGGTGTGTGTGAATGTGTCTTAACTGCTATTAAAAATGGCCAATTTGTACCGTAAAATGAAATCCTATCAAAATTTTTAATTAACGATGATGGCTGTCGAATAAGAGGAACCCATTTTTACGCCTTATTTTTATTGTGTTTTTGATTTTTCGGTGTTCGTTAAGTATTCTTAAGTGAATTCTTTTGTGGTGCGTTGCCGACAAAATGGTGAAGGAAAAACCAAATTCAATAAGAATATACGACGATGAAGGATTTCGACGTAGGGCGGCATGTATATGTGTCAGGTCGGATTCTGAAACTGAGGTAATTTTATTTCTACATTTTTATACTATTTATATATATATATATATATATATATATATATATATATATATATATATATATATATATATATATATATATATATGTACAGTTGAAAAAGAAATTGAGATTGCAAAAATAGCATTAAAAAATGTAAGATACTACTAGAGCTTTTTGTACATGTGTAGCTAACGTCCAGTTGAATTGACAGTTCAAGAAACATTAGTTTATATATATATATATATATATATATATATATATATATATATATATATATATATATATATGTATGTATATACATATTCATACATACATACTTACATGCATACATAAATACATACACACACTTATATATGTATAGGTGGCCCAAATAAGATTGAAGGATAATAAAGAATAGTAAATAGAAGCAAATAATTGTGTCTAAACCATTCAGTCTCATTTGGGCTACCTGTGTGTGTGTATGTATGTGTGTATATATAAATTATAATAAACATCGTTTACACAACATTAACAAGCATTAACATAGCTTTCTAAACGTTTTATTTTTCATCAATTATTTACATTGTTAAATAGAAGCAAATTCGGAGGTCGACGAGCTAAACTAGTAGTGGGCAAAGGTTCCTAATTTTCAAAAAATGTAAAAGAATATTTATTTGTTTCATTAATCCTTTATGTACCTTTTATATTATTGTTACTTAATTTATATAGGATAAGTTAAATTAATAATCTAGATTTAATTAATAAAATATTGTTCACAAATTAGTTTTAATAATATAGTTCTGTATGTATCTGTTATCATTTTAAATTAATTATCTCTTATTTTACCAAATGTAAAAATAAATTAGCATTGTATATTTGCTTGTAATATAATTTTTACTTATTTTTTAATATTTTTGTTCAGCAAATCAGAAAATTTCTGAGTTTTTTTTTAAAAATTATTTTTAATTCATTATCATATTGCTTTTTTAAAAAAAAGCTGTATATTAAAGTAGACAATAAAGGTTTGTGTCTTTAATAGGTTCAATGAATTTAATATATATATATATATATATTTATTCATTAATTCAATTTTATATTTGTCAAATACTAGTTAATACTCATATTTGAAGTTCAATATTAATAAATTTTAATTTCAGTATCCTATTAGTATTATAGCAAATATTTTTTGATTTTTTATAAAACATTTTTAGAACCTAAATGTTAAATTCATTATACTGAAATAATGATTTTTTTTATTGAAACAATATAATTTTATGCTATACATTATGTGGATGTAATGAAATAATTTATGAAATGTAGGCTTCAATTTAAATTTTATTTGGACGCTAATTATATTACCCATATATTATTATTATTATTGGGTTGAGTCATAAATAATTTCCGTTATTGAGAGCAAGTTTTAATGACTCATTACTCATCCTAATGACTCACCATATATGACAAGTTTTTGCTTGTTTGAATTGAGTAATGCTCACTCTCGTTAAGACGATAGTAGCTTATACATCGTATTTAAATAATAAATTATTGGTTGTAAAATGGAAGGATCGAAAGTGTACATTCACTATGTAATGTAGGAATTTAAATAGGGAAAAATGTAGTTTGTATGGTGAATGAATCGTAATTGATCGGCTAGTACGGAACTGGTTTACAAAATTTCGTTTCGGAAATGCATCATTGAAAGATGAACTTAGACCAGGGAGCTCTTCGGACTTTAATGAAGAAGCTCTAAAATCATTGGTGAATATAATCCATGCCAAAGCATACTAAAATTATCAGACAAGTTAAAAAGATCACAGTCCACCATATATCACCATTTGGAAAAGATAGGTTTTGTGGAAGAAAAATAATGTTGTGTGTGGTGGGATCGTCATGGAATTATTCATTCTGAGTTTTTGAACCAGAATGAAACAATAAATACAGAACTGTATGTCCAACAGGTGTAGCGTGTTCATCAAAGTTTGATCGAGAAACGTCTTGCGCTCGCCAATAGGAAAAACGTTGTACTCCTTCATGACAACATAAGGCGCCATACAGCAAGAGCAATGTAGAAAAAATGTTGGAACCTGGATGGTCAGTTCTCCCCCACCCACCGTACTCACTATACTTAACACCACTAATTATCTTTTTCGATCATGATGGGCTCAATTTTCTCTAATAAGAACTAGGTTCGAAAGTTTGTCGAAATCTTTTTTAAGTCAAAACCATCGGAATTCTATTCAAAATGCATAGAGCTACCTAGCAAATGGCAACAAGTCATTGTAAACAATGATGAAAATACAATTGTTTAAAGTACATTTGCTGTTTTTTAATTAAAAATTCAAGTTGACATGGAAAAACGGAAATTATTTATGACTTAACCTAATAATATATATTACAAAATATTATTGTTTTTCAATATAATACAAATGAACAAGGAATAATTACGATTTTCATTTGTATAACAATGAGTTATCTAAATGTTGAAATATATGTCGAGAAGGAATTGATAAAATGTCCTTTTCGATTAAATTTTCAATCTTGATATATGTAGTTTTACGATTAATTTAAATTGTCTTAATTATATTTTGAAATTAAAAGATATAATTAGCGTATTTAACTGCAAAAGTTGAATATTTTGTTACCAATACATTCCGACCAATTAAATACAAAATGTAAATGTTATTTTTTAAGAAAAATATTAAAAAGATATAATTAAATTTTGATGATTAAAAAGTGATATTTAATTATATTCGTATATTGCTTTGTCAACAATATTAACATTTTCAATGTAACACTTGAATAATGATAAGTATAATGTTTTGTTTATACTAAGGTCCTGCTAGTGACATCATCTAGGAGACCAGAACATTGGGTTGTACCAGGTGGTGGCGTTGAACCAGAAGAGCAGCCAAGTGTCACAGCTACGCGTGAAGTTCTTGAAGAAGCTGGAGTTCTTGGTCAGCTTGGAAGATGTCTAGGCGTTTTTGAGGTATATTTTACAGACGTTTATATATATATATATATATATATATATATATATATATATATATATATATATATATATATTTATAGGTTTCTGTTTTTCATATAACCAGCTGATTTTTCAACAATAAATTTATTTGTGCAAAAGATAGAAAGTAGGTATGCATTTTTTTAAAATGAATTTTATGCATATTGTTTATTTCATAAAATATAATATTAAAATACATATTGGGGAAATAGAAGTACTAAGAGAACTTTATTATGAATGCCACATATTTGTTTTATGGTAATTATAATAAAATTCTTATATATTTTCTTATATAATTATGTATTAAGATTCTTGTTTCGTATTTATGAAAAAAAATATTAATGTAAAATTTTGGTTTGGTCATCACTTGTTTTAGTCTAAATGTAATGTTAAATGTGTAAAATTTTATATTTTATTAAAAATTATAAATGTGTAATGTTTTTAAATAATTTAATCTTATTGAAAAATAATTTTTGGTTTTGTAGTCTACTTGTTACAAACACAATTCTTTGTTGTGATTGCTGCAGTTATTTTGTTGCGTTAATGTCATCAGAGTAAGTAATAGTTTTTTTCATTACTAATACACCGAAAAGAATTACTTAAGGTATTAATTTTATACGAATATATAAGTATATTTGTTTCAACTAACATTTTAAAAAATAATAATAAAAAAAATTTCATTAATGAAATGTACCAAAAATTGAAAAATATCACTTATGTTATTGTTTTTATTATTCGCGTAGTTACAAATACTAATTTAGTTTGATATTTTTTAAAAAATGACGAATGCATACATGATTTAATTGATTGTTACTTAATATTTGGTAATAGTTAAAATAATGAAAAAAAATCAATAAAATGTTGACTTTCATTGTTAGTAATGAAATATTTTCTATTTTATGCATTTGAAATAATCAAAAAACGGTGGTAATCAATATGATTACTTTTAATACGTTTTGACTTTCTGTTTACTTATAGTGTTTCCATAATTGTTAGAAATTATATTAAGAATAATAATTTTATTAAAATTAATTTTAGCTTTTATACATTTTTTTTAACGAGTACGTTTTTTTGCGTTTATAAATCGATAAGAAGTGTTTTGTTTTTATTATGTTTTGATATTAAGTTTCAGCAATAGCTAAAACCTTACTATATTTAAGTTTGATGAATTATTATTATTATTCAAATTATCTTTATAATATATCATCAAAATAAAGTTAAATAAACCAATTTCATACTATTTGGTTAATTATGATTTTAAAATAATTCGTATATAGATTACAAAATATTCAAAAAAATTATGTCTTATTTTTATATTTTTAAATTAAAAAATGATTATCATAAAACATGAAATGTGACATCGTATGCGTTTTTAAATAGATGTAGGCAGTTTTTCAAATGTTTAAAAGTTATACTCATTTTTTGGTATTTATTATTCATAAATTTAATTTTATTTCTATATAATTGTGCTTGTATATTTTTTAAATAAAACTAGTAATATTTATACAGTTTACAATATTTTATAAACAATTGCTGTTACAGTATTTTGTTGTTTAATTAATTACTTATTACGGATTCATTATTAAGTACATTGAAGTAGAAGTCTACACATGTTACACTGCTTGAAAATCTATTTTTTCACAAAATAACCATTTTAAACTTCTGAGTCTCAGCCGTATAAACATTAATAAAATCAGTCTTAAAACATCTACAGTGCCAAGTATGTTTTCACAGATATCGGCTGCCGCAGTGAACGTGTTAGAAAACAACATTGTGATTAGAACGATTACTTGATCGTAACGTTTATTCTCAGAACCGAGAACACAAACACCGGACCGAAGTGTACGTACTGCGCGTGACCCAAGAGCTTGCTGAATGGGAAGATTCCCGTTCGATCGGACGAAAACGACAGTGGTTCAGTGTTGATGAGGCACTCGATAGGCTTGCACAGCACAAACCTGTTCAGCAGACGTATCTTCAGAGGCTACGTAACACGACAAAACAAGCCGATACAGGACCTACTACATGACCAGTCACAACCAGAAAACAGACGGCGTAACTTATTTTTTAAAATCGACAACCTCCTTTTTTGTTTTTAAAATTCTCTGTCGTAACTGTTAACTGTCTATTACTTGTTTTATTCGAAACGATTAATATATTGATGTTAATTTTAATCCATCTAATTTGTTATTTTTTTTTATATCAATCCAAAGAAAATTTTATTTTAATATATTTAAAGCAATCAAATTCAGTGACAGTTATTTTTTTATATTTATAAGCCAATACAAGCGTACAAAAAGAAGTTATATGAAACTAATCTTGTGTTTATTCATTGTTAAATTATTTTTCAGTGTACAAGATGTATTCTTATGGTATAATTCAAAATATTTCATGTATTTAATTTTGCAAATGCATATTTACAGATTATTTGAATTATTATTATTCAATATTTGAATTCAAAACAACATATTAATTAAGGGTTGTATATTTTTTAAATCAAATTTATTTTTCATTTTATTAATGAATTTTATTATTAAATACACTTGTATTTTGAATGTATATTATTATAATTTTCAATTATATAATTAATTGTACATTAATGAAACAACAACCACATTATACTTTATTATAATTGATTGTGAAAAGTGTTTTATATATATATATATATATATATATATATATATATATATATATATATATATATATATATATAATGTATGGAAAAGAAAGGCATTAGATCACTTAAAATGGAAAATTTTGGGGTAAACCATTATCCAGCAGTGGAAAAAAAGAAGCTGATGATAATATAATTATTAATTATCGAGAAACTGGAGTAGCGAATCTGTAAATTATTTTATAAAGGAAATATACATCTGAAAATTATTAAAGTAATGTTTATTTTAGATATATTTTTTATGAATTTTAGTTTAATGTAGGTAAAATAATCATTAAATAAAATTTTTCACAATTATATTGATGAATATAAAGCTGTTTTATTAATTTATTGCATTAATTAAAATATAAAATAAATATATTTTTTTTATTTTATATAAAAATAATTGAAACAGTTACAAATTTGGTCTTGTAAAAGTAATTGAGTATATTTAAATTATAAAATTTTAACTAATAGTAATGTTTTAAATTTTGTTTCATTATAATTGTTAAACTAATATTTAATAAATATTTTTTGTGACAGGTATATTAAATGGTTTTAATCTTCAATTATATTTTGTATTGAAATAAGTTATGTTGATGTTTAGAATTTTAAAATATCTTAATTGTTCATTAAGTATTCACTATATCAAGTTCATTTAGATAATCTATTTTAAATTATAGATTTATATAATTAATCAAAATTAAGGAGATGAATTGTTAATCACATTATTTTTGAATACAAAAATATTTTTTATATACAACAAATATTAAGATTATTTGTATTATATTTAAAAACATCCTTTAAATAATTTTCCAAGTGATTAATTTTACAGATATTTCACTATTTTTTCTAAAGTTTAAAAGCACATGTGTGTACTTTCTTTAATATTAATCATGTACACTGAAGAATATATTAAATTATTTTGTTACTGTTTAAGAAATATGTTCTTAAATAAAATCTAAATTTATTTTTAAAGAATGCTTGTGTAAGTAGTGTCTGAAAAGTATACTAAAGTACATTTATTTGTTATATAAATATATATATATATATATATATATATATATATATATATATATATATATATTTATATATTAATTACAATTTAGTTCATAACTGATGAAATGTAACATGAAATCATATGAAACACTAATTTTGAAAAATTTGAATTATATAAATTAAAATACTGCTATTATACAACGAAGACACTACTTTTTATGTATGCTATTGTTATAAATGAGTGTTTAGAAACTTTGGCTCGAAGAATATATTTTCTCAAAAAGTTCATAATATAGAATTGTATCCTAAGATATGACTTTAAAAATTGCAGTAGGTAATCCATACTGTTAATATTTTTCTTTTTATAATTAAGATGAAAATCAATCAGATATGTATATTTTAATTTAGTTCAGTTATCGCTAAAAGCAATATTCAGTTTAAAAGAACAATTTGAAACAATGAATGTAATATGAAAGTTACTAATAGCTATTGCTCACAACATACGGACCTATAAAACATATTCCAACTATTTGTCTAAGTTTTAATTTAATTCTATTTGACAATAAAAATATTCAACATTTTTTTTTAAAACATTTCGTCATTGAAATTTTGAATACTGGAAAGTACATAAAATAGTTTATATATTATATGAATTCTATATTTTCAAGTAATTAGTAATTGTGCACGTAGGTTACTTGAAAAGCATCTTAAAAATGCATTAAATGTTTCAGTGCTTTTTTTAAACTATGTTTTGATTAAGTATCAATAAATTTTTCATAAAAATGGTTCATATTTTTATTGATAAACTATAATTATTACCTTTTTATCAATTTTAATTCATTTAATGTTGTACCTATTCTGTCATTTCATTTTTATTCAATTATTCATTGAAATATCCAAAATTCAAAACTTTATATCTAAGATCATTTTTTAATAATGAAAAAAATGGCAGTTTTATAGGTATTAATAAGACCATTTTTTTTATTTATATCTTATTCATTTCATAAAATGAAGTTATATATATATATATATATATATATATATATATATATATATATATATATATATGTACTTACATACATAACGTACAGACACCACATATACATATGTACAATTTTCAAGAAAAAATACTATGTACTATTTAATTTGTTTTTATTGGAGTTATTGCCACTTGCATTACTTAACTCTTTATCAAAAATTAAAATACCTATTAACCAATAGAATGTTACTAAATTTGATTAAATAAAACAAGGTTTTTAAGTTATAATACTATTTAAGTGTATTCACAATTATATTAATTTTTAATATTAACATATAAATTTTTCAATTGAACAGATGTAAAAATATTTGTACGCTTAAAAAAGGTTCAGTATTTTTCCAAACATTTTAATGAATAGACATGTATGGAGCATGTGTGTATATGTATGTACACACATTCATAAACATGCACATAAATTTGACACTAATAATTAACACTTAATTGAAAAATTAATAAGCATTTATTTCCGTCAGAATAATATTCAATGAGAATTGTAAAATATTTACATATTACAATCTTATATTAAAATTAAGTATGCATTTTATTTAGGTATAAATTAAATATTTAACTTGAAATAACCAATTTTATTCTTTTCATATTTTAAAAAGACACAATGACAACATACAAGTAATGTACTTTCAGTCTTTATTCATAAATTAATCTAGCACGATTTGAAACATTCAATACGATTACAAATTGCACATTCCAAACAAATTAACAACTAAGAAATCACCATTTAATATATTTAATCAAAATGTTCACCAAATAAATAATACAAATTAGGTTGCTCTATGAGCCATTTATATATTAAGTATCTTCTGTTTTTTACATATATTCACATTGTTTCATTGTCTTCATTTTATATTCTTTGGCCCGAATTTATTTAGCATTTAAAATTATTTTTTATAATGTAATTATTTTATTAAATAATCCAATGCCTTATCTCTGTCATTATTACATTTTATTAATACGTTTGCCACTTGACTTTCTGAAAAGCCTACATCCATTAGTTCAGATAAGGCAATAATATGTTCTACAATCTGCAAAACAAAAATAAGTATTGTGAAAAATGAGGTTGTTAATTTTGTAAAAGTGCACTATTAACATTCTAAAAATTGATTATAATATATACACATGTTATGTATGTTCACAATGTAACATTTGTTTAAAAATATTGAAGATATCAATAATTAAAAAATATGAGTGAGATTTTCAAATATAGTAAATATAACTTTTTATTATTACAAATTAAAAATACTGAAAATACTACATGTCAAATTTATCTACTTTTTTAATATAAATGTAGTGAAAAGTTTATCATATTTGCAATTAGCTTATACATACTTTTTCTTGATTATCTCCTAAAGCAATACAAGCTCTTGCAACCCTTCCAATAGGGAAGCCCATTTGACTAACTTCTAGAGCCATTTTTTGTAGATTATCATTCAATGAATCAAAAGGATTAGGTAGATCATCTTTACAAGGATTTTCATTAATACCTTTATCAGAAATTGAACTAATAGTTGACGTATTAATATTTTCCGATTGATGCATTTTGGTTTTCGTTTGCAATTCTTTTTCAAGAGCTTGCATAATATCAGGAACACTTTTTGACGAAGAGTTTTGATTTTCAAATGAATATGAAATTGTATTTTGATTAAGGGACATAGTGTTAGGGTACGATACAGATAAGATTTCATTCAATGACTGAATAACATTGCTTGTAGTAGGTTGAGAATTATAAACAAGATTATGTTGAGAAATAAAAGGCAACTCAGTACTAGGAAGATTCATAAAGCTTGCATTATTTACATATGTCATTGCTTGGTTTGTGTAGGATGTATTTTCTGATGAAGAAAATGGGAGATGGTTTGCAATTGTAACATTACCATTATTACACTGATTAAGATTTGTTTTAATATCCACATCTGGTTGTAATACTTGGGCTAATTCTTCCATATCATTCAATGTTTTCAATTCCATGTTATCAAAAGGACTTGATGTATCATTTTCAAAATCAGATATATTGAATGGTGATCTCTTGGAATGATTATAGTTATTAGAATTAGGTATATGATTGCATATTTGAACCGGTGTTAAAATAGAAGATGGATTCGTATTAACAGGCAAATAGGCAGGAGTAGGAAGCAATATATTATTTGAATTATGAGTCATTGTTTCTTTACATACTTCTGAAAATTTATGATTAAATCTATTTTCAATACTTTTATCATTATCTTTATTCACTACATTTTCACTGGTATTAGAATTGACATTAACCCATTCCGAGTGAGAATTTACATGTTTGTTATTTTCTTCTTTTGTTTGCTTATCAATGATTAGTCTTTTAGATCTTTCTTGACGCATTAATTTGCGTGCATTACGAAGCTCATCGATTTTATTACATAAACTGTTTTCTAAATTGAAATCATAGTGGAAAGACTGATTTGTCATAGAATCATTACATACATTTCTTTGTGAAAGAGATATTCGTTTAGGTGGTTTGAATTTTTCTGAAATCTTAACACAAACGCCGTCCATGTAACCAAGATAAGTATCATTTTTTTTACTTTTTTGGGTCATATTTGGTTACTCTCTGTAAAATAAAACATTGTGTTTATTTTTAGTAAAAAATGTGTAATATATTTTGACAGCCTAATAAATTAATTAACCTTACATATACGTATAAATACGGAGCGTTAACGAATTTACGTTATAAAAGGATGCATGATATTTGTATTGTGATCATTTGTTTCTGTATAATTTGATCTAATAACATTGAAGATAATTGATACAAATATGATATTAAAATTAATTAATGCACCAATGAGACAACTTTCACTGACATTCCTGATACATGACATTTGGTTGCATTGTAACATGACGTTAGTTTCAGTAGTGAGAAATATATACACTAGATAATAATATTAAATATTAAGGACTGAACTACAGTTCATTCTAAGTGATATTTTGATTTATGAGTATTAAGTATTTTAATTACGAACGTTTGACTTGTGTTGGTTCTTTCTTTTATTGAGAGTATAATAAGACATTTAACGTTTAAATATGAAAAACATGTTTGGATAAAATTAAAGCGCTTGCCTTTTATTTTTCGTTTTATTCATTTCTGTATCAAGTAGGATAGGCTCATTGCGCTGTCATAAAGTTTGAAAATACACTGGAGTGAAAAATGACTGAATACAAATTGGTTGTAGTTGGTGCAGGAGGTGTTGGCAAGTCAGCATTAACCATACAATTGATACAGAATCACTTTGTGGATGAATATGATCCTACTATAGAAGACTCTTATAGAAAACAAGTGGTGATAGATGGGGAAACTTGTTTATTGGATATATTGGACACTGCAGGCCAAGAGGAGTATAGTGCTATGAGGGATCAGTATATGAGAACGGGGGAGGGATTTTTGTTGGTGTTTGCTGTTAATTCAGCGAAGAGTTTTGAGGATATTGGTTCATACAGAGAACAGATCAAACGAGTGAAGGATGCTGAAGAAGTTCCCATGGTCCTTGTCGGTAATAAATGTGATTTACAAGCGTGGGCTGTCGATATGGGCCAAGCTCGAGAGGTATAAATATATATTTTATAGTTTTGTAAAGTTGCTTCTACACTAATGTGTGTATTTCGTAAATGTCAATAATTATGTACATACTTTTATACACATAATATGTAAACATGGTTTTTAAAATATATTTTAGCAGATTGATGTATGTAATAGTATATGTAAGCTATTACTTATGCTAAGTACATAAATATGTGTGTGTATACATACATGTGTGTGTATGTGTGTGTATATATATATATATATATATATATGTGTGTGTGTGTGTGTGTGTGTGTGTGTGTATATATATATATATATATATATATTTATTTATTTATTTATGTATATACATACATACATATACAGGTTCCATAGTGTTTTATTTTAGTGATGTTTAAGTAAAATATATATGTTAATTATATTTATATGATATAAAGTTTAAATTTTTTGTTTATTTTCATTACATCCAAATCTCATAAGTAAAAGTGTTAAAAAATTCACACCCTTGTATATTCTTTAATTTTCAACTTTTATTGTTTTCAAATATCCTTTTTATCTTATTTACATAATTTCACTAATTCAGTTAGTATAAGGTAAATTTGGTTTATAATTCTTAAGAGGTAAAATAAACAAGTTGAAGTATTCAGATTGCTAAGAAGGTGTAAGTGTAGTAAAATCTTTTAAGTGTAATACATGTGTATGTGCGTGTGTGTGTATGAAAGTAAGTATGTATGTGTATATGTATATTACTGAAGATTTTATTGAAAAGTTATTTTTTGATGCTTAATTTGTACTAATCTTTATTAATTTATTTGCTTCGCTGTTCAGTGTTTATTATTAAAATATTTTTTTTCATTTAAATGTTAAGAGATAAAATAAACAAGATGAAATATTAAGATTGTTGAGTAGTGTAGACTATCTTCTTACAAATTTTTCATTGTTTCTTAAATCACGTTTTAAAAGACCCTTTTCCCATTTATTGGTAACTTTTCATTCATTTTAAATAATTTAATGTTAAAATTATAAGTAGGGTTTAGATTTGTGTAACTAATAACTAATAAAAAACATAAGTTGTAGTATTTGGTACCTAAATAATTGGTGTTTTGTGTAATCGACTTATTTGAGTATAAGAAATAATTTTTAGAAAATTCAGCCTTTTTTTATTGTTTTAAGCAGTAATATTTATTTTTGGAGGGGTCCTATTTATTAAGATTGGAAATTGTATTTTGTCCTTTTATTTATCCCTGTAGTAGATACATTTTATTTCACATACATTTATTCATAGTTTGGTGTAATGAAAATTCTCTCTTAAAATATAGTTTCACCATGGATTGTGTTTGTTTACTTTGCTTATGTCGAGATGA